>CAOLHI010001066.1:0-448341 GCA_948474755.1 Ctenosaura bakeri
CATGGTGATTTATATTTTTAGAACTTATGAATGCTTTATTACCTTCTTTGAAGCATATATGTGTAGATCATATACACATTCACAACAGAAGTCAGAAGTCCCTGTACTACGCATTGCTACTGGCCACTGCTATATGCTGAGTCCAGACAGTGAGGCTATACTTCAGCACTGCATACATCTGGAGAGCACTGTCTGTGTTTGTCTAATGTCCTTGCATGTTTCAGAGCTGGGGAGAGCAACATTTTTGTCCCAAGGGCCACAGATAGCGGTGGGTGTGTTACCCTGATTTCTGGGGGTCCCGGGAGGGACACCTATATGTGCTCTCAATTAACTAAGTTTGGGGAAATTAGCTAGAGCACAAGTTAGCAATGCGAGAGGCAGGGCAACGCAGCGGAATCTTTTACCCAATGTCTACAGGGTCAGGCCAAGCCAAGGAGCACGCCAAGTTATAAGAATAATTGAGATCTTTATTAAAATAGAGACAAACAGTGTATGCAGCACATTCACACAGATAACTATAGAAAATAAAGGTTGGAGTGGGATAGAGGGAATTTTCAAGAGGGATTGTTGGTTTGGGTGATATGACACCTGTCTTGAAGCCCGGATAGATCACTGCAAAGGTCCGAAGTTGCGCAGTCTCAGCCAGTATGACTGAGGGGAAGGCTCGCCAAGCAGAGCAGCGGGAAGACGGGATGGAACTCAGGAGCAATCCGAGGAAGGTCTCGGAATCGGAGGATTTTATAGGGAGAAATGTAACTGCAGGCTATTCCGTACTTGGGGAAAACAATGAGTTTCGGGTGCGAGACAAAGCTTTGGAAAAGTTAAAATTTAGCATGATTGAGTTAGGTCCGAATTGACAAAGAGGTAGACAGTATGCAAATGCTCAGTGCTTGACATTTGAGTATTCAGCTTGCCCAGTTTCCTGCTCAGGGCAGAGAGTTCTTTGTAAGCAGCATGCCTACATAATGAGGGTGTTTGCAGAGAGGTCTCCTAAAGTGGCGATCTGGCTGTTTCTGGCCTGCCTGTATTTTCTTGGGATATTGCAGTGTTTAGTGGCCAAGCCTAGTTCTGTGCTTGTCTGGGGGCCTCACAAACACGTGGAGAGGGGGAAGAGAGCCAAATTATTGATATCAAAATGATATCTATGTCACCTTAAGTGCGGCCCAGCCATGGCAGTAACAGGTGGCATGCTGGCAGTGGGCCTAGCCAGAATCAGCTGTGGGCAAGGCTGATGGTCTCCTGATCATGAATCCTCTCTTCCTTGCTCCACCTCTCTCTGGGAAGAGAAAGTTTTTCTTTCTCTGCTCAGAGAGGAGTGTACATTATGTGCTCTTTGTGAGAGAAGAAGCCCAGAAGGGTAAACCATCTTTTGCTTCCTGCACCAGAAGTCATAGGCCTCTGTTCTACGCATTGCTACTGGCCACTGCTGTATGTTGAGTCAAGATAGTGAGGCTGTGCCTCAGCACTGACCAAGATGCATACAACTGGAAAACACAGGCGGCATGCCGGCAGTAGGTATAGGCTGTTGGTTTCCTGATCACCTCTCTTTATGAGGAGGAGGTTTTCCTCTCAGTGCTCAGGGAACACTGTGGGTTATGTGCTGTTTGGCACTTAAGATTCCTGAGGAAACAGGCCCAGGGGGTACGATGTCTTCCCCCTCCTCATCAGAAGTCATAGGCTTCTGCTGTATGCATTGCTGCTGGCCACCACTGTACTGTATATTGAGTCAAGATCTTTGTTCTTTGGTATAATAGTGCAGGAGCTGATCCTTTTTATTCCATCTTTTCTTTCTTGGAGGAGGTTATAGCTCATTCCTATTTAAATATACTGGGCAATGTATCATGCTGAAATAAATCAGACCTATTTTCAAATATTTGAATAGAACTGCTGGCTAATATTTGGATTTCTCATTTATTAGGAAACCTGGAGTAAAATCATATACAGTTCTCCTTCCACATTCGCGGGTTTCACTCTCGCAGTTTTGATTGTTCGTGGTGCCTTGGCGCCCCCCATTCTCCCCCTCCCATTTCCTGGCAGGGAGGGGGGTGCAGGAAAGTGAAGGGGAGGAAAGGTGGTTTCTTCCCCTTTGCGATCTCTGCCAGCCGCTGTGGGTGCGATTCCCCCGGCAGGTGGGGGTGGGTGAAGGGGAAGACAAATCTTTTCCTCCTGGTGGCCATCTCCCCTCCTCCGCTGCAGACGCAGTCACCCCAGTGGCAGTGGGGGGAGATGGCGAGCGGACTGCTTGCCATCTGCCCACCTAGAGCGATCGCCCCAGTGGCGGCAGGGAGATGGCAGGTGGGTTGGAAAACATCTTTTTCTCCCTGCTCGCTATCTGCCCACCCGGAGCATTGCCCCAACAGGGGCGGCGGGGAGGGAGATGGTGAGGCCATCTGCCATCTGCCTGCCTGAGCTGTCCCCCTAGTGGTGGCAGGCAAGGAGATAGCAAGCAGGGAGGAAAAGTTCTTTTCCTTCTGCCTGCCTGCAGCTCCAGAGCAATCGCCCCAGGAGGGGTGGCCCAAAGGGCGAAAAGGAGGAAAGATTTTTTTTCTCCCCTTCCCATCTCCTGCCCGCTCACAGTGATGGCTGGCCTGGGCATGTGGGCAGCAGCCTCCAGCAGAGTGCAGGGAAGGAGGAGTGCTGGGGTAGGGAGTTGTTTGCGGTTATTTCACTTTTGTGGGGGTTCTCTGCACCTATCCCCTGCGAATGTGAAGGGCCTACTGTACTGCATATCTGCTCAGAAGTAAGTCTAGTTTTCCATGAGGCATAGCATTAAACACGTAGGATTATCGATTTATTCACTCTCATTCAAGTTGATCTAACCAACCACTTTGAGAAGACAAAAATAATAGCAAATATACCAAACATCTCAAATGTTTCCAAATGCTTTCCAACTAATGTGAATTTTCATGTGAAGACTGAAGTCCACATGAAGAGTGCTGACATTATGCCTTTGTCAAAATCAGGTGTGGAAATTGTGTGGCCCTCTAGTTGGTACTGAGCTGCAACTCCCAGTATTCCTCACCATTCACTATGCTTACAAGGTCTGCTGGAAGTTGCAGTTCAACAACATGTGAAAGGCTGCACAATGGCAACTGAAGTCCTAAAACATTATCCTTGGAAATTCAGAACAAGAAGTTAGTGCTTCAGGAAATAATTGGAATTTCCATTCAGCCACCATAGCAAGCATGGCATTGATAAAGGATAACATATTTTCAGATTACTTACAGTTTGTATTCATCATACAGGCTTTTCTCACTTCTCTGACAGGTTAGGGACCAGAGTACTATCAGAAAACAGAACTGGTTACAAAGCTACTGTACTGTACTGTAGGGAGCATGAAGGACCTACAGACAGTTGTTACTGACTGCACAGGTGCTGTTTGCAAAGTCTCTCAGCTGGCTTGACGCCTTCTTCCCCAGCTCATTTTGCAAGCAGCACACATGTGCAAGCAATTCCAAATGATCCTCCGTAGGCAAGAACTGATGAAAGAGCAGAACCCCCGATCAAATTAATGGAACTTTTCCTTAATTTGGAAGCATTTGTTTGTTTTGTAGGCCGCCTTTCTCCCAGAACTGGGAAGCATCAAAACAGCAAGTCTTCAGATAACAGGATGTTGAAAGAAGGGGCTTCCTCTACACATTTTAAACTGGCTTTTCTTTTTGTAGTCTTCATGTTTAAAATCTTACCTGTGTATTCATTTTTTTACTCAGAGCAAATGCAGAGCGTTTTTGGAAAGCCAACGCTGGACTATGTTCTGAACTTGTGCCAAGAACGCTATGATTTCCTAATTCGGATGCCTGAGAGTTTGATCATACGCATCATGTCATTTCTTAACACAGAGGATATTAGACAGTTGTCAAAAACATGTAAAAGATTTTGGAAGGTAATAATTATTGCAACTATTTTAAGGCAGGTACTAATATTCTAAAGAATTTTAATAATTCTATAGTTTAAATGAAGCTTTGCAGAACTAATATGTATATCATGTTTCCAGTCACAGTTACCATATACAACTTAAAATAATATTACATTTAAAACTGGATCAAAAGTAATGGACTGAAGTGCTATATATTGGCTAAAGGGTAAACAAATGTATTTTAAATGAGAGTCTGGCCTCCCTATATGTATCATGTAATATGCAATGCAAATATTTATCTTTCAGTTGTGTAACACTGAAGAATTTTGGGAAAGAATACAGAAGTTGCAAGATAAATATACATTAGATGTACAAACAGCCAGATTGCCAGCTTACAAAAAGCCAATTAAAGTCAGCCAAAGACCAGGTTATCTGGCACCAATACAGAGAAGACAGACCACATTCTTTTGAAATTGCTGGTAAACAGGTGATCATCTTGATAGATGTCTATATTCTGAGCTGGTCAAATCAATCCATGTACAAAACCTCTCTTGCAAGGACAGCCTTGTTATTGTAAAAATGCACCAGGCTGGAATACAGGAGGAAAAAACCTACATCCTGCGCTTGGTGTAACACATGCAGAAGAAATAGCCAAAGCTGCAGATGCTGAATTGCTCTTACTCCATTTTATTGTGTGTGTGTGTGTTTGCAATAAATATATCACATCATCAGTGAGCTTGGGTTCTTTCTTCAACACTCTTAAATATTGCAGAAGCACATGGCACTTAGAGCCAGGGTGTTATAGTGAACATTGGATTGTGATTCTAGAGAGCAGGGTTTGAATCACTACTCAGCCATGGGAAACCACTGGTGACTATGGGCAAGTCAAACTCTGTCAGCGTCAGTGGAAGGCAAAGGCAAACTCTCTCTCAAAAATTCTCCCTAAATCACCATAAGTCAAAAATGACTTGAAGGTACTCAGTGACAATGTGGCACCTCCATCTTTCTGCTATATACCTGAAAATACTCAGCTCCCTAATCTAGCTTTCTCCAGTCTGATATGCTGGACCACAACTTTCCCCATCCCCAGCCAGGAGGACCAGTTCCTGAGGATCTGGTGACAACAGTGGCAGGTTTCTATGTATACTGGCAGCCACCTGACAATGAGGCACCGATACTCAAGTGAGTATCACAGTGCTGACGCACATATCCATCTTGTCTGTATTGGATACACAGACATGAATGTCTACCTCTGTAGACAAGTTGAGGCAATGGATTAAAACCAAGTACTGCATCAGTCAAGAAGGAAGAACAACTGAAACTGAAGACTTGTTCTGGAAATCTGAGACTTTGTGGATAGCTGAATATGTGTTCAAGTATACACGTGTCAAATTAGCACAGCACTTTTGAACTTGCTGTTTGACACTAATCATTGATTATATAACCATTCTGGTATAGCACATCAAGCATTCCTCAAATGATCATGTTTTAGTTTAATCTTCCAGTGGCTGATATTCTAGAAGATCACCTTTATTTACATTAGAACAATCAAATGCTGATAGTATGATTAGTAATAACAGATCAAGACATGATGTAAAAAAGTAGTAAAATAAATTATGTGTTAGACAAATAAAATGTCAGCACTATCAAAGTGATGCTCTGTCCTCAAGGCATGTTCAGTTGCTTACTAAAGATACTAGAAAAACACAAATGTGTATAATAGAAGCATTTTCAGTTATCACAGTAAATAGAGAGAACTGCCATAGTGGGTTCTCCCTCAGACATATTCTGTTCTATTGCTCATTTACGTACCAACATTTCCATTTCCATTGATGAAATGTAAAAACATGTTTTATGAAACACTAACATACAAAACATTGCTAAAATCACATATTAAAAAGTGACAAAAACATTTAAAAATGCTGTTTCTTGAAAGGTAGATACAACATTAATCTTTAGGCTTTTTTCTGGTTTAAACATGGGCATCCCTTACAAGCAGAAGCAGTTCAAAAACCAATATAAAATAAATAAAAAATAAATCTACTGACACTTACCTGATGGACTCCCAAACTGAAGACCAAATTGGGTATGATAGTAGAAAACCCATGGTAGGTGTAAGCTGCCTTTGAATTCCTAACAAGAATGTGATACTGACCATTCACTTTCCCACACTCTCCCCTCTGAAATGTCTACCCAAGCTCTCTGGGGCAGCAAAACTGACGGATCTGACTAGGATAAAAACTGTTGCCACAACTAGCAAGGGTCAAGCATACCCCTTCTACATCCACATGTATGCTTTAAATGAGGGGTGGGGAATAATGACTTGTGGGCTGCATGCAGCCTTCCCAAGCTGTTTTGACTAAGCCCCAGCATCCCAAAATATTTTTTGCCTCAAAATGCCTTCCAACACCCCCTAGTGAGTATATGGGACAATTTTGCCATGTTTTTGTTTCCCTGAATCTTTTAGGTCCAGTAAACCAAATACTTATTTCCAAGCTACTTCTTGTTTAAAAAAGGCCTTTTGTGGACCTAAAATGACCCTGGGAGCTCAAAATATAAGAAAATCCACCTATGGCCTCGGCAACACAGGAAGAAATTTTGGACTATATATGTATATATACATATATAGAGTGGGGGTGCAGTCTTGCAAGATCTTGTGGGGGGAACCTATGTAAATATAACAAGTTACTGAAATGTGCAGACAGTGGACATAGATGGACAAATTATGAACCTCATTCTGTAAATATCTTTTAATCACTCATGATCCTATAGTAAGTTGAGTAGAACCCTGCTGTAAGAATTGAAATATTATCTTAACCACAAGCATGTGAATCAGTCCAATAGAAAGATGGTCTCATTATGTAGTAATGCATTTACTAATTTGGGCCTGAAATATGCACTCCTTACTGGACCAGGGAAAATGTAATCTGTGTCCTTTCCCCCCTGCCTTACTGATATAAGAACAGTTAGCTTCTGTATAATGCCATGTCCACATGGTCGTACCAGAATGGAACCTCTGCAGTTAATGCAATTTGTAGAACATATTAGAAATGGCTCAGAACTGATGGAAGTAAACTTAAAAATATTTTTTCTCATTTAACCAAGTGGAAGAGCTGTAATATTTTCTGGAGTGTTTTATACAAAACACAATCTTTAAAATATGCCAGGAGCTATCAGAAATCAAATTCTGCATTCTGTATATATCAGTAGGTTAGGTTACTCATACTCTTTCTGCATCTCAAGCCTATGCATTTGGACACAAGACCTTTATTATGCATCAAGGAACCTATTTGATTGTGTAATATGTCAGTGATAATGCTTATAAAATTTTCCTTAATGGATGATAGTTATTATTATTATCATAACGTACAATCAAATATGCACCTGTTTGCATGGTGGAAATGAAAAATGTTTTCACATCCATAGAGAATATTCACAGCTGAAAACAGAACGAAGGTACTTCTTATTTTGAATTACACCTAACAAATCTTTTCCATATCACATAAAGTAAACTGCATTTGGGCACGTGGCCCAAACTACCACTTAAAACTATAATAATGATGCTAGTCCCGTCTGAGAACATAGAATTTGGGAGGGAAAAGGGGCTAGATCTTATTATTGAAGTTTCTGTCCATGTTGTTTTATTCTGCATCTTCACTCTTCTCAGAACCACCTCCAGGTGAATTGTCTGCATCATACTTTCTGTCATAAGCCTCTTCAGAACATTTCTCAGCACAGTCATAGGACCTACTTGAAGACCCCGTATGTGTTCGAATGCGAACTCCTGGTTGGTATAGCTGCATGGCTGGCCGATCCTGTGGAAGAAAAAACAAAGAAAAGATTGAGACTTTCAGAAATACATTTATCCACACAGGAGATCTCAACAATGTCTTCTCTGAGTGTATTAGACAACAGTACCTTTTGACAAACAGTTTTTACATTAAAGAAGAAATTGGGGCGGGGGAATCTTAGATTATGATGCTCTGATATTTATGGTTTCATTTTTGGCTCCTGGGAACCAAGTACTTGAAGCAAATTAGAGAGATTCTGGCTAAATGAATAAAACAGGTGAAACAGTTCTCAAACTGAAAGAAAAATTGTGGCAGAATAATGTAGTCTTTTGCTAGTGAAGCAAAGTCTATGACACAATGGCATGGGCAATACTCATATGTAGGAAAGAGGCAACACTTAATTGCAGTCCTAACGGCTTTTACAGCTGAGAGAACATATTGTAAACTGGGCTAGCCAAAGGCTATGGTTGCAATTTTCAATACACTTATTGAGTAGTTAGCCTCACAGAAACTTGTGGGATGTGCTTCGATAGAATTGTCCATCTATGATAAACTCTATTGTCTTTACAAGAGAGTTCCAACTGGGAAGCAGCAAAGTAGAATTGTTTACCCCACAAAAGATATTGTTATGCAAGCCACTTTTTGTACCTATATAGGATCAAGAGCAAGAATGGCACCTATGGAAAATAACAATCTCCAGGACTATGTATATATTACCAACAGCTAAACTGTCATCAAATTGTCTTTTGGAAGTCTTCAGAGGCCATTTCCACACTCTACTAGTTCCCACTGTGGTCCCTGTGTCATCCTGGCAGCACCTTTGCCAGGAAGGGAGCACGATGAGAACATTTCCCTCTGAGGTCAAGGCTGTGTTTTTGGTCCATTACTTGGCCAACACCACATTTTTACAAATTACACTCTTTTGACTAATGTCTAATGTACTAACGTACTAGGGCATAATACTGGAATCCTTTAGAGTAGATTAAATGAGGATAGCTTACCTATGGGCAGTACAGATATTCCCTTATGTATTTATTAATTTTTTTAAAAAAATTCTATTAAAGATGCTTGATAAAAGCATGTGCTTTAAATATGCAAATACAGATTCAAATCATTGTAACTGCTTTTGCTGCATAAAGTACAGAGATTTTCATATTACTGAAAATCGAACTCTCTACAAATTTCATGCTGATAAAGCAAATCCTGTGTGACCCTGTAGTAATTTTACTAATGAAAGATTATCCTAAATGAATAAAAGAACCTTATTTCTTATGCGCTCCTTTTTGGATGCCATGTCATCACACTTGTCCTCTTTACCCAGTTTGTCTACTGTGTCCACAGTGAAGCTGTAGTTGTAGTTCACTTTCTTTCCTCGATCTTGGTTGTATCCTTTCCCCCACTTCACCTCATCATCATTCCTTCTCACAAACTTGTCAAATTCATAGTGAGTTCTGTGCTTTCGGCCATCTTCCAACCGATACCTTTGTCTCTCAGGTTCTTTCTCACGAAATCTTCTGTCTGAATCTCTTTGCTCTTTATCACTATCATTTTGTGACCTGTTTATAACATTAACAGTCCCAACTTGAAAAAAAATTACTTAAAACTCTGATGATGAAACATACAATGCCAAACAAAGCTCCCAGATCATATAGAGGTATTAGAGTAGGGCGAACTGTATTTACAGACCAATCCTGTTCATATGCAACTCTTGTTTACTCCAATGGACTTATTATTTGCTAAGAAGTAAAGGCTGGCATTCTTTCAAATGGGAATTACTTATGTAAAAGCAGGTATAGGTTGTGGTGTAATTCTTCTTGCCTTTACAATTAATAATGCCAAGGGAGAAGTTTGTTTTTGTTTTTAAATACAATGACCTATTTTACATTGAGTTAAGGGGGAAAAAACAGAATGAGATTTACAAAGTAAGATCTCAGGTCCAGAATTTTATCATTTGGTTATAGGATTTCACTGAAACCTGCTTTGTTTTGATTTTGAAACCTTGGTTAATTAGTTTCTAGCAGCCTAATATTATGACCTACAGGAAAAGTAGGCAAAAAGCAAAATAAGATATATTGATTCATACGGAAGATTCCAAAATCCATGGCCAGGCCATATCTTTATTATGACCAACAAAACATTACAGAATAGTGAGCAAGCCCTCACTTCAGCCAGCCTGATGAAGAATTCTAGAGAACCTAAAGGTTTCCTCACTATTTGGTGACATCAGTCCTTTATGAACTGAGGACAAACTAAACTTTAATTTCCCAAAATATCCCTCATAGTTTTGGCATAGTAGGAAGATTCTCCAAAAAAAGGATGTACAGTTTGGTTCAGATACACAGAGGAACATGACAAGAAGAGGCAGTACTGAGACAGTGAGGTTATAGCTTAGTCAACACTAACCAAGCTTCATACATCTGGAGAACACTGTCAGTGTTAGCCTGAAGATATCTTGGAGCTGGGGAGGGCAACTTTTTTGCCACTGGAGGCAGGGTATCATGCTGGCTGTAGTTCTAGCTAGAGCCAGCAGTGGACAAAGTTGCTAGTCTCTTGGTCATGAACACTCTCCCCCTTACTCTATCTCTCTCCTGGGAAGAAAAAGTTTTCTTCTTGCTGCTTGGAGAGGAGAGTGAGCTACGTGCTCTGTGGCACTTGAGATTCTTGAGAGAATAGGCTAGAGCAGTGCAGCATCTTTTGCCATTGTAGTGTATCCTATCCTCTTAAGATTCGTAAGACAGAAACCACAGCTCAGAGGATGAGTGTCGTTTTTCATCACATCTCACTCAGAAATGAAGAAGCATAAAGGGCTAGAATGGCAAAAGAAATTCTGGGCTTCTATGCTCTGGATTATTCTCCCAGAAATCTTTTTATTGAGAAGAAAACTACAGAGTATGGCAGGCTATTGCAGAGCAGCTTCTATTTTAGCCTACAGTAGAAGTTAGAGAAGTATTTTTTTAAAAAAAAAATTAGCAGTGATGGGGATAACTAAAGAGGTGGCCATGGCAACTTTTGGTTGTAGAGGGAAACTCCAAGGCTCTGCATGCAATGTGTGGATTGGAAAGTTACTTTTAAAGAAAGTCCCGAGACCTCATTGTACTTCTGTCCAGTTACTGATGGCTCCAATATGTCATTACTGTATATTCAGGCTTCTTAAAAGTAGCTTTCCAGTTCTGGTCATGGGCTGCCACATGTGCTAAAGCAATTATGATTCCAATTGTTTAACATAGGTTCACATATGCATACTCATCTCTTGACAGTTTCAACAGCAAGTGGTGACCTGTGTTCATGAATGAACATCACAGATCAAATATCACAGGCAAAGCTTTCACATGACCTTAAGTATATTTTCAGGGGATTCAGTTCATAAATAGAGATGCAAGCTAGCACATACGCAACAATCAAATAATGAGAATCAAATGGTATATTCTTATCATTCCTACAATCTACACAACTCAAATAAGAACAAGACCATGATTTTAGTTCCAGGCATAGTGACATGCTGTAGAAGTTGATTCCTCAGTATACAGAAGAACGATCAAGGAACTATGCTTTAATTTGTGCCACAATAAGTCAGAGATTATTTGATTTAAAATGCCTTGAAGATGCAATTCAGGCTTCAAGATAAGCTACTACTTACTTTTCCTTAAGTTCCTTTAGTGAACCTTCCAGTGACTTGGATTTTATACTCCCATGTCCTGGTGACTTCTCCCATTTGCTGTCTTCAATGTCAGCTTTTTCTTTTTCTCTGTGCTTTTCTGTGGCTTGCTCATCTCCTTTCTCTGGCTTCTTGAGAAGCTAAAGCATATTTTGTTAATTAAAATATAAGTTGCTCTTCTCTGAATAGATACCATGACAATGAACAATCACAAAATACAATAAAAACATCAAGATATACTAATGAAATAAATTCTAACAAGTCAGTAAATATACAGTAAGATCAACTACCTGACTTAGAATGTCTGGGCTAACAGATGTTTTAAGCCAATGCTAAAAAGATTGTAAAGTCAGCATCAATCACTGCTCTATAGGAACAGTGTCTCACAAATGAAGCACAAAAGAGAAGATGCTGTCTCTCCACCATTAACACACTGTACGCAGTGGATACTTTGAGAACAGTCTAATCTGCTGATCTTAAGACACAAGTAGACTTATGTGGAAGAAAACAGTCTTTCAGGAATTTGTATCCCAAGTCACTCACACCTTTAAAGAATGAGCTTCAGCTTCTTGAATCAGTCTCAAGAATTAATGTCCTAGAGTTCACAAATAACACATAGGTGACCTCAGCCTGCTCCAAAAGGTAGCTTGCTGACAGTAGTGGTCAGTATTCTAGAAGAATGTTAATCTGTTTCTCTAGCCCAACACCAGGTACAAATACTCAAATCCAGGACTTAAGGGTACTGGCTTCCTACTCAAGGAGATGGGTTCCTTATATATGGATGGATTCCTCCAAGGTATGCACCCAGCTAAACAAAATTTGGACAGTCCAACTTCATTGAGTCCAGCCACCTGCCTGTCCACATAGATCTCAATGACACCTATCAAGTCAGCACCTTCATCTACAATTTATAATCACTGATTACACTTTATTGTCATTAAGAAGCAGCATCATTAAACCAGCGCATAGGTTTACAAGGTAGCCCAAAAACAACTAGTTGGAGAGTAGTCTGGAAAAAGTGATAAGCTAGAGATATCTCATTGCTTGGCTAGTTTAGCCCCCATTTCCATACCTCTCACTGGCTGTAGCTACTATAACAGGGGCATTCTTACAACTTTCCACATCTTTCACAATACTCAATCCACTAAGGCCATTTCCACACTAAGCTGTGAACTCCAGGATTCTGTAGCATGTTGAAAGTGGAATAATAGCACTATAACAGTATAGTGCGGAAATGGCCTAACTTAATCAACTAAAGATACTGAACTTTAAGTAGAGTTCAGCAAAGTGCAATCAAACTAAAATGGACCTTTATCTGATTGCACATGCTAATACATCATACAGGGCAAAAGTGATGTGGTACACCCACTGTAACGTGCCACAAAATCAGGCCCAGAACCTTTCAGCCACTACTCTCTTGCCTCTCAAACAGTTGAGTAACCTTCCTTCAGACTCTCCTGCCCAACAGCAACAACATGAATAGTTTTATCCCGTAAAATTCTGTAATCACATGTCCCAAAGATGCTCTGCTTGCCCAGAAATAAATGTAAAGGTCATAACCCCTATTACAGTTTCCAGTCTTCTAGGGCAGGGATAGGAACCATGCAGCCTCCAGGCTGCCCGCAGCATTTGATTTCTCATGGATGTTTTTAAAAATACATTCTTCTGAAAAAAGCATCTGTGAGCACAGGTCTGCACTTAAACGAAGTTCACTGTCCAACGAGAAGTTCATATTCATCATAAACAGTCATTCTAGGAAGGCTAAAGGAGCAATTTTTTTAATTCTCCTGCTTTGTTAAGCTGGTGCAAGGGGATAAACTCAGAGGTAGTGGATTGCTCCTTAGAGCGTTCCTGAGAACAGAACAGAACAGAACAGGCTATAAAGGTGACCAAGAAAGTGATGGGGTTCTAGCATTGTGACCTGGCCTGCACAGGGATCAGAAATGCTGAAAAATGGGTTTCTGTCTGCCAGTGCTTGCCCATCCTTGTCCTCTCTTTTATTATTACCACCACTCTCTTTTCTGCCTCTTGAAACTGGTTACTATAGATTGTTTTTGTACAGCTTTGCAAGTGTCAGTATCTTATGAAATATATTGAAGTGCCTGGAAATCCACTTACATCACAGTTGTTTGAAATACCCTGAGCCCCTCCAAAGAAAAACATCCACAGGATATGAGTCTTCTCACACCCTATTAAACGAAAGTAGCCAGTACCCAGCTACAATTAGGCACTGGTGTATGCCTGATTTCAGTGAGACAACTGAGTGCAAGCTTAGATCTCTTCCACCGAAAGAAGGAGTTTTTTTAAAAGAGCTTAGCTTTGGCTATATGATGCCCAATACATTCTCTGTTTTGCTGCTGTGGGCCTGCACGCATACAATCCCAAAAACACATGAGCAAGAACTATACATGTTCATAAAAGTTTAATATAACCACACCCAGGTTTTTACCCATTCTCTGGAGCTGAAATTGTCAGTCACTTGAGCTTAAAAATACAAATTCAATGAAACATATATGATTTTTTATACAATCAAGGAAAATTATTCCCTATAATCTTTCAACAGGTTACCTTTTTATATTTGATTGTACTCTTTAAAATGTACTGTAATGCACTATCCAGTGTTTAGAATGCTTTATAAGAGGAATTACTGATTTGGTTTGAAATGCAATGGTGTCCCAGGGAATTGTCCCTATTGATGTTAAAGTTAAGAAGGAAGCATCTTTGTTAGTGATTTTAGTTTTTTTTTTATTTATAATTTTTTTATTTGATTTGTTATTCTAAGCATATTATATTCTAATCTAAGGATTACATTGTTTATATCCTTTGGCTGGAATGCTATATGACCTTTCAGTAAATGTAAATTTGCGCACATTTAACTAAGCAGCAGAGGCACTAAGAAACCTAGGCCCTTTTTGCACGTTACCCTTTTGCACGACGGGGGAGGGCATCTCACGCGAGAAGCCTCATCCGAAACTCTGCTGCTTCCCCGCTCCTTCGTACCGCAGGTCGCTTCCTGTTAGTGTGACCATCGCCCTAGCGCCCCGCCCCTTCATTCCGCAGCACAGTCTGGGAGTTGTAGGCTGTGCTGGGGGAAGGAAGTGCGACCGCCCCTGCTCGCCAAAGCACCACACACAGGTAAGTGCGCAAGGGCACCGCGAGCATTGCGCGAGTGCAGGGCATTTTCGGCTTAAAGCCAAAAATCAAAACATGCGCGTGCGCCCTGCTTTAGCCTCATGAGCGTCGCATGAGGGGGAGTGCGTCATACGGAGCGATGCTCCCACTCACGCGACACTCAAGGGGCGCTCACGCAAGAAAAAAGGATGCAAAAAGGGCCCTAGTTATTCAATTGTGAAGATGTATAATGGGACACCAGCAAGAGTACCCAATGAGCACTATGGTTGCTTGCTGTGTATTGTGGGCCTGACGCACATTGGGACCACAGTGCATCAGCCCCAATTTGCTTTGATCCGATCGCACATCGCTCCTTTGGTTGGCTTTGCTATGTAGTTATGTAACAGCAACCCTCTACTGGATACAAATGTTGCGCACCTTCACAATTCTATTACTGGCAGACACAAGCCCATTTATGAGCCTGCAGTTCCCCAACAGGATTCTGGCCTTTGTTATTTACTGCTCTGTTTTTTTATTTTCTTTTGTATTTCTTGACAATGGCTTGAATCTTAACATAAGTTCCTTTAACGTTGAGAAACGTTCCTTTCTCTTCCTTCAAGGGGACAAGGACCCTCCTGAATAAGGTGTGATGAGAATGCTGAGGCAGCAAATAATAAACTTTCCTCCTGCAAGCTTCTTTAAGGTAACACACGTTATGTTCCAACCATGATTTGGGGAAATTCATCCCTGCCCCAACATTGCCCTCCTCCATAATATTCCACACTCAGATTTTTCAAAGGTGCAAGTGAATGTAGGAAAGGAGAGAGACAGGATAGAAAATTTTACTTTTGTGAACTGCCTCAAATTAACTTATCTTAGGACTCAAGGCACTGTTGTGATATTTTCAGTTTTGCATTACTCTTATGAAGCAGCTTTGTTCAAGTATAAGTAATTTAGAAGCAGTTTCAATGTGAGTGAAATGTCAAGGTGCCGTTGCTAGCTGTGTCAGTAAGAGATAAGCGAGGTTCTTGTTATTGAGGACAAGGGTAAAGATGTTCAGAGTGTCCCTTCCTTAAATGTAAACAGAGCAGTGTGAGGAGGGAACTGAAAATATGCTAGGTTGCAGATCTGAAGAGGGCGAGCTAAGGAAAGTGATTTTGCATTCTGTGTCTATAAAATAACTGTGTAAACTGCCTGAGGGGCTTTTTGGCTCTTTGGGAGAGATCCTAACCACTAAGCCCGTGCGTAATAAATTCCTTTTTTTCTACTCTGTGGTCTCCTTGTCTCTGTGGTCCTGCAACACTTATCTTTCAACTTGAAAAATAAATGTAGTTAAAGAGTAAGGCATCATCTTGTTTTGAGTGTTGCGATCTACACCTCAGTACAGCAGATAAAATCTTCCAAATCTTGTTTAATTTGCAGAATTTCTAACAATATTTTAATGACACAGATAAATACAAGTTACAAATGGCAAGTGTACAGTGCAAGACCTTCAGAAAGCTAATTATTGCTACTTTCCATAGGTAGGCATGTGTAATTCACATATCTGTTGTACAATACAAGACACAAGTCTGAAAACTCTGGAAGAAAGAGCTTCTAATAATCATACTCTACAAATCAGGATGTCTTCAAATAGGCTTAGAATCATAATCAATGCCAAAGCAAAAATTAAATAAATAAAAAATTGGGGAATACAAATTCTGTGTAGAACTCTGTATACAGTCAGCCCTCTTTATCCCCAGATTTTGCATGCAGAGATTCAACCAACCACAGCTTGAAAATATCCAGGAAAAAAAATTCAAAAGGCAAACCTTGATTTTGCCATGTGCCAAGCACTATACTGATGTGTAGGCACACCCTGCTGTAGCCTCCTGTCACTTCATAGATCCTCAGGTTTTCTGTGACACTCATTTGAGTTGTTTGCCATTTTGTATAAGGGATGCCATTACATATGCCATTGTATATACTGCGACTTGAACATCCATGAATTCTGATGTCCATGGGAGGTCCTGGAACTAACCCAGTGGATACGAAGGGCCCACTGTATTAAAGTCAGCATGGTATAGTGGTTGGGAGTATTGAACTACGATCCTGGATACTGTGGTTCAATTTCCCACTCAGCCATGAAAACCCACTGGGTAACATTGGATGCATCAGCCCCAGAAACCCTTGTGATAGATTCATCCTAGGGTTGCCATAAGTCAGAAACAACCTGAAGGCACACAACAACAGTTCTCAATACTGCAATTACTTAGCCACTTACCTGGAAGAAAGCTTCATAAAAATAAATGTGACTTTTTCAATATGTATGCATCTAAGCTGAAGACACACATTAAACCAAAACACTGTGACTTAGTACAGTTGAAAAGCTTTAAAAAAGGTTACCTTGATCCTTATTTCTTTTTCAGCAATTTTCTTTTGCTTTTCAGCTTCTTTTCTTTTACGCCTTTCTTCCTCCCTGCGCTTCCGTTTCTCATCCTCTCTTAGCCGTTTCTTCTCTGATTCCCTCCTTCTTCGCTCTTCCCTTTTCTCTTCTCGGATTCTCTAAAATTTTGGAAATGTTTAATGTAGATTTATACAAACGCTAAAAAGAACTTAAAACACAACATTTAAACTGTAGTTCAAAACAAACATACCTGTTTTTCTAATTTTCTGTTTTTAATATATTCCAAAAGTGGTGTTGTTCTTCTAGCTAAAACACAAAAAATGTGATATATTGTGTTCCATTCCTAACATAAGTATATTTTGTCATGTGTTTGTTTTTTTCATTAAGATTTAACATGGTAATTATTAAGCAATAATGAACACTGTTTCATATGGGCCATTTGTAATAAAGCATTTTCACATCTCTGTCACAGAAAAGTCATTTGTTCTTTTTTGTTAGCCCAGAAATACTAATACTACACACATATTTGAGATTATTTAACATAGATATCTGTTCACATTTAATGTATATAGTGAGTACAATGTATGCAATTACGACAAAGTGCCAGGGACCACAGCCGTATTTGTGACCATTGACTAGAAATGTTTCTTTTTTTAGTAACCTGGAAACTTGCTGTGGACTGGCAATCCTTACCTATGGATGAACAGTTGAACAGCATTGATGTATTACAATAAAATATACTATTGTGTTTCACGTTGTATTTCCCTATGGCTTTGGAGACAAAAAAGGCTGTGTTACAAAATGTTTTTGTCTCATCCTCTCTTTGACTGGTGTTTTTTTTTTTTTTACCTTGTTTGTTTTTACTGTTTGAAGCCTCTTTGGCCCTGAAAAGTCCATTGTTATCTAAAATCAAAAGTTTGTTGTTGCATATTTGTGAAAAAATCATTTGTGCACAACTATGTAATATCATTTGTGCACAACCTCTTAACAAGGCAAAATGCGTGGAGAAATCAGTAAGAAAAAAAAGATAGGATATAGAATCAATGGGAAAAATTAAGGTAGGATAAATCTTGGCCAACACATCACGGACAACCATGGAATTAAATTGAAACTTCCACTTCCACACATTCGTCCTCATAGTGAAAGGTTTCTTCCTTTTCAGAGACAAACTCATGAAAAACACAGCTTTGTTTTTAACTCTGCACTGGAAATAGCTATATTCTATATTCTATTGTGTTAAATTATGGTTCAACGCATAAATTGTCAACAGATATTTAAAGTATCTTCCTAATTCTAGGAAGATGTAATCCATGCATTACTGGAGCACCACAGAAACCAGTTTCGTGTAATCAGATCATTAGATAGGCTGGTTGAATGATGCAAGCAAAACATTAGTCTACAAAATCAATTAAGGCTATGATGCGAAGAAGCCACATAATTCAGCAAGTCACATGAGCCTAAATCTGATTGTTATTCTCAACTAGAGTAGTCCAATTGATGCAATAGTTACTTGGTATGTCAATGTTAATGTTAGTTCCATAGATTAAATGTGTCTACTATAGTTGGAACTAATAATTGGATTTATGTTATCTATGCTGTCTTTTTAAAGATATATCTGAAGTCTCACAAGCCTGGACCAAGACTAAAAAACTTTACTGCCAAACCTGTAATTCAGAAGTCTAACTTCTTGCAAGTACATTAATTAGACAGAAACATAACAGAAACTATTTTTCATCTCTTTGAGCTGTATCTAATTTGTTCCTGTTTAGAACTGCATATTATTAATCATTTAATCATTTAATTGTCCTAATTATTACAATTTACTCCCTAATTTTAATAATAATAAAATATATAGTACTACATATTGAGGAAAAAAAGATATACCCATCTATGTATGTTTTTAAACAATTGAAATAAGCTAAAAAACAAAGCTTTCTTTCTACTGATAAGAACAAAAACAACCCCAAAATCAACCAAACTAACCAATACTGAATGGTTAGTAACTCCTTTTCATAATGGCTGATACTATATAAAACAGCAATGTGCTGTTAAATGGAGGTTTCTATTTGCTGGGATCATTTAGATTCTATCACACCCTGTACCTCAAACATGTTGCATTACTCTTTCTTCCATTTACTTGAATTGGGTTTGATTCAATGCCCAGTGCCCCTTTAGTGAAACTTGAAATGTTAAAAAGCATATCATGGGAAGCAGCGTTAAAAAACTAAAGAACAATCTTCTCCTCACTGTAGGAGTATGAAGCAGCACAGATTAGAGCTAGATGTATTTTTCATTCTTCATTGGTATTACTTATGATCGCATACAGATGAAAGTGTTAAAGAGGTCAGAGCAGCATGATGCTAGCACTGAAATAGAACAGATTTGGGCTTCTCCTCTATAATCCCCTAGAGAGGTCCACAGATAGAATTTAACTATACAGGATCACTGACAGAATATCTGACCTATCTGATTTCATGCTCTAACACTGCAGCTGAGCTGCTCAGGTAATATTAAAGAATGAATAAGAACAATTCTTCTTAAGAACTCCTGCAGTGGCACCCGACACACCCTTAATTTAATATTTATAATTTCAAGAAATCTAACACTGGACAAATAAAATATAATTTGGAAACCATCAATCAAGCAATGGAAAAATCAGCTTAACAGACCAATGAGTTCTCTTGTTTTTGCCTCAATCTCTCCCAGCAGGGTTTCAGGGTTGGCACATATTTTTTCTTCTTCAGCACAATAACTTTCTAAAAATTTTCTATATTCTGGATCTGTGAATGAGAATTTTTAGAAAGAAAATTAAGCACAGCATGTTATATATTACATCACCTAACCATAAGAAGTCAAGAAATGTTTCTATAAAAAAATAGATCTACCATCGTCTATGCTTCCAGCTTTAGCATCTTTCTTCTTCAGCTTCTTTTTAGAAATCTTTTGGAATGGTGCAAACTCAACCACAGCAGGGTATTCTAAACCTTGAAAGAATCACAAATGAATTGAGTGATTAATGATAAAAGGATATACATTTTGAGACTGAAAGAATCTTGATTCCTTCCTTCTTGATTTATACTCTTCCTGATTATAGATATCAGAATTAAAAGGGATTTGTTTTATTCCCTACTGCCAACTACTAGCTTCTGTGCAAAATGTTAATACTGCTAATTTTATCTGCAAGCTTCAACTGATTACAAGGCAGAATATTTTTGTTTTTATTTTATTTTAATTTATTTTTATTTTTATTGATTGATTGATTGATTGATTGATTGCAGAACACAGCCATCTCAAGGCAACTTACAGCCATATATCAGAGGGTTCCAAGAATGGAAATGAGCATACATGAACTTTTAGCAAAGAAATCTTTAAGTAGAGTTTCTGCTTGTAAGAGAACACTGGACAATCATCAGTAACACCCCATCCATGTCTATGCTTCCTTGAGCCTACTACCGTAACATAATCTATAAGCTGTGTTGCATTTTGGAAGCTGCAAAAAAAAGCCAACATTTCTTTGGACCTTTGATTGCACATACATGTCTGTGCACACAAAGAGAATGATGCACAAAATTATGGTGAACCCTTGTCAAGACTGAATTATAATTGGAACTTCTGACATATTTATGTAGGATTTTTTTCCCAATTTATTATATGGCAAGGTTAGCTGCTGTTTACCAAAAATGAACCCAATAGCCCTCTGGATGCATGGAAGTTATCATACACTCTTTAGTTCCTCAGTCCAGTAATTAATGAGTTACCTTTATTGTCAATGAAGACATATCCATCAAAGCGATCTCTAAATAGAAGGATGTCATCAGGATTTCGAAAATTGATATATGCTCTCGAGTAGAGATGAGGATAAAGACTGCAACAAGAGTAATTTTCTGTTGTTTATATTCCAAATGAAAGTATATGTTATTTCAGAGAAATTATAAATCAGATGAAATCATTATGAAATATACATTGCTTAGATAATGGCTGCAATTCAGTAAGGGACTCAGGTCTGTGGTCTTGCACCTGCTTCCTTGAGACACCTGGCTATAGATATTCCAGCAGTCCACTAAAGGCTTTATTGCTTACAACCATCCATCTTGGTGACTGGCACTATGGTCGGCTCCCTGTATAGGTGAGTTCTGTTCCAGGAACCCCCATGTAAAAGAAAAAAGTGGACGCTCACACCAATAATACTTAAGGATGGCAAAGTGCATGCAGACACTTCAGCATGTCCACACGAACATTGCTGTTTTAGGTATAGGATGTGACGCAGTTGCATTTGCTTAAATCTGTGTATCTGGAGACAGCAGGTAAGGAGGACCCGCTGTACTCTTTGGCATTTTCATGTTCTCTGGACCTTGGACTGGCTACCATTTTTGACTCTGTTTTACTCCTTGCTTGTTTTGTTTATTTGGACTATTGGCTTGCTGGACTGACTGTTGACCACTCTCTTGCTTCTCCCTTCATCATGCTTGATAACCTGTGACTGACCTGGACTGGCTTAACTAACTGACAACTGACAGCCCTTGCATTCCAACCACCTGCTTCCAGGGACACCTGCTGACTGGAGCACAGGGCACTTTTTCTGGCAATCTGCTCCCTTGACCCTCCTCCCAAGCAGCACCTGAAGGTCCCTGCCAGGAGCCCATGCTGCTTTGGGGGCATTGACGGAGTGGACCATCACAAACTCCTCCTAGAGATCTTGTTGAACCTCTCCCAAGCAGCACGAGTCCACTGACTCATGGATAAGCTTGATTTTTTTGACTATTTTTTTCATTTAATTGAGTATATATGATATGTCTGTGGGAAATAAAATTGAGCAGTTTTGCCACATCTTTATTCAGGAAGGAGCTGCTATGAGGTTATACGTAGGAGAGCCAGCAAAATAACTGCTGTGCATCAAGACTGAAGTAGAAAAGGGACTGAAGTGCATCACGTATTCCTGATGCCCATGTGGGCAACAGCTAGAGACCACCAAGGCACTGGCTATGGAGTGTCAATGGTCACTGGTAGAGCTCAATGTACATCAGGATGTTCTTGTCAGTGCCCTGATATGCGTCTTTGTTTACTAGGGGGTTTCCATAGTGCCTCTGGTACATAACAAAGTATGCATATAGTTCCATCCTGGACTGCAACACAGAACCATGGTCAACGTCTTTTTAGCAGCCATTGGCTGCAATGCTGTTCAGATAGAGTAGGGTGTGGAACAACTGGCATGTAAATCCATTGTTACTCTTCAATCCAGTCCAGCCACCACAGTGTGTTGTGATGTAATCAACCTGTGTATCAGGCAAGCTCAGCTTTAAAGATGTATTGTTTCTTATGCTAACTGTGGCAACTATTCCTACTTGGGATGGGAGTAGTCTGAGCACAAATGGGAGACATGGACTGACTTCATTGTAGTACGCCTAAAAGAGCACAGCCACCAAGAAGGAATGGTGAGGAAAGAGAACGTTTTACTGTTTCTCTGTGAACAAAACATGTTAGAAAATAGACCTAGGGTAAGCAAGAATAAATAACTAAATAACAGAACTTACGGTGTTTTTCTTCCTTTGGTGCCTCTGAACCTTTGTAATAATATGTTATTTAAAATATTTTTTTAAATTTTCTGTGTAAACCACTTTGAGATTAGAAGAAGTATATAAATATCTTAAATTTTTTAAAAATAGAATGGCATTCCTGAGAAGTTAAAAACCCATGTCACTGCTACTCTGACCCTTCTCCACTGTAGACAAGAGTGGCTGTGGATATCTGTATAGCCTGTCAAAGCTAATACACAAGGCTAATACACAGGTAGAGAAACACCTGTGAAGGTATACAGAAGCCTTTAACAAAGATTTCGTTAGCCCTAAATGTCCACAAACACAATAGAGGCTAAAGTCTTATAACTACAACATACAAAACAGATGTTTAGATGTGCCTATTGAAATTCCATTAATTAATGGAAGTAATTAATGCCTATCTCATGCATAACAGTAAATCAAGCTACACATCACAATGTTCAGTTCCTTTCCTTAAAATGACTTAATATTATATTTGTCATTTTTTTAGCAACAAGGCATTTTTTAAAATTTTCTTTGTATTAAAAAGGTACTACACTAAATTTAGGTGCTGTTGGTATGAATGTAAGCTCAAATACAATGCCTTTTTCATTCATAGAAATGATAAACAAATTCTTCTTACCTGGGATCAGAGGTACAAAATTCAAAATAATCATGAGCAGGAAGTGGATGGAGTTGTTCCTCCAATTGCTCCTTGGTAAAGCTAGGAGGCAGTCGGCGTATAACTACCTAAAGATATCACATGTAAAACTGAGTATACAGAAAACTCAGTAGTATCTCTTCCACTGCATATAATGCCACCAATATAAACATTTTTTATGCCTTTTCATACATTACTATATTGCTGAGCACCTTGTGGAACTCCACATGCTGTTGGATTTCAGCTCCCATGTTAGCTAGAGCTGATGGGAGCTGGAGTCCCAAAACTTCTGGAGGGACACAAATTGTTCATCCTTGCTTTATTTCTACACTTTTTTATGTCAAAATAATGTCCCATTCTTATGCCACTCACCAATTTCTACCCTCAAAACACTGATCCTTGATGAACTCTGATCCTTCACACTGCCTCTCCTCAAGACAACTCCAGTTGAAACTAGACAGCATTGTGTCTAATCTACACTTGGATATCTTTCTCCCCCTTTGGGTTCCATTCTAATGGTGAATGAGATGAAGAAACATTAGGTCCAGACCAAGGCCTTTTGCTGAATGAGCCAGAATGGGAAATGGCACTCCATCCTGCGCACCCAAGCCAAAGTGCATATCATTCAAAGCCAGCCAAATTATTTTGTATTTCAGGCAGACAATCTCACAAGCACTTCTTCCCATCCTAAACAGTAAAATTACAACAGGAATAAAGTACATAAACAAGATAAGAGTCAGGGCGGTGTGTGTAGTGGTTTGGGTGCTTGACTAGGAATCTGGAAGGCCAGGATATGAGTCCCCACTTGGCCATGGAAAGAAACCCACTGGGTGAACTTGGGCAAGTCCTCCTCCGTCAGCCTTAGAGGCAAAGGCAAAAACAAATTTTGCCAAGAAATACTCCATATTAAGGTCACCTTATGGTCTCCATACGTCAGAACAACAACAGTCCTCTGCCTTGAGGGGGAAGCCCCATGGTGCATAAGAGCAGGATTGTGACCACACAGCTCCTTCCTTTAACAGGTGCTCCAGAGCTGAAGACAGCATCCTGACTAAGGCCATTTCCGCACTAGAGTGCGATATCGCTACTATTCCACTTTCAACATCCTATGGAATCCTGGGGTTTGCAGTTTAGGGAGGGGCCATAGCAGCACTACAGCAGTCTAGCGCAGAAATGGCCAAACCCAAGGCTACCTCTGAACCCAGCCTAAAGGCCGGCAGGGACAGCCAGCAGCCTCCCCGCCTTTTCACGGGCACAGGTAGCGCGCGAGAGCGTGTCTGTGGTCATTTCCGCACGAGGCTGTTATAGCGGGATGATTCCACTTTCAACATCCTCTGGAATCCTGGGGTTTGCCGCCGGCCCCTCCCGAAACTGCAAACCCCAGGATTCCAGAGGATGTTGAAAGTGGAATCATCGCGCTATAACAGCCTCGTGCGGAAATGGCCTGTGTCGCGTTGTGTCTCGGGCCCTCCGTCCTCCTCCTTCTGGCCTCCCTCCCCGCGGCTCACCTGCGCGCTCAACTATCCCCACCTCCTTCCGGATAATGGCCGCATTTCCCTCCCTCCGTCCCCTCCTCCCTCCCCGCGGCGCTGTCCCTGGTGCTGGAAGGGAAAGCTCCTCCGCGCCGCCGCCGCCGCCCCACCAGCTTCTCACTTTGCTCAGCGCCGCTCTTTTCTCCTCCCGCTGCTGTTTCCCCGGCAGCCTCGGGTTGGAAGGCGGCGGCGGCGGCGGCGGGGGAGGAGGAGGAGGAGACGGAAGAAGAGGCGGGGAAGGCGGCGGGGGCGGCCCCGGGGACGGCGGAGGGGTCTCCGGCGCTCGACGCGGGGATTCCCGCAGAAGCGGGGCCTCCATAGCTCTGTTGTTGTTGTCGGGGAGGGGAGGGGCGGCTCCTCACAAGCCCTCCTCCCGCTGGCCGCAGGGCCACCGCGGCGCCGCGCCTCCGCTCCCCTTCGCCCTCATCCTCCTGCGGCCAACCGCCAACCCTCCGCCAAGAAGCATCGCGAGAGCGCGCCCTCGTTCCTTAGAGGGTCTCGCGAGAAGGGAAGGGAGGGGGAGGGGGCGTTTCGAAGGAGGGGGTCGCGCGGGGATGGGGCTGCCCGTGGTCCGTTACTCGCGGCTGTCTTTCAGGGGTCAATAAGGCGGCGAGGAGGAGGCTGCTGAGCCTTCTGGTGTTTGGACCAATAACCCTTTGGAGACGTCTGTGGATCATTTGAATCCAGGACACCCATTAGACCATTTCCGCAGTAGCCTGTTATAGCGCGATGATTCCACTTTCAACCTCCTCTGGAATCCTGGGGTTTGCAGTTTCGGGAGGGGCCGGCCGGCCCCTCCCGAAACTGCAAACCCCAGGATTCCAGAGGAGGTTGAAAGTGGAATCATCGCGCTATAACAGGCTACTGCGGAAATGGCCCTTGTCTTGATCTAGCTGACTGTATGCCGCCTTCAGAGCCTCTCCCTCAGGCCCCACGCTGAACATACCACAAATGTGCAGCCATTCTACCCTCTTTTGGTGTAGGGTTTAGAAAGAGCAATCATTATTTTTCAGAAGCTGGAGGTATGTAGGGGTGACTTTTATTCAAGCGAGGTCTTCCAAAAACACACACAATGGGAAGGAATTGTAGGCTGCCGGATTTAAGGGTTACTGCCAGCCCAGCTATTGTTCCACTTTTATTACCTGAGAGGGAGAGGATTTTCTGGTGGATTTTCTGCCTCACAACTTGCTGTGCTTATGGACCTTGAGATGTCCATCAGGGTGGGTGACAGCACCATTTTCCCTCCAAGACCAGCAGCAAAGTGTCCTGAGCCAACTCTGCCTCCTCCTTTTTTCTCTCCTCCTCCCTGCTCCCCGAAAAGGAAGTCAGTACTCCATGCCCACTGAAGATGCTCACCATCAGGTTTTTATTTTTTCCCCAGTGTGAATCTAGATGGTGCCATTTTTTATGCTAATGTAATGGCACTCATACAATTAATTATATGTGAACGTCAATGTTGCAATAGCGCTATCTTGTTCTCTCTGCTCTTCCACACCCCATCCTTTTTTTTTTAAATGGGACTTTTTCTATAATGTTGTTGTGTATCTTAAAGCCATTTCCAACTCATGGTGACTCTAAGGCAAACCTATCACAAGGTTTTCTGGGGCAGAGAGTGTGTGGTGCACCCAAGGTCCCCCAGTGGATTTCCATGGCTGAGCAGGGAATCAAACCCCCGTCTCCAGGTTTATAGTCCAGTGCTCAAATCACTACCCCAAACTGCCTCTCTACAATACAGTACTGCAATTCTGCCAACTCTAGCTCACAGAGATTAGATAAAAATTCAATAGACTACCATGGACATAATCAGGAAAAAAGAGAACATTTGCTGATTCCTAGGGCTTCCTAGAACTCACTGGCAGGCAGGTAAATTAAACTTTGCCTCTCTTTCTTCTCCTGATCAACCCATTTCAACTTAAGCTTGTCCCTCTCTCATACCTTTTAGTTTTTCTATGAGGTCCTTTCAGACTTTCTTGTCTCATTATTGATTCTCCTTCAAGGTGGGCTTACTGTCATTTTGCACAATGGCCAGTATCTAATAACATTTTGCTAATGCATGTAATACATTCTTGGGGAAGCCTAGTCAAAGGTCAAGAATGGACCAAGGCCCAGGAGCAATTTTTTAAAAACTGCAAAAGGCAATAAACACATGCCAAAAGAAAAATGGAAGAACAAAACTGGATGTGGCTGGAAGTCCATTTCTGATTTTTAAGCAAGGAAGGTTTATGTTTAAAGGGTATAGGGATGCACCTCAATATATTTTAAAAAGATTCTGGGCTGCTGGAGGCTTCTAGGAGTAGCAGTTCTTTCTTCATTTGTTCATAAAGGCTTCTTTAGGGTGATGAATCCTGTGATTCTTACCCCTGTTCTAGACTACAGGTAAGAAATTTCCATGGGTGCAAATTATAAACAGCGGTGGGCTTTCTCTTTCTAGCACATACACAAATATAAATATGCACTGAAATTCTTGGTACAATATAAGTGACACAAAAACGGGTGATTAGGACTTTCTTGTTTAGTAGTGCAATATGGTCTACTACTTCTTGTACAACTAGAAAATCCACTGGAATTCTGCCACTGGAATTTGGCCATAGGTCACACAATGTTCAAAAGATCTCTGTTGCCATCCCTAGACTTCCCTCATTCACCCCTTATGGGGCTTTACAAAGCTTTAAACCAGAGTTAGCAAAATACAACCCTCCTGGGCTAAATTTAAAAAATAGTAAAATTGCCGTCAAATGCCCTCTGGGGGCTATGTGGGCATTTCACCACTATTTGCCCCCCAGTACATTTTAGACCCAGGAAGGCCTTTTTAAAAAACAGGCCATATTGTTTAGAAAATCCTTTGCAAGGCCTAAAATGGTCCAAGGGCCCAAAAACATGACAAAAATACCTGCACGCCCCTAGAGAACATTGGTGGGTATTTGGGAGCAACATCTCTTTCTTTTTTTGCTTATGGGTGGTGCAGCTTTCAAAGGTTTCCTGATGAGTTCATGTAGCTCTGTAGCCTCCCACAGTTGCCCACACCATATACATAGTGTATAGCACAGTAAGAGCAGAATTCTCACTTAACCACTAACTCACAGTTGAGAACTGCGCCAATAATATCTCAGGAGAAAACTATGAAGAAATAGCAAAGACACTAAAATAAGTGACAAATATAGGATAGACAGCACATTTACTACTGCACTTAAAAAGACTTGGGCAACAATTCAATGGCACATCATCAAGTTCAACTACTAAAAATTATTTTTCACAATTACATGAAGGGGCGAACAAAGTAATGAAAACTTTAATTCGGAGTTAAACAATAAAATATACCATATCAAAATCCTACATTTTGCAGGTGGTCATGATGACACATATTTCACATGGGAATATAGAAAATTAGAAAGCCAAAGCAGTAATTTATCAGCTCTTGGGCACAAGATATTAAGATATTGTAAACCAAGTACTTTTTTTTTAAACATTCACAGTCTTTTAATAGCAGTCACAGATGCAACGAATAATTAAAAATACACATGACTATTTTGCAGAATAAAATTGGTATAAAGAAATACACTGTCACCATCTTGGACAGTTCTCTGATATCAACACTCCAAGTATGTAATCATATAAAACAGCAGAATCCTAAAGGCATGAGGTGACAAAATTGCTTAGACATGTTGCACAGTTATGAATCTGCACCAGTATTTTAAGGTCATGTGCTGTGATCTGACATTGATGTTTCTAACATCATATCACTTTCATTCATTTCAATTTCAAAAGTTTCATCCAATGGAGGAGGTGCTTCTGTCGGTTTCCTCTGATGTGGTGTTTCCAGTGCCATGATACTATTTTCTTCTAGAGTTTGCCTTTCTATATCTAATTCCAATACATCCCATGCAGGTGAAATGATGTTCTTTAAAGTCTTCATAGTATGCACATCAAAGTCATAGCAGCGTAATTTATCTTTAATGGCAGTTCCTAAAAGAGATTTTCTAGATTAATTTTCTAATGTAATGAATAATCTCTGTCACAGAACGGCTTTCTAAGAAAAATTGCTAGATTATTATTTTCTGTCCAGTTCTCTGGATTCTTAAAGATACAATAGCCACAACTCTCTATTGCAGTCTCTGTTGCATTAACTTTACATATACTTAGCTACATAACAGAGGCATTAAGAAACTCTTTTAGTGAATCATGGAGATGTGTATCCGGACACCAGCAAGAGTCCCCAGTGTGCATGACGACCAATGCACATTCTATTGTGTTGTGCATCAGCACCTGCTATGTATCAGTCCAGCTGTGCATCGGTCCCACTGCACACTGGTCACTTTGCTGGCTCCCTGACATAGTAATATTCAGCAGCCCCATAATATATCTCAACACTGAGAAACTGCTCAATTCTATTTCCTGCAGATGTTAAATCCATTTATGAAGATGTTCAGTTCCCAAGTGGATTCCAGCCAGTAAATTTCAATAATTTTAAAGTATTAAATGTCACCGTTGTTCGACAGTATGCAGCTCTGATGCCATATCTAAACATCACTGCTTTTTTTAGTTTTCTCTGCCAATCCATATTATCCCTTTCTCTTTACCAGCTATGATCCCCACCAGAGATTTTAATATTTTGCCACAAGAGCAATAGAGACAATGCAACTCCCCCCACAGCTGTTGTACATTCATTTTAACTTTCCTCTTCACAGCTGATTATCACTTTGCCCCCTGCCCACTCGGTTGTTTCTTTGAAATTCCAGGAGGCAGCAGGAGTGAAAGAGCTGACTATCAAGCCATCTTGTACAAGATGTTCTTCCAGCTAGCCTTGTAGTGCTCTGTCACTCCTGCTTCCTGAGTGTAGCTGTGAGCACTCTAATAAGTGCTACTGTAGGAGTGCAGATTTTAAAAGTGAAGATTCTTGAACTTGTGGAAGAGAAAATGAGACACAGGGGGGGGGGAAAGAGCATATGAACTTAAAATAAATTTAGTGCAGGATAAGAAAATGAACCAGAATGAAATGGGAGCATTGAAGAAATCATTAGCATGTAGTTGCACTTTGGTGAGGCAAAACAGGGCCTAAGGGAATGGAAAATTAATGGCTGTATCCCTTTCCAGTAGTTTGCTGCCCCAACAAGGCTATTTCCATGTTGCAGGAGAGCATGCTTCCAGCAATCCTCCTATACCTCAATGCATAGCAACAGGCATCTGCATGGACTCCTTGTATAGTTACATCTCCCACTGCAGGATCTTAGCCAGTGTGTGTGTGTGCACTGTGCACACATATGTGGCCTCTTCCCCTCTGATGACATATGATGCAGCTCTCAGGACCAAAAATTTGTGCACTCTGGCTGTAACCTTAGGTTTTTAACCAATTAATAATGCACACAGTAACTCCCATTCATATTTATAACTTTTCGTTCTTCTTTATCAGCATCATTATTAAACTTTAAGAGTAATTCACTATGGTAAAACAGTTGGATACAATACATACACCTGTGAGGGTAATTACTGAATTGTATTCTCAAACCACAGCAGTATGGGAGGACTGCAGCAATGAACAGATAAGATAATAGATGGCAACATACCAATGTAGGCTTCAGAATCACCTATGTACATTTCAATGCAATGTCCAAGCATAGTAACAGAAAATGTATCATCTCTTCTAAGACCAAGGGCCTGTTAAAAAAAAATGACAAATTGCAAAATCAAGAAAGGAAAAAATGCATTAATACTAACCTCAGTCTTTTGAGTGTCTCTCCCTACATAGTCCAAACCATCAATGTACAAAAGGGAAAGATCAGTGTATTTAAAGCAACCCTGAGACTTGCCCCACCACAAGAGCTATTTATAGAAATCTCTATGGGAGAGAAACTCTCCTCAAAACAATCAAAAGAGGAATGAAAAAGCAACTCAGATGGAGTGTTGTAGGGGCGGGTGGCGGGTGAGAAACGGAGTGCCTGGAATTCAACTGCAGAGAGAATATTCCACATTGCAACAATTTGTTGTAAGTTCCAATTTTATTACTGAAAACTTGCATTAAGATACCTCACTCCAAAGAATGTTTAAATAATATATACACACATACTGTGTGAAAATAATCAATTGCACTTTCGAAGTTTCCCATCAGACTGTGTATGTATCCAATAGCAGAGTAAGTGGAAGCATTTTGAGGTATCAGCACTAGAGCTTGACGATGATATTCAAGAGCTTCTTCATACTTCCTATTAGGGTAAGCAAAGATAAATTAAAAATTATAGTTGATACACAACTACAACAAAATAGCACAGGTTCTTTGCTATATTTGATAACTGATGCAAGATTGACATATGCACAATACTGGAAAGAAAGGAACTATGCTGATATAAAAGAATGGAAATTAAAAGTTCTGGATATGATTGAGATAGGAAAGCTAACATTTTCACTGAAAAATGAGTCTATCCAGAACTTTGAAAGGGAATGGAAAGAAGTCTTGAATTGGATAAAGACATAGCATAAGAAAAGAAAAAAGAATAAAGCAAGATTGTATGTAATGCAAGGCAACAATGTAATAAGGTAATGTAACAAAGCAGCAATATAATAATGTAAGATGCAACAATGTAAGATTGTCTTTTAAACAGAAACTATGTATGAATGGAATGTAAATAAGCAGACTCAACTGGAAAAAAAGAAAAAAGCTTGGAAGTGGGGAAGGTTTTTTTTTTATTTTCATCTTAAACTTTAATAAAAATATTTTAAAAAATAGCACAGGTTCTGTTATTTAAAATGTTGATCAGTTCATTACAGAATTATTATTTCATATTTTTAAACATCCATTATAACTTCTTGGAAACAAAACGGGAGACATGTTGAGGGTGGTCAACAACCTAGGTTTTAGGTTTTAGACTCTAAGTCTAGGTTTTAGAGTCTAAGCAGTGGAAGTATCCTTAATGTCAAAGTATAACACAACTCATAAATGTCTGACCACCAGACATTGGCAAATGGGCATAGGACCACTGAAAGCCCTATCTAGTCCCTTTGTCTTGAACTTTTCATTGGAAACTGCTCTTTTGCCAAAAGGAAAAGAAGCTTGCTTTTAAAAAATTAATATCTGAAATTTTTAGGATGTTACATTCTATATCACCTTCCATATACGCCTAACAGACTCGTATACATACCAAACAGTATGAACAAATCAATGCAAATATGACTGCAAAACTGGGACCCTATGCAACTAAGATAAATCTATAATATCATTACTGGTAAAAACAGCATTTTCTCTCACTTACTTGAGTTTTCTGCACACATGTCCCAAATTATTCAATAAAGGTTCCCATTTATCAACTGTAACCTGTAAGATAATCAGTGTTACATCTAAAGCCAAAACTTTAAAGCTGTGCAAATGGGAAGTCCAGACAAAAACGAACCAAGTAATCCATTATTTTTTTTCATATATATATATTTGATTTATATCCTCCTTTTCTTCCAATATGACCCAAAATGACCCAAAGATTAAAAATATCTGTCATTCAGTATATGATTATAAACCAAGTGGCAATTAACTCTGTATAAAACTTTTCACAATCAAATATTGTAGATTAAGATCTTGGAAGTTGCAATGTGTCACTGGATTTTAAAATCATTTTTCCTGCCCAGACTTTCTATTATTTCTTCAGAGTATGATAGGCAAAAGTGTTAGCTCCCGCTTCAGCAGCAGGAATAGGCTGTACGACAGAGTCTGTCCTTCTGAATGCTTCAGAATGAAAAGCAAAGACTTTACTTATTATGCCATTGTTTGATTAAGACTATCTTTTGTTTTACTCTTTATTTTTTAGTGACAACTGAAGGTACTTTGTTTATCTCATGATTCTGTGATTTTGTTTTATACTGTTGTTCTTGATTAACAACTATGAATAATTGTTTTACTACTGTATTTTTACTATACTTAATATGTATTTCACACTGCTTAGGGTGCCCCAGACATGAGAAGTGCATTCAGAACAGTTCAGCAACTGCAAGAGCAACACAGAGGTTTGTGTGGCCCACTGCAGTATAGAAAGGATGGTAAGAGTGCTTGTCTCTCTCTATATATATTCTTTCTGGAAAACTGGACAGTTTTTAGGCAGAATTCTTAGTGCAGGTGGTGTATTGGCATCTTGCTCCGAAAAGGGGCATGGCTATGACCAACTGATAAATTGTAACCGACTGATAACCATGTATAATCAAAATACCTCATTTCCAATGGCCTTGATCTTCTCTAGTGCATCAAGAAACCACTTTTCTGCAGTTTTCCAGCTGGAAGACAGAAGATCACTAAGATAAAGCACAGTTATTGATCCATGTCTGGCTGATCAATTTCTTCAGAGTAGCAATTGATATATAAAAGGTCTTGCATGCACAGAATACCATTGGTATGCCCATGATATTAAAAGTATCTAAGGTAATTTCTTTTGTAAAAAGGAATAGACACATGATTTTCTAATGCAACTTGTTTCTTTAAAATGCTTGCTGTTCCAATGTTAGGACTTCCAAAAGATACAGGAACAGCAAAAAGGACTTAAGGTATTTAAAACTATTCCTAAAGTAAAAAAACCAATGTACTTTCCAACCACAACAATTGGTTGCTGATAAGTCACGTAACATACAATGCAATCAATATTAAGTGGTGTAACTACCAGCACACATTGTTGACAATATTTATCAATAAGTTACTTAATAGTAATAGCAGATGACAGTAACATTAGAATAACAGTAATTCTGCACAAGCAGGCAGTCTACTTGAACATGATCACCACCACTGTAACACTTTAAGCCAAAGAGGAGAGAATGGTTTCTAATTTTTGAAATACCTAGAAAGAGAAATTAGGCCTGGAAATTTTCGATCTATACAGATAATTCAGAGTAGGAAAATGGAAATGCTTACTCTCCATTTTGAAATGCTACCACGCCAACTTCATGCATGACAAAAGGGTCTTCGGGTGCAATACTTAAAGCTTGACTGAAAAAGCGTTCTGCTAATTTTGAGTTGTTGGTCAAGCCATATTCCAGCCCAATATATAGCATTGGCAAATGACACCTGCCAAAAATAAAAAAAAATGACAACATTTAAAGTGTAAGTAGTAGAAACTCATTTTACAAGCAAGAAGGGAATAAAAGCAGGGCTTCTTTGTTTTGATAAAAGCATGGTGGACTGATTTTACACAAGAATGATAAGTACATCAATAATGCTGTGGTAACACACCTTTGCAGGTTACCATATTTGAGTAACAAAAATACCCCATGACAACCATCACGTTCATTACAAGGTACAAGTAAAACACCAAATACATGTCTCAGGATAGATGCTTCATTTTCAGTGTATGTCAAATTATATTTTATTTCAGTCTTAATACCTTTTCATTAACGAGCTTTTATTGAACTGCGTTCATTATCTCCTTGCAAAATGACTTTGACTTACCCTTTCATCAGCTGGGCTGCTGTGAAGTAAGCAGCCATTGCTTGGTCGTGCTCACTTTCAACTGCAAATGAATGCCCATATGCTATCCACGCTGGCCCATATGTTCTCTCAAGTGTAGTGGCTTTGCTGTAATATAAAAAACAGACTCATAAAAATAAAGGCCAAACAAAACCTGTAGTATTAAAGCTAGGAAGAATGTATCAACTTTCAAAATACTACAGTCATTCTACTATACTATTACTATAATACTCTCAATGTACATACTTAATCAAGGCTTATGAAATGATGTTTCTTAAAAACATTAACAGTTAACAGAGGCTGGAATCATACAGCTACCCAGAGACTGTTGGATTCCAACTCCCAGGAACCCTAGAGAGCATAGGCAATGACGAGAATGCTGGGAGCTAAAGTTCAACTATATTTGGAGAGCTGTCCAATTCCCCATCCTTGCCTTGTTGTTATATGCTTTCACGTTAACTCTAAGCTATGGTAAGCCTACCCTAGGATCTCTTTGGCAAGATTTCTTCAGATTACATTTATCATTGCCTTCCTTTAAGGCTAAGCATGTGACACTTGCCCAGGATCACCTAGTGGATTTCCATGGCTGAACAGGGATACAAAACCTGTTTCCTGGAGTCCCAGCTCAACACCCAAACCGCTACACACATTGGCTTTCACCTCTGCCTATGACTAAATAAAAGAAAGTAAAACTTACCTAAGGTATCTTCTAGCATGTTCGTTTTTATGACCAACCATGAGATAATAACATCCTACAGCAAACCAAGATACCTAATCACCAAGTAAAAAATTAGTCACATTAAGCATTAACAGTTCACCAACCAAAGTTGCAATATATGCATTCACAGACACTTGTGCATGAATGCACTTTAGAATTCTAGAAATCTGCTGCTTATTGACATTTTTGTCAAGACACAAACAGATGTTTTAAGGTATACTCTAAAGGCTTATATTCGCCCAGCAGGATTGTCTGTCTTTTTGTTTTAAACCAGCATAACCTCCTGTACCAAAAATTTCAAAAGCATGTCACTGCATACCATAGAGAGCAGGGGGAGACCACTGTCTGAGAAACTTGCAGTTAAAGCCTATCTCCACTTATAGAATTAACTGCATGATTCCAGGATCCTCACCATTTTATCTGTTGTTAACATGAACATTTTGAAAAAAAGTATAAACAGCCATTATAGAGACCTAAAGTATAAAACCTACAAATGTTATTAAAATGCTGTGTCTTCCTTGACTTGTTCCTACATTCATTGAAGACAGGGAGTTATCTTATTATATAAAACTATATAAAAACAAAAATATACAATTTTTGTTTAAGGGCAGTCATTTGAATTAAATAGTTTGAATACTGTACTGTATAGTTTTGTACAGTATGAGTTTACATTGCTATTTTAAATATATATAAATGTTTTCATTCTTTTACTAGGTTTTTAAAAAAGAGTGTTCCAATGGGAAAACTTGTGCATGCTTCTCAGTAAACATAATATGTGACTGTTAGGACTGAGTGGATTGTTGTTTGTGTGATGAAGAACCTGAGGACAGTGCTTTGATATGAGTGGTCATGAGCAATACAAACCTCTTCTCTACTGTGCCTGCTCTCTCTTGTATCTTTTATCTCAAGTAATTCATCTAACCTTTTCCACATGCTCATGAACACACATACACACAAACAAAATTCTTACCAATCTGGATACTTTCCCACCAAGCAGACAAAGAACTATATAATAGCTTCCAGGCACGCAAAGTACAGTTCAATTCTCCTCATTCTCTCCTAATCAGAAATTATCAGGATCTCTAATTTCAACCCCATTTTCTTGTGATACTAGTTTAAATACCCTGCTCTTTAAATATCATAAATATAGTGGTTCTGAACGAGCTGGGCACTTAAAATTTAGATCACTCTAATCAGTGACGGAAAATATGTTTCCCTTCTTAGCAGTGAGTTGAAACCTACACAAGCTCATACCCCATGAGACCCCATTCTAGCTCTGCTTAACACAGTTCCTTTCCTTGCAGCCTAACTGGGTTACTGGAAAAAATGGATGGATGACACATTTCGATTGTGGCACTACAGGAAGGCTAACCTTAAGCCTGTGGGCTTTATGTATCAGCTATCTTTAATTTTATACTTCTGTCAATGATATTCGTGCCACATTTATCAAAGAAAGAACAGAAGTGTAACTTACAGGATTGTTTGGGTATAAATCCACTAGTTTATGCGAAAGGTAGAAAAGTTCTACAAATGGAAAAGGGATAAAAACAAATTACACATTGAAATATCATCTGCCTCCAATAAACACTTGATAGAGAACAGTTTTACAACACCCTTATTGTATTCAACCTGCTTTTATATTTTTAATGCAATCAGAATAAAGTTTTCAAGTGTTTTTGCTTAAAGTATCATATCTTAGATAGTAACTGTGGTATAGGGATTTCAGTGTTGGACTAAGACTCAAGAGGACCAGAATTCAAAACCCTGTTCAGCTATGAAAACTCACTGGGTGACCCTGGGTAAATCACACTCTCTCAAAGTCAGAAGAAGGCAATAGCAAATCTTGCCAAGAAAACCCTATGATAGCTTTGCCTTAGGGTCACCATAAGTCAGAAATAGCTCTAAGGAACACAATAACAACAATATCGCTTACAGAGCTATGTTAAAAGACACTCAAGGACATCATTTATAACAGCTTGATCAGTGTATTTAGGAATTTCAAAATAAAATGCTCCCTAGTTTTGTACCAATATATTCAGAAAACCCCTTAAAAGTAATACAGCTGCTGGATGTCTAGTGGTGTGGCTCACAATTTTCTTTACATTTTATAATAAGATTAACACTTTGTTGCTAGGAACAAATGCCTCAACGGCCCATATCCCATGGAGTGTGCTATTGCTTTTCCAAGATTTCAATCTCGCATTTAAGTTCTCCTGATAACAAGGAGAGTCATTTCTATAGAATTTCGCTGGCTCTGCTTAATCTTCTGTAACAGTCAATTATGGCAGAAACTGCCCTTGTTTTCCTCACATGCAAAGGGAAGAACAAACAGTGGCAGGAGTGGCAGCCCCAGGTGGAAGCTGCTCTGAGCCACCTATTTCTGAATGCCTGGCTTTTGAAAGGAGGGGAAAGTTGTCAAACATGACGCATCTGAGACTTAGAAAGTCACCTGTACTGTGTTACAGGCAGATTTCTAAACTACCTACTTGGCTACAAGGACATTTAGCCATGTATTCAGAAATACATGGCTTAGATACATCAGCTGTCTCCTTCTCACCTCTGTCACCTATTTCTTGCATCTGCAGCTTTCCTCATTTCGCCACCACTTCTGCCTTTATCTCTGCTGCCAGCTTCACTACACAAGTAGAGTGAACAGACTTCTAAACTTATGTATTTCCAGCACCAACCTAACAAAAATTTAAATACTGTAAAAATTATGAATATTATGTAATAGCTTAATAGTTGCTAATTGGAAAATTCAAAATGCAAATATGTAGTCTTATAGAAGGAATTCTCTGCCTTTAAACAGGAAAATGCATCAGATTTTAATAAAGAACCAGAAGAAATGTACAGCTGTGACTCATCCACTCTGGAAAAAGTTAAATGCAGGTATCAGATCATGCTAAGAAAATCTTTAGGTTGATATTTTTAGTTTAGACCCAACCCATTATATATTGAATATTCCATATTTACTCCATCTTACTTCATCTTTATAACCACCTAACAGTATTTGCCAATAAAACCTCACTATTTATCTATTACATTTATACCCCACCCTTAATTAAAGAGTTGCATACATTGCCCTCTATTCCCCATTTTATCCTCACAACAGCCTGTGAAGTAGGTTGGGATGGGAAATTGTGATTGATTAAGGCCACCCACTGAGCTTCATGGCTGAGTAGAGATCTGAATTCAGGTTCCATGACTCCAAGTTCAGAGTTACATTAGGTTCCCACATTTTCAGCCAAATCAGAGTGAAAAGTCCTGCTCTGGAATTATAGAAGAATACACAGAAGTAAAGGAGGAGGCGTCTGGAGTGGTTAAAGATAATGTATTCATTTTCAAGATACATGAAGCAGTTTCTCACCATTTGCTTTATTCAGCTCCACAAGTGTCCCAATATGAACAGGTAAACAACTGGCATGGAATGGATCCTTTTCCATTACTCTAAAAATAAGCCGAAATAAAACCCACAAATATTTATTGAGTTAGTTCAGACACAAATCATTACTGTTGGGATGTACTGTAGAATTTTTTTTTTCATATCCCTCCTTTTTCCAAAAGAATTCAGAAGAGTACTACATTCAATATATAACTTTATTAAAGCATTGAGCTTCAGATATTAGTTTCACTCCACTTCACTGACTACTTGGCCAGAAGTAAACATCGGGTAGTATCTAGGAAGACAGGCTTATCCAACATAACATGGTGACAGCTGGGGAAAAGCAGTGGGTGGAAATTGAGGAAATTAACCCTTTTCTTATCTCACATTTTCACCCTAGGCCCTTTCCACACGCGGGCAGAGAAACGGGGTAAGCCACGCTAAAATGGAGCTTACCTCAGTCCGTCACCGCACGGAGCAGCGCATTTCGCTGCTCCACAATCGTCAGCGTCCCACGGCGTCCAGCAGCACCCAAAATGGCGGCTGACGACTGGCGGAGGCTCTCCACCAACCAGAGAACCTCGCCAGCCGGAAATCCCGCCCCCAGCAGATCTGCAGGTACGCCCTTGCGCATGCCTGCAAATCCACACCGGGCGCTGCAACGCAGCTGCACGGGGCTGCATGCCCCGTGCCTTTTAAAAACCACATAAAAAGTGGTTTTTAAAAAGTACACAACACCGCCACTTCCGGGCACCCTAGCACAGATTGCGGTGTGGAATTACTCTAAAGTAATCCATCCCAATCCATTTTACCGTGTAGATGACCTCCCACGGAGGTCGCGCTATCATGTGTTATTTCCCCGTGTGGAAAGGGCCCTAGAATCTACCTTTCAACCTAAGTTATGTGAGTTTTTGTCATAAACACACATGTGTACACATAATTAAACCTGGCTTAAGTGTAAACTTCCAGAGTGAACAAAACACATGAGAAAGAATGTATCAATGATGATGGGTGGGGCTTTTACCTTGCCAGCAACAAGAAGCAAGACAAGTTAATGAATGCTTTCCAGCTGCTAAAACTTATTTTAGTCCCAGGTAGATTGGAGACCAGTATAAGCTATTGTTATACACTATGCCTTTGAAAAGTGCGCCCCTTGAAGAGCGCTTAGAAATTTCAGATGGTCCAGAAAACTGTAGCCAAACTGTTGCCCAGGGTAAATACAGGGGCACATGATTCCTTTGTGGCAACAATTCCACCAGTCTATTTCTGGACACAGTTCAAAGTCCTGTATAATTTGGGTTCAAGCTATCCTAAGGAAAATATTCTCCCCTCTGAGTATGACTGGGCTTTGAGATAATTCCCTCTGTACCATTATCCTCACAGGCATGACTGGTGAGAACATGGAGAGGACCTTCTTGGTGGCTGTTCCTATGCTCTGGAGACTAGAATGGACCCTGCCTTGGTATGTTCCAACAACAGGTTTATTTTGACAGGCTTTGGGGAAATTATTATTAAAGAGGTTTTAATAGTGTCCTACATTGTTTTTATATTTTTCTTAAATGTATAGATAGTTTAATTATATTTTAACAATTACATTTTGCATGTTTTATGGATACATTTTACCTGTACTGTTTTAATTTTTGTAAGCTGCACTAAGACCCAGTTCTGGGAAAAATAGGTGATATGAATAAATAATAAGTGAGTGGAGAAGTACACAATGTGTTATGTTTCAGATTAAACAGGTAGCTCTTTAATGATCACAGTGATATTTCCTCCCTTAGTGTATTGAGTATACAGAACATACTATTAACAAATTACCCATCTACTGAGTTTGTTCCTCTAAGAGTGACACCAAATAAATGCCATTTTATGACAACAGTATTTCTGTACTTACACAGAAGTAAGTTTGTAGCACATTTTGAAATCACAATTATAGTAATGCCTTTCTGCTAAGGACACTACTACATCCAGATTGTCTTGAAGACCGTCAACAGATTCAGGAATCAGTGTTTCACTGGGTTTGTTATACTGAAAAAACAAAGAAATTTTGACAGAGAATTAAGTTACAGCTTCGATCATACTATGAATGTTGCCACAGCACAGTGATCTGCTCCCTTTTTATTGCCACATACTGTCAAGTCTCCATTTTGTCTGTCAAGTTATAACCAGAACAAAATTCATTTGCCAATCCCTCTGCTGATAATCTCTACTGAGTTAGAGAAGGAGTATTCTACACTCTATAGGCATCCCCTGAAATCTCAATATTCAATTTCTCTGTATTTATAACACACTCAGTTTTTTCTTCTATCAGCTGGTTACTGACATTTTGAATATCGATTGCAAAAGCCACCTAATGTTAGGTGTACACATATATGTCTGTTAAGCAGAAAAAGACAATAATATTAGATTTGTTCATCTAACGATCACAGTTCCAGAACCATCTTCCACATTGTCTTTGCTTCAAAGGATTGCTTCTGATGGTGGCTTTGCACTACTGCACGGTTGGGTAAATGTTACTCGACTGCAGCTCCCATAGTCAATGTCAAGGAATGCTGGAAGTAGCAGTCCAACAACATTCAGACAGTTGTAATTTACCCAGCCCTATGCTAGGAAAAAAAAACCTCTTTGTTCAGAGTAAGGCATTCAACTTTTCTTCCCGAACACTACAACCACTGGTGTCTTCACAACCTGTAATATTTTGCTAACTCTTATGCTGCAATTCTAGCTGTCTCAATCCATGCGTCAACTCTATGAACTGAAAGCTTCTGAAGAGCATATTCTGTTTGATTAACACTATGTAAGGTTGCAGTGATTGATAAACACAAAATAAAACCAGGACATAAAATCTAGCATATAAAGCACTTAAATATTATGTATATTAAAGCTTTTGTTACAAAATACTATCAAATTTACATATAAACTTCACACAGTGTTTATCCTATGTCAAAAGAAAACTATTACCTTCTTTAGTTTATTCTCAAACAAAAAATGTAGCAATACTTGTTCTTCTTCTGTACACTGTTTTCCAAGAGGTAGAGATTCAAGAAGTTCTTTTTCTGGAAACATGGGAAACAAAAGTGAATTCCAGTAAATTGACAGAGTTTAAAGAAAGATGATTAAAATAAATAAGCAATATCTGAATATTCTCAGTTCTCTAGTTTGGTGTACAGTATACAAATGTACACAATCTTGAAGTCAAATTTTCTGACATGGGATTAGCACATCATTACCCAACACCACATATGCTCAAACATCACATTTCATAGAAAAGTCACAGTAATTATACACCATGATCTATTGGATCTTATACAAGTTATCCCATGCAAATACACGGTGCTGCAAAGGATCATTTATCAGACAGTTGTTCTATGGCAGAACCTCCTGAACTTTTAAAACTTGAGGCCCCTTCTATACTTTCTCTGCCTTCTGTCTGTTTTGTAATCTGACACCAATAATCTCCTCCAGCTGTTATCAAGTGGGCACTTGTGTGCAACCTTCTGCTGCTGCATACAAGGCTTTGTGGACTTGAGCAGCAGGCAAATACTGGTGTTAGAAGAGAACTAAAAGAGCAAGACTGTGATACTTTTCCTTAAAAATCACACAGAGTGAATTTCAATTAAACCTTAGCACCCACATTTGGAATAAGGCCCTGGGGATTCAGTTGTCCTTACAAATCTAATATTACCTGGAGAAAGTTCTCTGCCAAAATACCTTTGGTTCCATTAGCAGAGGCATAAATAGATTGAAATCTCAATACATTTCACAATCCCATCTCTCTCTTTCTATGTATGTGTGAGCATCTGTACAATTTAATTTATTGCTAGAGATTACTAAGAGAACACATACTAACGTCTATTTGTCACGGTAATTTGACTGAACAACCAGCAAATTATTTTGATATTACCAATATCAACACCTGTAGTCTAGAAGCATTTTAATGTTTTACGAAAATATTTTGCATAAAAACTGATCTTTTAAAAAACTTGGAAGAAGAAAAAAATGCCGGCCAGACCTTCTTCTGCTGTCAGCATGTGGTGTGATGTTAAAAGGTCAAATGCTTCAAAGCAGTAGACATCAAGTTTCAAGGCCTCTTTATAGCTGAATGTTGCCAGTGTTCTATTGTCTAGAGCATCATAGATCTTCCCCCGCAAAAGGCAAATAGAGCTCTTGATCTGGTGGGAAAAGATGGCTGGAAGTCAGAGATGGAATCAATATTTGCTCTTTGGTTTTGAGCAGAAATCAAACATGAGAAATAGAAAAAAAAAATCCAGGTATAATGGATATTGCTAGCTTCCACCAGACATAATGAACTACAAGCCAAAACATTAGTATAATTAGATGAACCATTATGTCTATACTGTAGGTATCATTTTGGCTTAAGGTGCTGACATACAATGCTTTATACTCTGTGTATATGCACTGTGGCGACTCTTGCAAAATGCAGACATTCTTACTTTTACCTAGTCTAGATTTCAATACATATTGCAGATCATTATCACAAACTGATGTCACCACAAACTATTTCTTATACAGCCATTAAAGTATTACCATTTTTTTTTACTCACTGAAGACTGAGAAACCTCCCAGTCGCTAGAACAGTCTTTCAGTCCACTTTCATCCTTCAAATATTTTTCAAACAGTCTTTTGTTGATTGGTTCTTCCATATCAAGAATGTCAAGAGCCTGCTGATATTCTTTTGCAGCATACTACAAAGAGAAACTCAGAGTATGAGAACTTGTTATTAAAGTGTCAATGTAAAGAAGGTAAAAATTTGTGCTAGTTTTTGTGCCAGGTTTTATGCCTTAACAGATGGGGAATGACAACTAAGCATCAACACACACACACACACACACCTCTTCCTTGCTTCTGGTACAGCCATGCCAGATGCAAACTTTGTCTTCCCAACCAACCTTCCCAATCTTTTAATCAACAAATCTATCCAAGTCTCAATCCTAGTTATCTCATCTTAGTTTCTGTCTCTTCCAGTCTCACTTCACTTTTAACTGTTTTCTACTCTGAGTCTCTGTGGTCACATGTTCAGGAGCAAAATGAACAATAGCCCTCAAACTTACATTTTTGTTCCTTTTTTCACCCCATTACTCTGACTGAGTTTTATTTAGAAATGAGTTTTCAAAATATTTATATTCATTAAATAATTGCTGACTCTTGAGCCGTTATTGGTCCCAGATTTAAATTAATTATGGAACTTCAGGATCATCTCGATTGCACTATATTTAAATTCAGGAATTACAAAAAGTTCAGATTTCATAAGTCAATTTCAACTATTTTCTACCATGTGCCTACCAGCAACTTAGTAGAGAATTGATGATACAGAAATAGTATACTCACATGACATCTAGCTGCAAGATATCGACAAGCTTCAAATAACTAACGGAGAAATAGAAATTATTCAAATTAATTTGCACTTCCGAAACAAGTACTTTTTTTAAAAAAAAATAGTAGACATCTGACAAGCTGTGAGCTGCATTGGATATAAATAACAGAAATAAAAATAACTAACCAAATAGCTCTATGCCCCTACTAAATCATATTTTTCATTCAGTCCCCTGTTATTTTATCTAATTTCTATTATGCATTCTGCAGTCTCTCTTGCAGACTCTCAAGTAAACTTTTTTATTTCCTTTATTTGCTGTTGTTGTATGCTTTCAAGTTGCTTCTGAGATATAGCAAGCGTAATGTGAACCTATCATGGTGTTTTCTTGGCAAGATTTGTTCAGAGGAGGTTTGCAACTGCCTTCCTCTCAGCCTGAGAGAGTGTGACCTGCCCTGTGAGTTTCCACAGCTAAGAGAGGATTCAAACCATGGTCACCAAAGTCCTAGTCCAATGCTCACACCACTGCACAACTTTTTCTAAATTTTAAATGAATCCTATTTCTCCTTATACTAAGAGGAAAACTGAAAAGGTGAAGAAAACAGAAAAGTCAGCCCTCCACATTCGCTAGGGTTAGGGGCGCAGGACCCTCGTGAAAATTGATTTCGAATATTCAAAAATATCAAAATGTACATGTGTGTGTATGTATGTATGTGTATGTATGTGGGAAGTGGGCTGAGGCATGGTGGGGAGAATGGATGCCCAGGGCCCAAACCAGGTCAGGGAAAGAAGAGGGAAGGGGCGTGGGTTAGCATCACCTTTCTTGGGTGTGGTGGGGCACTGGGAGAGGCTTTGTGGTGCTGAGAAATCAGGCTGCAAGCTGTCCTTAGCTGGCCAGGGAGCAGTTGGTAGAGGAGGAGGAGGAGGGGGATCAGAGGTGGGTTGTTAAAGGGTCGCACAGCCTGATCAGAGCTGCCAAGAGGAAAAGATCCCCCAGAAAAAGTGCCTGAGTTGGGGGACAGAGATTGGAGAAACTCTCACATAATCAAATCCATAAAAGTCAAACGTGCAAATGTGGAGAGCCAACTTTAAGTGTCACTTTTTGTACACTGGCTTGCTTTTGTTCTGCCTAATATTTTTATTTAGCTTTGTTTAAAGTGCCAAAATCTGACATTGCTCTGGGTGGCTGCTGTTATTAAAATCTTCTGCTCTTCTGCACACAACAGACCTGATCCAAATTGGACTAGACACATGTTATTCGTAGAAGAAGAAACCTCCCATTGAAGTGAAAATGTACACAGGATGTGTGTGTACATGACTATGAATTAATAGATGGATGCAGAGGTGCAAGGGCATGCAACTGTAGACACACATGAAAATGAGGGTGGCCATAAACAGTTTTGTTTCTGGCCTTCTGTACCACTAGAATACAATCCTCAGTGGGGGGGCGGGGAGAGGAATACAAGATCCTGATGGAAATATGTTTTCCATACTTACTATGAAGCAAAATTTTAAGTAACAAGACTTGTGTATACTCTCTTACCTTATCTAGTTTTCTTGATCTAAGAGCATGTGCTGCCCTGTGGTACTGAGCTGTGAGGTAAAGGCATTGAGCCAGCCAATAGATGTCTTGTGGATCTTCTAGAAATAACCACACATCTTTATTAAAGATGGTTTAAGCTACACAAAATTCATGAGTTCCATCTTGTTTGAATCAACATATAAAGAACAGTCTGGCTTAAATGAAACACGTAAAGCACAATACTTTAACAATAATGATGGCATATCTTATGCAAAGTAAACATGTTTATTAAAAATATATAACACAGAACTTGATACAATTCTACACAGCAATTTTCACAGTGGTTTATTACTGCAAGTAGAAACAGTGACTATATTGTTGTATTTTTGGAGCATGATATATACCAGACACAAGTATTGCAAACATGTGTTTGGAGAATGAGTGCATTACATTGGGAATTCAGTATCAAAAACTTTTCACATGCCGAGAAATCAGATCAGGGCTGCTAATATTATACCTCAATGGCTATGGTACACTCTAAAGTGGGAAACGTAGGCAACTACCATATCACCCTGAACATAGTGGTCTCATCTGACTTAAAAACTCAGTGACACACTAGCAAATACACCAGAATTTACCACTGAAACAATATATGTGGACCATGTGCACCTTGCTCTTGTTGGCTGTTGTTATTACTATGACTACTATATCTCACCTTTTTCACAGTCTGAGATTCAAGGCGTCATACAGAAATTAAAACAGATACAGCTTCTGGGTGCACTATATCAGTTTATAAACATGTTTTTTTTCAAATACAAATTGTGTTTGTTTATTTTGGCACTGCCACTTCATTAAATTTCAGTAGCAGGGAGTACCTAGGGCTTCGAAAAACTGCAAAAACAGTTGGGGCTGCACACAATCCTCATGTTACACACCACTGCTGAAAACACTTCAAAGTAATCAACTATGGCCTTCCAAGACAGATCAAGTCATGATGAGGGTATATTGAAAAATGAGTATTATAGAGAAACAAAAAGTTCATTAAAAGGAGACTACATGATAGCAGCTCCTAAAAAAAGGTATTGTTATATTATTACAGATAAATATGCAGCTTACCATGAGATAATGATGCTACTTTATCTGCCCAAAATAAAGCACTCTGATACTGTTGCTGTTTTAGAGGTAAAAAAGGAGAGGAACAAACAAATATTACAATGTGTATACAGGAAACAAAAATGTGCATTTATTACAATTATATCCCATGCAGGGCAACATATGTAGCTGCTACCCATCTCACCCTCCCAACAAAGTTATGAGGTAAAGATATGAAGCTGAAAAAAACCTGACCGGTCCAAAGTTATGCAGTGGAACTTTATGGCTGACTGGGACATTATCTTAGATGTCTTAAGTCTAATCTGGAGCTTTAACTATCATATCACACTGAGTATGTACAGTGATTGTTTTGTTGGGCCCTGAACTTGTAATAGGACTAACTTCTTTCGTACAACCTTGAAACTCCAGTTTTGAGGACACTGGGAAAGAACCTCTTTTCTGAGAAGCACACAGCCTTGGAATACATTTCATGCATTTCCATTGAGATACAACACACAATATCCTGCCATCCCCCTGTCAAGAAATTGCTACACTTGTGATTAAAATTTCCTGGTAAGATAACTACATTAATTGCTGGTAATGGAACATGAGAGGAAATTAAAAGCTAGAAATTATTGGCAAGAGGCTCTAAGAGCACACTACTATTTGTCATATTGCAAAGATGATGTTAAAATAGAGTACAATTACAGGAGCACTGTGTGCTTCAAGACCCAGTCAAATGACAGAAATCAGAGCCAAGGAAAAATGGAGTTTCTTCTAACAGGTTGCACCTTATCTAAAAGGTTTTGTAGCCTAGCATAACACAGGATTCCCTTTGTCTCAAATACTTTTTATGTTATCTTGTTACTAAGACGAGTCAGTAATACTGTCATTCTATAGAAGTAAAACTGAAGCTAACACACAGTGACTTGTCCAGAACTATCAGATGAGACCAGATCAGATGAGATTTGGGGCCTTTCCACACTACACTCTTATAGTCCTATTATTCCACTTTCAATTTCCTATGGAATCCTAGGGTTTGCAGTTTGCAGTTTAGAGGGGCATTTAGAATTTGCAGCCAGAAAGCTCTTTGGCGTCAGTAAACTACAAACCCCAGAATTCCACAGGATGTTGAAAGTGGCATGACAACACCGTAACAGTGTAAAGGTCCTTGGTCTCCCAGTCCACCTACAGTGCTTGATACGGCATAACTAGAAAACCATAATTAATTATATCATTGTATGCCTCCGCTGTGTTCGCATCTGTCAGAAAGCTGATTAGTAGGTGCATTAAGGATTGTCAGTGAATATGAATGTTCTTCAATCTATTCCTCTGCTGAATCATATTTTAAAAAAATCATCAAACTTGAAGCCTGAAATAAACCTGAGCAACACACATCTATCACCTTTTACTGATCTATTTAAAAAAAACACTACAAGAAGTTTGAGCCATCCAACTACTGCTAGAAGAATTGCCACCTCTTCTTGCAGGAGCTCCTACTCTTTCAAAAGCTGATAGAAACGGTACCAACATAACTTTCCAATAGTTATCAAATATAATGGCCTAAGAGTAATATGCGTACTAGTTAATTAAAATATGCGTACTAGTTAATTAAGATCTCTAATAATCTCAAAGATGTGTCTTACAGTCTAGCTCGCAGAGTTCCTGTAACAGTTCAGAATAGAAATCCAGCACACGTCAACACCTATATAAATATGCATGTAAAATTTTATGACCTAGCATTAAAGTTTAAGCATTTGGAGGTTTGGAGCACATGACAGTTTGAAACTGCCGTATTCCACATAAGCCTTTAGCTTTTACATTATAGTTAGGGTGCCTTGCTGTGCCTTATATTTTATCATTATACATTTTTTATAGTTATCAAATATGATGATGTCACATTTTCCAGGTCATGTCACTGCCTATGAGCTTCTGACAGTAAAAGTGGTGGAAGAGATGGCAACCCCAGCCAGGAAAGTTGCAGGTGAAATGGTGTACCTGGTTGCAGCGTTCCCCTCACCATGGTATGATTCAGTACTGAGGGTGGTGGACTACGATTTAGAGAGATCCAGTGTCAAGGCACCATTGAGCCATGAAACTCACTTGATGGCTTTGGGCCAGTCACGCTCTCTCAGCCCGACCCACCTCATAACATTGTGAGGATGAAAGCAGGGAGGAGGAGCACCAGTTACAGACCCACTGAGCTCACTGGAAGAAAGGCAGGATATAAATATCACTAGTACATAAACAACCAATACATTTAAGGCAGTGGCTCTCAACCTGGGGGTCGGGACCCCTTTGGGGGTCGAATGACCATTTCACAGGGGTCGCCACTCCTCAATCCTGCCCCCCCTTTTAAAAGAAGGTGGCCTCACAGCCAATGGGAGCAGTGCTTCTGAGACCCCTGTGCTGGGGTTCAAACTGCAAACCCCAGGATTCCATAGGATGGTGAAAGTGGAATAATAGTGCTATAACAGTCTAGTGCAGAAATAGCCAGGATGACTGTCTCCTCTCACTTTTGTTGTGCGTGGACCCTTGGCGCTTGCCACACACATGTGTTGTGTTCTTCGCCCTGACTGTCTTGCATTCCTTGCTTTTTGTATGTTTAGTGTCCGCATTCCCTTTAAGGGAGGGAGGGAGTGAAACAAAACGTGTCTGCTTATGCCGCCACCATCTTTCCTCTCTCCCTGTCCTTTCCTCCCTGCGCCTCGTGTAAAATGTGGGCTGTTTCGGCCTTGCCTTTGGGAGTGACTGGCTTTTTGAACTGTGGAAACCCAACATTCAGAACTAGAACTACTGCCTTAACTCTGGCATTGATGGACGCTTTCTGTGCTTTAAAAAAGGGGGGAGGGTTACCAGTTTTTAGGCATTAGACGTCTATCCAGAGCAGTGATTTAGGGCAGTGTTTCCAATCTATTTGATGTTGGAAATAACTAACTAACTAACTAACTAAATAATAAATAAATAATAACGAAAATGATTTTATGGTTGGGGGTCACCACAACATGAGGAACTGTATTAAGGGGTCGCTGCATTAGGAGGGTTGAGAACCACCGATCTAAGGGGTCTGATCAACCCAACACATGAGTCACAAAGCAAACTGCTGACAGCTAATTTTTGCTGGGCGATTCCCGTTCAAGCAGGCTGAGCTTCTTCTCCTCTGAGGCGCAAAGCCACCATCCTCGACCTGGCCCTCTGAGGCAGAGGGGTGTTTCCTCACGAACTGCTCCCTGGCCCTTTTAACCGGAGATGCTTGCCAAGTGGCTGCCCTTAATCCCGGGCTCGTTGACCGGCCGAAGCCACCAACCCTCCCCTGCCCCTTGTGCCCCGGGAGGGTCCGCGGCCATCACGCCACAGCGCTGCCATCTGGCACAACGACTCCACCTTAACCGCCGTGGCAACATCTTGTGGAATCCTGGGGGCTGGGGGAGGGGCGTTTTTGAATTCTCAGCCCGAGCGCTCCAGCGCCTCACCGAACTGCAAACCCCAGAATTCCGCGGGGTGCAACCAGTGCCATTTCCGCACTAGCCTGTTATAGCGCGACGATTCCACTTTCAGCATCCTCTGGAATCCTGGGGTTTGCAGTTTCGGGAGGGGCCGGCCGGCCCCTCCCGAAACTGCAAACCCCAGGATTCCAGAGGATGCTGAAAGTGGAATCGTCGCGCTATAACAGGCTAGTGCGGAAATGGCCCAGGGCGCTTAAAGCGGGATCACAGCGCTATAACGGGCCCAGCGTGAAGAAGAGGCGAAGGAGAGCGGGCTTCTCAGAAAGCCTCCGCTTCGGGTTACCTGATCGATATACTGCCGCACCCGCTTCCTCAGGCGCTCCAAGTTCATGCCCTTCGCAGCACCCGCCCGCGGGGAAAGCCGGTGGGAGGAAGCGGGTTCGGCGGCGCACGTGCGCACCCCCTGCTGCGAACGGCCGCGCGCCCGCGGTGGGGGGGTCGGAGGAGGAGGAGGAGGAGGGTCGCGAGACCCAGCCCGGCAGTGTCTTTAACTCTCTCTCACGCTTGCGCCACAGAATTCTATAGGTCCGTCGACGATTACGCTCCCCCTTCCTCAACAGAACCCTGGTGTAACGTGCGTAATTGTACCCTTCCCTCCGCCGGAAACCGAGCCCCAGCGCGGGGGGTTCCGAGCATTGCCGAGACTGCTGGATATACAGCCGTACTCTCTGTGTGGTGGCAGTCAGCGCCCAGGAAGGGTCGGGTGGTTTTCTCCGGGGTTTTCTTCCTTGGAAATGCGACTGCAGTTTTTTAAAAAAAGTGTTGAGGTGAGAAAAAGAGAGGGAAGGCCACCGTCCATTCCCTCTCACGAACGGCAAGGTATTGCCACGTCATGTGTTGTGCTTTTCTGTTGAAACTGGATTTTCAGACTTTTCGAAAGGGGAAGAACTAGGCTGTTATAGCGCTATGATTGCACTTTCAACCTCCTATGGAATCCTGGGGTTTGCAGTTTCGGGAGGGGCCGAAACTGCAAACCCCAGGATTCCATAGGAGGTTGAAAGTGCAATCATAGCGCTATAACAGCCTAGTGCGGAAATGGCCTAAGATTAATACGCGTACTAGTTAATTAAGTTCTCTAATAATCTCAAAGATGTGTCTTACAGTCTAGCTCGCAGGGTTCCTGTAACAGTTCAGAATAGAAATCCAGCACACGTCAACACCTATATGAATATGCGTGTAAACTTTTTATGACCTAGCGTTAAAGTTTAAGCCTTTAAAGAAGGTTTGGAGCACATGAGAGTTTGAAACTGCCGTATTCCACATTACCCTTTAGCTTTTACATTATAGTTAGGGTGCCTTGCTGTGCCTTATATTTTATCATTATACATTTTTATAGTTATCAAATATGATGATGTCAAGTTTCAAAGTAAGGTGTTGGCTCTTTTTTGTTAACAATGAACTTGTTGTATTTCATAGGGTTTTCTTTAAAAAAGAAAAGAAGAACCTTTCTTTTTAAAAGCAACACCCATCAGAGCTAAATATTGCTTGGGAGTACTCTAAGAACCATCTTTGTTACTGGAGACCCAGGTGGACTCCGTGGCTCAGCTGCGATCTTACCAGTAGTCCATGCACTGGTAACTTCTTGGGCATTTCCACACTACCCTGTTATAGTGCTATTATTCCACTTTCAACATCCTATGGAATCCTGGGGTTTGCAATTTAGGGAGGAGCATTTAGAATTCTCAGCCAGAGACTCTTTGACCTCAGTAAACTACAAACCCCAGAATTCCATAGGACATTGAAAGTGGAATAATAGCACAATAACAGTATAGTGCAGAAAGACCCCTTGTTTATACTACTGTAAGCACTCTACATGGAGCAGCCCTTGAAGATGACCTGGAAACTGCAACTGGTGCAAAATGCAGCAGCTACACTGCTGACAGAAACATCATATAAAACCCATATAAGACCGGTTTTAAAGGAATTACAGTGGCTGCCAACACATTTCCAGTCTGAATCCGAGGTGCAGCTAATGATATTTAAAGTCCTAAATCACCTGGGACCTTAATACTTGAAGAAGTTACACAAAGTCTTATTCAGTAGGTCCCCTGTATTCACAGGGGATACGTTCCAGGATTACCGTGGATAATGAAAAATGCAGATAATAGCGAATGTTATATTTTGACCTGCAGGCTGGGTGAGGTGGTGAGGGAGAGAAGCAGTGCCACTGCCCAGCTATTCCTGCCTGGTTTCCTTCCCTACAGGCTTAGCAAACTCCCCAGGTGTCCCTCTCCATCCTCACTCATTCTGGATGCTCACCTTGCACAAGAGGTAGAGGATGCACAAGGCTTGTAGGGCTCAACCACGCTGGACTCTTTCAGCCAAGGGAGGAATCTCCCTTCTTCTTTGGCTGAGAGAATCACAGGAAGACTATCTCAACAGAGCCATGCACTTCTGACAGCTGAGGAAGGAGACAGACACTTCCTCCTCAGCCAAGAGGAGGTTTGTGCAGCTGGGCTTCCCACCAGATTTGGGACTTAGGGAGGGGTCAGCTTTTGGGAGTTCAGAGTGGGCGGCCTTATCTTTATCCATGGAGCATCTAGTATAGTGACTCTGTGGGAACTGACAGCCTGGTGTGAGGAAGAAGGCAAAGAAAAGGCAATGAAGGCTCCTGCCCAGGAACGGTGGCCATGGCCTTGGAGCCCTGGACATTTGCTGTGTGACTCTTCACCTACAAGCTGGCTCTGGTACTCAAGGGGAACAAGCTGTGCCTCAACATGTGAGTCTTCCCTTCAGCAACTCTCGTGTCCATGGGGGAGCAGGTGAGTAGGAGAAGAATATTTTTTGGGATTGCAGCAGTGATGTAGACTTAAGTCAATTGACTTGGACTCAAGTCAGACTCAAGTTGATTGTCTGGGAGTCAAGTCAGACTCAAGTTGCTTCAGTAGCTCAATGTGGACTCAAGTCGGCAATAAATGACACTGATTCAACTCGTGACTTGTATATTTTTAGTGACCAGCTTGGTGCTCTTGATTCAATAACAATGCATTCATTCAGAAATCTCACAACTTACAATGCTTCGATCTCTTTTTGCCTACAGGTCATGTGAGAATCTGTCTCAAACCCAAAGCATGGGTTCATTTCTTGGAGGAGAACAGTGTACATGTTCGGCTACGGGCTTGAGGTCTACTTGACAGCCTGTCCCCGCTGCATAGTAGAGGAGCCTTCTAAAACTTTTCCTAAGGACAGAAGGCAAGCCTTGCCCTCAGAGCACAGGATGCGTTTCCCACAGGGAAACAGCAAATGTGTTAGGCAAGGGGCTTGAGGAGGAAGCTCAAGCTTCAGTAAGAAGGATCCTATTCCCTACTTCAGAAAAAAACCCTCCAGCTTCAGAAATGGCAAGTAAGAAGAATCATATTCTCCACCACCAAAGCTGCAGATCCTTGCATGCCCATGACCCCCCATCCCACCATCACCACCTCCTTTTTTCTTCTTAAAATTTGCTCCCAGACTTGAAACTTGACTTGAAAGTATCTTGCAAGGACTTGAGACTGAACTTGAGATTTGAAGGTAGAGACTTGAGACTTGACTTGAGACTTAGGGCCTTTCCGCACTACACTGTTATAGAGCTATTATTCCACTTTCAACATTTTGTGGAATCCTGGGGTTTGCAGTTTAGGGAGGGGCATTTAGCATTCTTGGCCAGAGAACTCTTTGGCCTCATTAAACTACAAACCCCACAATTCCACAGGATGTTGAAAGTAGAATAACAGCACTATAACAGTGAGTGCAAAAAGACCCTTAGAGTGAAAGACTTAAGTACATCACTGGATCATGGGTAAGTGAAACTGTGTATAACAGTCCAGCAGATATGGGGGGACCTACTGTAATTGGCTAACAAAAGAGACACCAAGGAGGAAAAAAACAACAGATAGAGTCCCATGTGTGTTCATAGCGTATTGGTGTCAGCGCTTCCTCTGGATTTTAAACAGCAGAATAGGACATGGGATAAGTTTGTGTCTCTACATTACTGCCTAGGTAGACTATAGAAGAACACTTTAAACTCATTATTTAGGAAAGTTAATCCTTGCCATACTTCAATATCACTTATTTTCAAGTAATGTAGTTGTTTGTTTATTTTAACATTTTTAATTCTGTTCTTCCACTAGCTCTTACTACCCAGGAAACTCAAAATCAGCTAACAGCAGAGACATGCAAAAATACTCAAGACAATATCAAACATGATAAAATATAATTATGAAATAAACACAACTGCCAATAAATTCAAATTCACCCAAACATTTCTTTAAACAATCCCAATGGATCTCCACCTGAAAGCAAGCAGTAATAGGGCAACACGGCCTTGAAACTGCAAAGGTGTCTTTTTTCACCATTGGCTGAATATCCTTGTTAGTCATCTAGTCAGTCTCTGTATATTTCAACATAATGATATAGTTTAGCTAATAAATTTTGATAAATTCCTGATGTTCTTTAATGAACTGGAATCTATATTCATTCCTTTGTGTAACTGAAAATTTATAACCAACATTCTGTTGATAGAATATTATTTTGAATTTCTTCACATCTAAAAATGTCATTAGTATTAAAGATGACAAAAAGGAGAAAGTAAGCGGGGAGAAAAAAATGTGGCAGCATCTTTAAGATTAAATGCTTTTTATTTTAGCATAGCTTTTGCGAGTATAAACCCATTTCCTCAGATGCAGTGCTGATCACACTGCCCACTCCCAACCCCATCCCACCACTGAAAAGGAATTGCAGGGGGAGGAATAATTGGAGACGTAGAACAAAACTGTTGTATTCCAGAAGTGGGGTTTGAAGCCACATTTTCCCAATCCATGGCTTAAACCTTTTAGCTACATAAATAAAAGCTTTATTGTTGTGTCTGATGAGATTTGAAGAGAAAGAAGTGAGAAACTGCTAAACTAAGCCCCAAATTTGAGCAGTACATTATTGAGGGCAGAGATTTTTAACCATTCTCTCTGCTGTATGGTAGAACAATAATGGCAAATTTAGGATTGTTTCTTAGTATTAAATATTCTAAAGGCACCAGGTCCTGCTCAATCTTAGAAGCTAAGCAGGGTCAGCCTTGGTTAGTCTTGAATGGGGAACCACCCATAAGTATCTGGTGCTGGGTGCCATATTTCAGAGGAAGAAACTGACAGGACCACCTCTGAATATTCCTTGACTAAAAAAACCCTATGAAATTTATGAGCTTTTCATAAGTCAACAGGCGACTTGAATGTGCACACACACAGAAAATGAGAGTACTCTGGAAGCCTGAATTTCATCCTCATTCTAATAAAATATTAGGGGCTTTGCCTGGTCCCAGCATAAAGACTACTTTGATGAGGCAGTGATTAATTAGGATCAGCAGAAGCGCTTTTCCTCCGTTCATAATTAATTCCCCCCAGGACTCTTATTAGCTTCAAAGTGGTCAGAGCTCTTTAAAAACTTGATACTATGTCCACTGGTGGGGATAGTAAAATTAGAATCAGAGGATATATGCTTCAGCCCAATTTTCTACTTTTCTCCCTCTTCCCCCTGTGTTAATGCCCATCCACTCTCAGTATCCCATACTGCTCAGAGGAGAGGTAGTATGCCTCATCAGTAGGCATCACTGAGACCTGGTGGGATGAGTCTCATGATTGGAATATAGGAATAGAGGGGTATAGCCTATTTTGTAAAAATAGACCAAACAAGAAAGGAGGAGGAGTAGCCTTGTATGTCAAGGATGTTTTCACCTGTGAAGAGATCCTGGGCTTAAACCCAGAAAGCCAGGTAGAGAGCATTTGGGTAAGAATTAAGGCAGCGAGAAACAACAGGGATATTCTGGTGGGGGTTTACTACAGACCTCCAACCCAGGCTGAGGACTTGGATGACGCCTTCCTCAACCAAATGACTGAACATTCAAAGAGGAGAGATACAGTAATAATAGGAGATTTCAATTACCCGGATATATGCTGGCAGTCAAACTCTGCCAAGACAGCAAGGTCCAGCAAGTTTCTTGCTTGTCTTGCAGACAACTTCATGGTCCAGAAGGTGGAAGAGGCCACAAGGGGATCAAATATTCTAGATCTGGTCTTGACCAACAGGGATGACCTTGTGAATGAGGTAGAAGTGGTTGGATCTTTAGGGGGGAGTGACCATGCCCTGTTGGAATTTAGCATTCAGTGGGAAGGAGAAGATAAGGGTAGCCAGACACTCGTCTTAGATTTTAAAAAAGCGGACTTCTGTAAACTTAGGGAGCTGCTGGCTGGAATTCCGTGGTCAGGAATAGTGAAAGGGAAAGGAGTTCAGGAGGCATGGGAGTTCCTTAAAAAGGAGATACTGACGGCACAGTCTAAAACTGTGCCAATAAGGAGGAAAAATGGAAGGCATCTGAAGAAACCAGAATGGTTGACTAAAGAACTCTCAGCTGAGCTAAGAGTTAAGAGAAACACGTATAGGAAATGGAAGAAGGGGGAAACCACCAAAGAAGAATTTAAGCAAGTAGCCAGGAGATGTAGGGAGGAGGTCAGAAAGGCTAAAGCACAGAACGAACTTAGGCTGGCCAGAGACATTAAAAACAATAAAAAGGGTTTTTTTAAATATGTCCGCAGCAAAAGGAAAAAGAAGGAGACAGTAGGGTCGCTACGCAGAGAAGATGGCGAATTACTCACAGGGGGGAGAGAAAAGGCAGAGCTACTTAACACCTTCTTTGCCTCCGTATTTTCCCAGAAGGATACAAGCACTCAACCTGGCGGTAGGGGAGCAGGGGAGGAAGCAGAGGAAATGAGGCACTTAATAAGTAGAGAGGTGGTACAGGAATACCTGGCCGCATTGGATGAATTCAAGTCTCCAGGGCCAGATGAATTGCATCCTAGGATATTAAAAGAGCTGGCAGAGGTCATTTCGGAACCGCTTGCTATAATTTTTGAGAAATCTTGGAGGACAGGAGAAGTTCCAGCAGATTGGAAGAGAGCAAATGTTATCCCCATCTTCAAGAAGGGAAAAAAGAGGACCCAAATAATTATCGCCCAGTCAGCCTGACATCGGTACCCGGAAAGATCCTGGAGCAGATCATTAAGCGTTCAGTTTCTAATCATTTAGAAAACAACGCAATAATCACGAGAAGTCAACATGGATTTCTCAAAAATAAGTCATGCCAGACTAATCTGATCTCTTTTTATGATAGAGTTACTAGCTTGATAGATGAAGGGAATGCTGTGGATGTAGCATATCTCGATTTCAGTAAGGCCTTTGACAAAGTTCCCCATGACATTCTTGCATCGAAGCTAGTAAAATGTGGGCTAGACAGGGCTACTGTTAATTGGATATGTAATTGGTTGACCGACCGAACCCAAAGGGTGATCACGGATGGCTGCTTTTCATCCTGGAGAGAAGTGACTAGTGGGGTGCCACAAGGTTCTGTCCTGGGCCCAGTGCTGTTCAATATTTTTATCAATGACTTAGATGAAGGAATAGAGGGCATGCTCATCAAATTTGCAGATGACACCAAATTGGGAGGGGTTGCTAATACGCCAGAGGACAGGATCAAAATTCAAAATGACCTGGATAGATTGGAGAGCTGGGCCAGGGCGAACAAAATGAAATTCAACAGAGAGAAATGTAAGGTCCTACACTTAGGCAGAAATAATGGAATCCACAAATATAGGATGGGGGACACGTGGCTGGATAGCAGTACGTGTGAAAGGGATCTAGGAGTCTTCATAGACCACAAGCTGAACATGAGTCAGCAGTGTGATGCGGCAGCCAAGAAAGCCAATGCAATTCTCGGCTGCATCAACAGGAGTATGGTGTCTAGATCGAGGGAGGTACTGGTACCACTCTACTCTGCTTTGGTTAGACCCCATCTTGAATACTGTGTCCAGTTCTGGGCACCCCAATTCAAGAAGGATATTGACAAGCTGGAGCAAGTCCAGAGGAGGGTGACCAAAATGGTGAGAGGCCTGGAAAACATGCCCTATGAGGATAGACTGAGAGAGCTGGGTATGTTTAGTCTGCAGAAAAGGAGGTTAAGAGGGGACATGATAGCCATGTTTAAATATTTGAAGGGATGCCACGTAGAGGAAGGAGGGGGCTTGTTTTCTGCTGCTCCAGAAACCAGGACAAGGAGCAATGGATTCAAGCTGCAGGAAAGGAGATTCCACCTGAACCTCAGGAAGAACTTCCTCACAGTCAGGGCTGTCCGGCAGTGGAATCTGCTGCCTCGGAGAGTAGTGGAGTCTCCTACCTTGGAGGTTTTTAAGCAGAGGCTTGATGGCCATCTGTCGGGAGTGCTTTGAGGGTGTTCCTGCATGACAGGGAGTTGGACTGGATGGCCCGTGTGGTCTCTTCCAACTCTACATTTCTATGATTCTATGATTCGGTTGTTCTTGTTTTCCCCTCTTAAGCATTAGCTATTTTTCCACTTACCTTGGAAATCCCCTAAGCATGGCAACCCCCCTTCTACTGGTGGGTATATTTACCTGATTCAGCATCTTTGTTCAAATGTCAGCACAGAGTCATGAAGCACCCTAAAGACTAATGGATTTATTATGGCATAGTAAGAGTCATGGATCCAATCCATTTCATCAGACACATGCAGTGTTGTTTTCAGTTTGTTTTGACAGTTCATACACAAACGGTTTGGGGTGTTGGGAAGGGGGAAGCAGCGTCATGTCCTGGATAACTTGCACTCCATAAACTTCACTCAGAGTTAAACAGCAGTGTTTATTTGTAGCAAAGCAACACAGCACACTTTATTCAAATTTGCTGAGAGTAAAGCATACATAATGGTTGCGGTTTGATACCTTTCCATAAAATTTAGGTGCACAAAGCTGAGAATGGGGAGGATCATAAATTCACATAATCTCAACATCCAAGACAGTTCCCAGCCCACAATTGTTTACAGATCTATCTTCAAGACTGGAGCAAGTTCCTGCCTTCTTATCTTTGAGCAGTTCCAGTTTTCACAACACCTTTCAATACTTTTGTTTTCCCTCCTCTGATCTTCTCTCCTTTGACCAGATATGTTGTAGCAGCAAGCAATAAAGCAATTAACCAATTGATATCCTGGAATATACTACAAGCTTCAAATGGATGCAAAGTCGCAATCAACAAGTGGCAATTGATATTTGGTAGCACTCTAACTGATTCTACTAATTCTGTCAGTTCTAAGATGCATTCTAATACACATTCAGCAGATACTTATGACAGGAGTTAGGCATCCTGACAAGCAGGTTGTAGATAATGAATTTGGAGAAGATTGAAATGTAGAAAGTACGGTGATAATTCACTGGTAACACAGACTTCCTTATATTGGTGAAGTGATTTGCAGGAATGCAAATAATAAATTTGTTTGTTTTTATGGTCCTACAAAACTCATAGTTGCTTGTGATGCAATAACCAAGCATAGCCAGTCCTCTGGAAACTACTAAATGTATACTTTTTTTTCCTAGCTAGGAATATTTGGCATTCAGAGAAGTTTGTCTCTTATTTTTCTGCCAGTATTTTCTTATAAAAAATATTTTAGAAAATAAACTGTATGAAGTCAGAAATAAACCTATGCGCTCATTTGCTATGGATGATAGAATTAGAAGTGTATAACAGTTTTTAATGAAAAATGTAGCCTTCCATTAATGAAAATCAATTGCCATAATGAAACTGAACAAACAGCATAAAGGACTCTTATCTGTTTACCTCATTAGTGGCCTATGCAAGCAAGAAAATATCTATTGGAAAATAACTGAAGAGAAAACTTATTGATGCTTTAAAAATACTCAAGATTATTGTCATATGTAGTGAGACGTAAAATGACATGGTCTTTGGTTAATGCTATCCTTTAACTTTAAAAACCAAATGAAACTAATTAATACATAAATTCTCAACTTTTGTTTTTACAGTTTCCAGACTGACATGACTTTTCCTTGGATCAGAAGGGCAGAACAATTTTTATGCTGTTTTCAAAGGCTAGAGTAGGGGTGAACAGTTGCGACCCTCCAGATGTTGTTTACCTGCAATTCCTAGCATCCCTAACCAGCATAGCCAATGATAAGGCGGAATTGTACAATTCAGCACAGCCATTTCAGCACTAGACACTTCAACACGGACAGTTCAGAGTATTTTTACACTTTCAATTTACATTTTAGATTTAGATTTTTAGATTTCCCCCTTATGCCTATGCTGCTGCCTTTACGTAATCCTTATGGGCAAAAGAGACTGGCAAGGGAGGTAGCACAATGCATCTTGGAAGTTGTAGACTACTCTTCTGAGTGGCTTATTGCAGTTTCTGGGGCACTTTGGGGGCAAGAAGGGGAAAGTGGGGGAAGCAGAGGGAGGGATGGAGGGAGAGGGGAGGAGGAGGAGGAGGCGGTGACAGCGTAGTCTGGCTGGAGAAACATTGCAATGGCTGCGCTGAAGAGGCCACTTTGAAATATCACCACTGAAGTGGCCATGCTGAACTGGCTGTGCTGAATCATTCTAGACCCTAATAAGCAATGAGGGGAGCTTTACTCCTGCAATACATGGACAGCCAAGGCTGCAATGTGTTCAGCTGAATTTATTCCCCTAATATCAATGTGAATTGCAAACTGTCATTTAGTTTATTCAGTGTCATATTTTTAAAAATAAAAACATTTCTATCCATATTTTGTTCTTCCAATTAAGATATGCGAGAGTTGGGGGAGACTACATTTCACTTTTTGGTGGTAATTTCCATCAACAACCATCAACAGCCTTATCTTATGGTACAAATTCAGACTGGACTGAGTGCAAAGGTAACTGTGTTAATGTAGCACATTTCATAATGAAAAATGCATAGAATATTGCACTTACAAACAACAACAACTTCATGACAATCCAGTTGTGCACTTGGAAAAGCTTCAGAAAAGTCAGACATAGGCATGAAAAGCATTGTCACCCTTCTGGTATAACTGTTTTATGTTAATAGGAGCAGAGTTCTGAGCCCATACATTGTGACAAGATTACCATAACAAACTAGAAATGGGGAAAAGAGTTGAAGTACCAAGGCTCAGAGGTAGAATGGTCCTTGCAGAGAGAGAACTAGCACAGAAATACTCATGGGTTTGATCTTCGCAAGGAATGTGCTTGCCTCCCCCACATTTTCCTTCTCCCATCTCTTGCATTCCTCACCCCAGGCTTGCAAGGCTTGTGCTTAACATGGACATCTTTTTCCTTTTGGGTAAACAAAGCATCCCCATGCTGGGGCCAGAGGCAAAGGAAGGGGAGGAAGTCCAGAGGGGAATGGGAGGGGAATCACAAGGGGGGAGTTACTTGCAGTTTTTCCAATTTTGCAAGGGTTTTGTGCCCTAAACCCTCGCAAATGTGGAGGTGCTACTGTACGGTAATCATATTGCATAGTGACAGACTATGGCAGTGGTTTGTAATCTTTTTGGGGTCATGGACTCTTTTGAATATCTTATGGAAGATATTCTAGGCTGCATACCTAGAAAAATAGAGGCATGCCTCAGTTAACAAAGCCTCTGACAAGCTCCTTTTTGCAATCTTTCTGCTCACCAATCTGTCCTCTTTTCCTCCTTGTCCTCCATCTAGCTGGAACAGCACTAGCATCAGGAATGTGGTAAAGGACTAGAAATACACTGACTTTCAGTTGCTGACTTGTAACCGCACATTTGCAATAAACAGAGCAATAAAGCTTGAGATGGGAAAGCATGGGATACTCTTCAGCTGATTCTACTCTAGTTGTCTGTGCCTGCCTACAACAGATAAAATAACAGCAGCTGCCCCTGGAATTCCTTACTGGGCACGAGCGAATAGCAAACAGAAAGAAAGGGGGAAGTGAATTTGCCTGCCTCACCAGCTACAGGAGCATGTTGAAAAAAGAATAGATCTATGAGTTTGGCCACCACAATGCAAATCATAAGTGAAGGCTAATGAAAGAAAATTATTTCTGAATACCTTTGGAATAAGCTCTCAAGTTATTTGTAACAAGGTTTAAAATGTTTTTTGTTTATTTATGCAAGGCTTACCTGACCTGATTGTTTCATTTCACATGTATATACTATTAGTTTTGAACAAAATAATTCAGTGAAATATATTGAACTGTTCTTCTTTTTTTAGTGGTCTAGGAACCTGTCCCTATCCTTTTCACATTATTTCTGCCTCTGATACCTTATATTCTGTTAAAGAAGTAATGTCCAGGAACACATCTGCTTTGTTTAGTGAGGTATATCTGTATACATGTACATATACACAATGCTTTCTTTGAAATTTATTTTACTGTGTTGGAAATTTCCTACATATAGAATACTCTAGAATGAAAAGGTTACAATGAACTCTGATTCACCCTCAAAATTCACAATGACAGAAAAAGTTCCATGAAGGAAAAATAACAATTTTTGCATCTAGTTCATGGACAAAATGGAGCCTGTCCATGGAACCTCTAGGGATCCTTTGGGTCCCAGGATAAGAATCCTTGCAGTAAAGGTTAGACCCAGATTTACTCATGATTAGAACACACTCACTGAAATCAGCGGCTGTATTCTAAATATAATTAAGTCTGGATCTAACACTATGACCATGTGATGATAAAAAAAAAAGAACAATCCAAATAGTTATTTGAAAGTAGGTCTTATTTAACAAAGTGGGACTTCTATCCCAGTGAATATGCATGGGATTGTACTGCCAGAGGAACAGGTGAATAGCTAATTCTTGGATCCTAAAGCTGATTAAAACTTTAGAAAGAAGATGATGACTACTTCTACAGATACCACTAAGAGTAGATAGCATCAGAGTATTAAAACTGGTGAAGCTGACATAGATCATGAAAGAAAAGTGTTTTGATTATACTGACTGTTGTTTATATCAAGAGGTTTCCCCTATAAATGATTTTAAAATCAATTCATGACTTTTTGGTATCATTTTTCTGGCAACTTTATGATTAATACTGTAATTTTTGTTTCTGCTTTGACAGAAATACTCTGCTTGCTCCTGTGTTATCATATCTAGTAACTAGGAGGAACATTGTTAAAAGACAGAATGCATCTTACTATCTACCCTTGGCCTAACTTGGTTAATTGTCTGATGATTATTTCTCTTTCATCAGGACACCATTTAGTGATATCTGTTGTCTGTATTACCTTTATAATTGTCAACATTACAATCTATTGAATTTTTTCTTTGATGATCCTCACTTGACTCTCTGCTGTGGTGAATTAGTTTTTTTTTTCCTGGTTCTTCTTTCAGACATTCATCTTTCAGATGCTTCTTTTTCTGTCTCTTTTTTTCTTTTTTGTTGAATCTTTGTTGCTGTGCAGGGATAAATAAATTCATGGGCTCAGAAATACTGTATAGGCATTCTTAAATTTAAAAGTAGTATCTTGTACTATCATTGAAAAAAAAAGTAAAAGTAATTTAACTACTAGTTCCTCTTAACCCTAAGAATCTGATATGCTGTGATTTTAAAATTATAATTTTAATCATATTTTAAAGTTGTGAATAATACTGTTTAGATTCTTAGCACTAAATTCAGTGTTAGCCCTACCTAGTACAGACCCACTGAAATTAATGGGACTTTAGTTGTGATTACTGTACTATTCATTTTAATCAGTCTACTCTAGTAGATTAAGCCATATCTATATCTAAACCCAAACAACATGATTCACAATTCTTTAAAAAAACCAAAATATTTAGCACAATTACTTTTCCAATTTGACTTTCAGATTTCATTTTTGGGGAGCCTTGTTTGGTTTTCTTAAAATTTTCTTTTTTCTTCTTCTCAGGAATATTCTCAGCACACATGCCAATGCAATCTAAACTGAAATGAATGGTATTTACATCTAAGGTGTGGGGTTACTTGACTTAGTTTTCTTGTAAAAGATGTAATCCTGGATTCAGGAATTTAATTCATTCTTGTTTTGAGATTTGTGATAAATGTAAGATAAATGGCTGCTTTACCACTTGAAATTTGTTCTTTATGTGGCACTTATAAATCTCCATTGGCTGCATGAAGATAACAGGCTTAAAATCTTCTTCAGGGAAAGGTGCCTTTCCTTTTCTCCAACCTCTGTTAATGGCTTTGCTTGATATTTGAAGCAATCCAGGACTTGAAAGGATTAGTCAAGAACATAAAAGCTGACCTTAAAAGAAGTAGCTAGCAAAGGTAGTATGAGAGGACTGTTGAAGGGAAAGAAATAAAAACAGTATCTTCCTCGTGAAGGAGTAATTTGCACATCAGTACTATAGCTGTATAATGCAGAGTGCAAACATTTTCATGAGAATGCATATTCCCTCCATATTCACAAACACAAATTTCTCTTTGTCCAGATCACCTGTGCAAAACCTTGAGAACAGAACTGCTCCTTGAGCTCCAGAACAAAATTGCAGAAGTCATGTTGGTAAAGCAAGAAGAAGAAAATTCTGGCTTTAGAGGAAAGAAATGTAGGGGCACAATTATTTCTGATTTTTTGCTGCTAATTGTGATGTGATCTAAATTCATTGCTGTAACAATGTGATTTCTTTTGCAGTTTGCATTACTCAAAATCCCTGACCATGGTGTGAGATTGCTTGGAATTTGACTCAATTTGATATACATGTAATTGGTGTTATCTCTCTAAAACACAGGAAGACCCTAGGGGAACAAAACAAATTGGGATTCATTTTTGCCATTCCCTCTGCCCCCAGCATTTCAGACTGAGGAGAGGCTTTTTATTTTATTTTATTTTTTTAAAGAGGTAACTTCTCACTTCCTGTTGTTAAAAAAGGCCTCTCCTGGGCCTAACATGGCTGGGGATGGGGCTAAAAGCATAGCAGAAATGCCCCAAATGCTCCTAGACAGCATTTGAGGCAAAAATAGTTTTTTGAAGAATTCCATGAGGTCAGGTGCAACTCTCCAAGATCTCCTGGGGGACTAATGTAGACTAATGTAGATAGTCTTCCACTGTTGCCCACGCTGGCTCTAAAGTTATGTGGATGATGTTCCCATAACTAGCCTAAACACATATTTTCTACCTTTTCAAAAACAGCTTCAAAATATTAATTTTAGTAAGATTCTTTAGTGTTTACTAATATTCCCCTGGAGCCAATGTGGTATAGTGGTTTGAGTACTGGACTGCAAATCTGGAGACCATGGTTCAAATCTCCTCTCAGCCATGGAAACCCAATGAGTGACCTTGGGCAAATCACACTCTCTCAGCCTCAGAGGAAGGCCAAGACAAAACCCATCTGAACAAGAAAAGAAAGGGACTTGAAGGCATACAACAAAGTATTCCTATAGAGCAGGGTTGGGGAAAAATCATAGTCCTCCAGATGATGTTGAACTGGAAGTCCCATCAGCCCTAGCTAGCACAGGCAATGGCAAGGAATTCTGGGAGCTGCAGAATGGCACTTTACACTATCCTGCTACAGTGAGTCAAAGAAGGTTAAGCAGAGTTCAGTTTCAGAGCAGGTCCAAGTAGACCAAGGCTGCCCACATTTCTCAGGCCATTTCCATAGTATACTGCTATAGTGCTATTATTCCACTTTCAACATCCTGTAGAATTCTGGGGTTTGTCGTTTACTGAGGCCAAAGAGCTCCCTGGCTGAGAATTCTAAATGCCCCTCCCTAAACTGCAAACCCTAGGCTTCCACAGGATGTTGAAAGTGGAATAATAGCACTAAAGCAGTGTAGTGTGAAAATGGCCTTAGTTACCTTTACCTAACTAAGTAGTCAGTGTAGAATATCAGTGAATATTTCAGTGCAGAAATATTATTTTCTGCAAAGAAAATGCTGTTTTTTGTGCAGAAAAGTTTGCTTTCTATGCAAAACAACCAAGTGTGAATTTTCTGTAGAGTAAGGCCATTTCTGCACTACCCTGTTATAGTGCTATTATTCTACTTTCAACATCCTATGGAATACCAGGGTTTGCAGTTTAGAATTCTCAGCCAGGGAGCTCTTTGGCCTCAGTAAACTACAAACTCCAGAATTCCATAGGATGTTGCAAGTGGAATAATAGCACTATAACAGGATAGTGTGGAAATGGCCTCATTGATAGGCCTGGCCTATGCATCTCGTTTTGTCTGTGTTGCTCCCTTCCCACTAGGAAATGAAAAGACAGAACTTGTATCTTTGGACTTTGCTTCTTTTGTGCTTTCCTGTTTGTCTTATACCTTTCTTCCACACTACTATAGGCAGCTTGACCACTACCCCTCCCGTCCACCACCTAGCAGGTGTCCTGTTCTCATTTTTACATTCCTGTGAAGTTTGTTTCTTGCCTTGAGCTGTTTACATTTTGCTGTGCTCTGGTGGATTAGAAGCTCAAGTACTAAGCAAACTTTCTTGAAATAAGATGTAGTAGCAAAATAGGAAGGACAGAGGAACATACTTGCTTGAGCCCTGAATCCACAGTCCATCACTCAGAGACAGAAGTACCATTTGGGATTTCATACACACACAACATCATGAAAATTTAAAAGAGCCCAAGCTTATGGCAGCCTGGAGTCTGCTTTATTAAGACCAGGCTTGGGACAATAAAAATGGAAACTGGAAATTTGGCACCTTGCTGTGTTCAGCTGTTCATTTTTGCAGTATTTATTACAGGAAATTTGAAAGAATTAAGGAATCAGTTATTTATACCCTGTTACCCCACTGGTACACCCTATCCCGGGGTCTACAATTTTAATATTAAATGTGATTCAACATGCCAGAGAGGTCACCCGGACGAGCACATAGGCAGCAACGGGTCAAACGATCGAAAACCAGGTCAGGCCAGTAAAATCCACAGTCATGTAGCCCCAGAAGACTTCATGCTGGGCAAACCTACAGTAGACAAAGGGTCCTCAGCCTCTGAGAAGCCACGCTAATCTGAGGGGATTACGTGTTTCCCCAAGTTGAGCACTGATAGCAGTAAAATCATATCAGGCAAGGACCATCTACATAAATTCACACCACAACCCAATGCAACCGAAGATCCTGACACTTTGGCAACATCTTGTAATCCCATCATGCAAAAGGAGTTGCCATTGTGGAGCTTCTTTTCCGTTGCAACAGTCATTGTTCTCCCAGGGAGAGGATTTATCCTCAAGGTACGTTTCCCCCTACAAATAGTCCTAGTTTTTGAGAGTTTCTTTGGATAACTCCTGGTCATTTCCCCTATCCCATTTCCTCTCTTTTGCTTCTTAATAGGTCTTGAGTGAGTGCATGAGTGATTGCGTGGATGCATGAGACTTTCATTCAATAAAATAATTTATTGGACATCTTTGTTTGGTTTGTGGCCTGACCCCATAAAAACTGGGTAAAAAGACCCCACTAGGTTACCCTGCCTCTCGCATTGCTATTGCGTGTGCTCTGTTGAGTTTCCATTCCCTATCATGTGGAGCACATTAAGGTGTCCCCCACAAGACCCCAGAAATCAAGGTAACAACCCATCTCTTTGGAAAAACTGTTTACAATTTGTGTTGGAACTTTATTTTACAGTATAGTAAATTATAATTTTTTAAATTATATAGGCAAGGCTGTATAATAAATGTGGCAAATGATATGCTGATCATTTGTCAAAGTCAATATCAAATGATTTATTTGTTCCAATACATTATTTTATTCTAATCTTGGAAGTATGTATCGCCAGTAATAATGTTACTTGCAACATGTTATGTTGGGCAGCCATCAGTACATCGGCTCTTTCACTGTGCAGTTATAGCATTATGGCAGTATGATTCCACTTTAGCCATTATGGCAACATCCTATGAAATCCTATGGTTTGTAGTCAGTGACACACTGGAGCTCTCTGACTGTGAAGTCTAAATATCTCTCCCTAAACTGCAGACCCCAGGATTCCATAGAAGAGAACCAGGGCAATTAGAGTCATACTGCTATAAATTGTGTAGTGTAAAAGGGCTCCTTGATTATTCTTTTTGTAAGCAACTGGCAATATTAATATTCTCTTGTTTCAGTATAACAAAAATGTTTATTTCTTACTACTTAAAACACTTTATTTGGGAAGACATTTAGGGAGATTCTGGCCACGTTCATACTTTAAGTATATTTTTTAAAATCCAAAACCAAAAAAAGTAATGCCTCAGCAACACCTCACATTTAAATTAAATCAAATGAAATCAGATCCTAGTAACATCAAGCCAGTGACCATTAACAAATATAGTATATATCAGCAAACATGAACATCTGAGTTGTTCTAGTATTAAAACTTTACTCATGGATTTAAGAATGGTAAAGAGGAAGAAGCAGTGTTAAAAGTTAGCAAGGGCAGGGGGAGCAACAATTAACAAATTACTGTGCTAAATAACATTCAACACTTTATTTTTCTTCCTATTAAAAGAACTTAATAAGAGAGCTATTAGAGTTAAGGTTCATTTTGAAAACGCATGATCTTCTTGTGCTACAAGCTATTAAATTGAACCCAGTTATTTGCAATTTTTCACAACTGTGAGGCTGCCATCTCTCTCTGACCTTCACTTCAAGAATACAACCACTGTTATGTGCCAGTCACAAGGTCACAGCCTGCTCAAGAATCCAAACCGATTTAATCCTTGACTAAATGTGTGTTAGGACCATAAAGTATATGTTCTGTTGGCTTAATTCTTTGTTAAGCCTTAAAAAAGCATTTCAGTGGCTTATCAATAACTGTTGTTTGAATTCTGAGACAACAGTAACATAGATGAAACCAAGAAAAAAATACAATTTAAAATTAAAGCCATTTCTGGTTGGCGTTACTGTCATGCGATGGCGACACACTGGCAGCGGTCCTCGAGTTCTGCTTTCGCAAAACATTGTCCTGCAACCAGTATATTCTCACCTCTTGCAATCACGGGATATTGGCTTAATGGAAAAAATCCATTAAGTGCCCATGATTGTGTGACACTCTCATCACCACTGGCCATGCGGAAGGGCCAGCAGCACAGCACCCGAAGAGGCTGGCTGCGCTGCAGAAGGGAGGCATGTGTTGCTCACGCTTCCTTCCAGAGGGAGCCGGCCAGGTGCAGAGGAGAACATTCGTGTTGTGCTCCCTCGCAGTCAAAGGCACTGCTGGGGCTATGATGGGAAGACTACAGAAGGAGGTATGGTGCAGAAATGGCCTAAACATCTGCCGATCTTCCATTATCTCTATAGGACAGTATGGACATCTTAACAGAAACATTTTATGCACATATTGGCTGACTATTTGCCAGTTGTATTCTTTCTGCTGTAGTTCTTAACCTGGGGTCTACAGGACCCGTGCAACCCTCACTGGGCATCTGTGTAGTTTTGTCATTCATCCCAGAAAATGGGGAAAATATCAGATTTAAGGGACTAAAAAATGTCCTGGCCAGTTGTTGCTGGTTGATGCATCATGTCCCAGATTCCTCAAAGGTGTAGCAACAGTGGTGGTGTACTGGTGGGCATCTCATTCTGGACTGGAGGCTCCAGGTGCTACTGTGCAGATGCACCAGAGAGCCCAGAAGGCAGGAAGGTGAGACAAGAGCCCAGAAGATGAGGGAAGATGCCCAGGCCAGGCCTCATGTGGTGAGTGTGGCAATGCTACTTGAGCCCACTGCCAGGTAGCATGGCGAGGCTTCACTTCCAAGCAGCCATGAAAATAGACGGGAGTCCCTTTACTCTTGCGGCTACTTAGAAGTGAAGCTGTGCGGGTTTCAATGCTCCTCTGAGGGAAAGCATGAAAGAAGTGCCATTTCTTTCTGAAGGAGTACCAAGAGAGTAGAGAGGGTGAGTGCTTTCAAAAGAAGCACTTACCCTCTTTACCTTCTTGGTGCCCTTTTGGATGGAAACGGCATTTCTTTTCTGCTTTCCCCAAAAGCAGCACCAAGACCCTTACTTTCCAGGTACTGCTTTGGGGAAAGGGCAAAATAAATTATTCTTTAGGCCTGCCTCTTGTTCATAGCCCTCCTTTAGGAAATTCCAGTTTATTCTATTCTCTTGGCACTTGAAGGATCTCAACATGCTACTCCACAGATCATTAACAAGCCCCCTTTCTTTTACAGGAAGAGCAAGGGATAAGGATGAGCAGCTGATGAGCAACTTTAAACAAATATTTGAATATTTAAATATATATTTGAATTTTTTAATCTAAATTTAAGTATTTAAATCTTGGGTTAAATCTTGGGGTTCCCCAGCAACAAATTATATTTACATGTGGTCCCCGGTAAAGAAAAAGTTAAGAACCACTATTCCACTGCTTGAAATTAGGCTGCACAAATTCTGTTTACTTCAGTTGTTAAAGTGAGTTAATATAAATTATGGGAAATCTAACGCAAGAGAGATTGGTTCTGTCATGCTTTTTACTCACTTCATCTTTACTGTCTTTACTGCTGCTACTTGAAACACCTAGAAAATTTTCCAGCTTTACACTGATATAGACTTTCTCTATACTATGCAAGAAGCATAATCAGGAGGTCTGGATATTCTAAACTATAGGATTATTTTCTTAGAAAGGAGAATTAACAACTGGAGATACCTTTTGATCAGGCAACTTGGGCAGTCCTTGGGGGTATCTTGTGATATTGTTAATGTAGTTTTCAGTCTTCTGCCAGTCTTCATTCCACTTCTGGACCTTGTACCAAGGTTTACATTTTGTAATCCTTTCCAGAATGGTATGATTTTCTTGGCTTACTCTCAGTAATTCTTGTTCTCGTATTCTTCTGTTTAAGCTAAAGCAGAAGATACATATCCATAAAATAAAACTTTTGAATTCTTATCTCTAGCGAGCTCAGTTGACATTCTCTCTTATGAGATTTCATTTGTTTAGGCAGATATTTATCAGATGGATTCATTTTATCTCAGGTTTCTTTTTCATCTTCTTCATCTGTCTGTTTGGGCTTTTTTTCCTTTTAGAATTTTATTGTATTGCTTCTGTTTTAACTTTCTTTTAATGGTTTTGAATTGAGCCCAAAGGCAGGAGATACAGAAATTGTCTAGTCATTAATAGGAAGAGGCAATGCAAAGAAGTAAAAGGGCAGCTACAACTATATTTACAGATAGCTTTTTCATTTTTATGTACTGGATATGAGAAGCATCAGGAAAATGGAAAATATACAAAATATATGTTTGTAAAATCTAAAACAGTGTATGACACTATTCTGGAAGTACTAGATCACTACATACTTGTGACATACAAATACTTTAGTTAGCAGATATTTCCAGAAATAAATACTTCCTTTTGTACTTACCTGCAAAAGTGATTAGGTTAAATTCTAATTATGTTACAATAATCTATAAGGTATTCTCATTGTTTTGTGTGTGTGCGTGTTGGTGGGTATGTTCTTTTCTATAAAGGTAATCATTGCAGAAAAAAATTCTCAGTTATACAACAGGAAAAAACATCTGCCACATTTAGGTTGCAATTCTATACACACTTGCTTGGGAGCAAGTCATATGAATTCAGTAGGCATATCTTTTAAACAGAGCTCCATAGGTTTGATATGTTTGAAACAATATTTCTGTGGAAACCCTTTATGTGTTTATTGATGAAGACTCACTCTTCTTGCTTCTCTGTGTTGAGCATTGTCCGTGAATGATGTTAAATTATAATTACTAGACTCACAGTGTTGTAATTCAGCCCAAATACTACAGCTTGTCTTTTGGTACTCAACATAAGGTTGTCAATCAGTTGTCCCAGACAAGTGTTCTGAATACCTATAAACCTACTGGTGAGCAGTTGATTCTTCCCCTGACTCATAGGTATTCAGACACCTCACAGGCATTGCTTGAAAAATGTTGAAGGAAATAGTCATATTAGCCTGTTGCAGCAGAAAGAACACAGAGACTTCTGGAACCTGAAAGATTAACAAGCATTATCTGGCATTCATGGACGATAGACAGTGGAGTTATTGATGGGAAAAGATCCCAAAGCCCTTGTGTATAAATTTCTATATTTAACTTCCACCAATGTGGCAACTTCCAGATGTGTTAGCATACAGTTCCCATCACTTAAACCATCAAAACAGCCCACTGACTGGGGGTGATGGAAGTTACAGATCAACACATCAGTAGAGTGTCAAACTGGGGAAGGTAAAGGACTCATAAATTAGTTCCAAGTTAGTCCCAAATCTATTTATGAGTTTCTACAATTTCCTTTTTCTACTGTCATCCTGAAATTGTCATGAGGCTTTATACATTTTTAAAAATGTTTAACTGGATAACTTTCTACCATTCTGATTGCAAACGTTACCTTTTGGCCTCATATTCATTTTTGTTATCAATTCTTCCTGTAGTTCTCATAATATGAGACATCTTCTTGAGCAATAGATGGTTGTCTCTCTCAATGATTGACAAACGTTCCTTATCCAGCTGAAAATATTTAAGAAGACAGAAGAATTCTTGTGGAAACCATTTATGTTCCACACATTTTCATTCACACCCCAGCAAATGACAGCCATGATAACTGATTGGGGGACAGGGACAGGTAATGTGTGGATCTCCAACTGAACTGAAATCCCCATCATCCATCACTATTAGCTGGATAGGGCTAAGAGGAGTTGCAGACCAGCAACCTGATATTCCCACCCTTATCCTAGGCACTTATTCTTTCAGAATGAAATCCACAGTAGACATTTTGTAAAACTTCGGAGACTTCTGAAGCACTTAGAACTTACTGAAATTACATCTTAATTAGTGCACAATATTCTTAATTATTAAAATTAATGAGAACCAGAAGCCCTTGCTACATCATACGAAAGGTCCAAGTGGATGTCCTGCTTGGAGCATTGGGGATCCACAAACAGGGTTTTAAGGGAATACCTTTCCCCACTAGGATAATTTCCCAGCAACTGACATTGTTTCTCAGTTTTTGTACCAAAAAGTCCAGATCACTCAAGATAACTGACTGTAATACAGAATAAATGACTGGACTAAAAATGCTAAACAGTGAAGGCAATGGACACATTAAGGTAATCTGAAAAGTCAGAACCGCAGTAACCTAGGCCATTTCTGCACTACATTGTTATAGTGCTATTACTCTACTTTCAACATCCTGTGGAATTCTGGGGTTTGTAGTTTACTGAGGCCAAAGAGCTCTCTGGCTGAGAATTCTAAATGCCCTCCCAAAACTGCAAATCCCAGGATTCCATAGGATGTTGAAAGTGGAATAATAGCACTATAAAAGTGTACTGCGGAAATGACCCTAGTTTACCAAATATAAATATCAGCTAAATAAACCACTGGTCTCAATTGTAGTCAATTTGGTTGTATGCCATATTTTTCTCAAGCCATCATAATCAAAATGCTTTATAAATACAAGAAAATATTAGAATTATAATGCCTCATAACATGAACACTATTACAATCTGCTAACAGCATTTCAAAAATTAAAATGAGAACACGTATCACTTTGTCAGTTAATAGTACTGAATATCAATGATATCAGCATAATATTGCATCTCACAATTAAGTGAACAATTCATATTAAGAGCATTTCAAAAGATACCTCCCTCACATCAAACTCACAGACTTCTGGTCTATGGCATGTTTATGCTGGCAGCTGAACCTGGCAGCAGCCAATACTCCATTTTGTTCCTTCTTAAACAGTGCAAAGAAAAAACCCTGGCTTTACTCCATTGTTTTCTCCTCTACTATTTGTAAGGAAAACAAGCTAGAGTATGGGCTAATGCCAGCTTATGTTACAGTAAACAAATCGACCACAGCCATCAACATTTCACAGATGAAAACTGGGACATGTGTGGCCAAGCAAGATTAGACTGTAGTCAAGATAGGAAAAGTTATTTATGAGGAGGAAGAGACAAGCTAGGAAAGGCTGCAGCAGTTTGTTTTTGCCTGAGCAAAATGGAAAGGCAAAATTCTCCCACTGTTCTTCCCTTTGCTAAGTTAAGTCAGTGCAAACTACTTTTGCACTTTGAACTCGGACGGCAACAACTGAAATAATTGGAAGGCAAAAGGGAAAGGTGGAAGGAGGAGAAAGAAACTACACGATTTTAAAAGCAGATGAAAAAGTAGGATGAGAGAGAGCATTAATTTGGACTGTCTGCCAAATGAGGACAGTTGTAGGGTATGATGGACTAATTTCTTTGCAAGTGGAAGTGATTGGGTACGCTGCTTGCCCTCAGTAAACAAGAACTGCCATGGTTCATTGGTTTATAAGATGTCTGAATGTGACCAATGTAACTTGTTTACCTGAAGGTTCAGCCCTATACTCAGGAAAGAATCCTGTGGAACCCAATCAGGTTTTCTGAATAAAAAGATCTAGGATAGAAGTCAGCACCTGCAGCATATGGACCTCATGGCCCCCTGAGAGCGCAGTATAGCCCCACCCTCAATTTGTACCAGTGGGTTTTGTTTTTTTGCTTTGGCTTTTGTTCTTGCATTAAAATGATAAATGTGTTGTCAAGGGAGGGAATTCTTCCATCCTCCCTCCTCCCATGAGCTGTTTTAGGCTGAGCAAAGCCCACTTTGAGATTAGGAAAAAGGCCTCTCCAGTGTCTCAAGCAGACCTGAGAGATTTCAGAATGTTACAAAATTGGCCCCGTGGATCTTCGAGGACATGGGGAGGATCTTTTTCAGTAAAACAAACACTTAACACCCCCCTCCACCAGATTATAAACAGCAATGTACCTTGAGTTTTCTTAACTTCAAATGAAGATGCCCATATGTTGGAGGAGGAGAGGTATCTACCACAGGTTTGGCTTTCTGGATCTGGAGGGAAAAAAACCCACAACCATCTGCTCATTTTGGTTTACATTTTCCACTAGAATGAAAGTGAATCTCTTGTGTTATTACAAAACTACAGGTATTTTTAAAATTCCAGCTGCACACTGCCCCCCCCCATATACCTTTTCTTACAAGCTCAGTGGAGCTTTCTCCCAGGTAAGACCCAGAAGCTCAGTGGTAAGAAGAGATGTCACTACAGGGGGAGCAAAAGGAGGGTGTTACCACACAAATACAAACTATATATCCCCCATTGAAATTTTCATCATTCCCCACATTTCTAGCATTAGAGTAACTTAAAACTTCAATTGAGCATTTAGAAATGTAATTTAGGCATCCAAAGAAAAGGAGCAGACAAAGTTAGCAAGGGCAACATGGGACACAACAAATATAAGAGTTCTAGGTATTAATGATTGTCAGTGTCTCACTTTCTACAATACTAGAAGTTTGGGGAATTTCCTTGGAATCCTTGTTTGGAGGGGCATGCCGTCATTTTGCTCTCTGCATCCCAATAGCTACAGCCCTTATAAGCTTGTATAGGACTGCTATGCTAGAAAGGGTATGTAAATAGTACAGGCCTATGCACACTTACTCAGAAGCATGTCCTTGGTCCAACACAAAGTTCAACTGACAGAAGTACTTCTATCAGTTGTTGCTCCCTCATCCTGGGCATGTCCCAGGGCGCTCTCAAGGAGAATGTGATATCCTCCAGGGTAGGTTTTCAGGTGGCAGAGACAATTGCATAGGAAAGGGGCAGGGAAGAAAATTTATTAAAATATTTATTGTTGTTGTGTGCCTTAAAGTCATTTCCAGCTTATGGTAACCCTGAAACAAACCTATGATAGGGTTTTCTGCAGCTGAGAGTGTGTGACATGCCCAAGGTCACCCAGTGGATTTCCATGGCTGAGTGAGGAATCAAACCCTGGTCTCCAGAGTCATAGTCCAATGCTCAGAACACTACACCATGCTGGCTCTCCTATATTCAGCATATAATAAAATACATATAAATGGTTTAAAACAACTTTAAAAGAATAAGAGTAATTTCAACAGACCAGAAACACATTAAACAATCTAGTTAGTGCTAGTGCCATTTTCGATTTAGGCTCTTGTGCTCAGTAAGTCCTACTCCCAGGAAAGTATTACCTGTATAGAATTACAGACATTTTTGATACAGTGGAGTTTACTTTTGAGTGGACGATGTAGGACTGTATTGTTCATTGTTTATTATATTTGTTTCATTGTTCCTTCCTAAATCTGTCTATTTTTAGTCTTTATTCTCTTTCATATATTATCCTCATTGTGTTTCTAGCACCTATAATTGTCCTTCTCATTTATTCTACCTTGAGGTTCATTATGAATGAAATACATTTGTAATTTTTTTTCTTATTTGCTTTTGGAGGTCACAGTAGAATACTGCTCCTGCCTATTTACTTGCTGTCTCCTCTAATGGACTCTGCCTATCTAAAATCTTTTATCCTAAGATGCATAAATAAGAAGTACAGTATGCAAGATCTTAACAGAGCAGTTAATAACAGATATCTTGGTGACCTCTCATTCACACGGTCACTATATCTCAAAGCCAAGTTGATGGCAGTTAACAACAACAGGTATCAACACATCCAAATTAAATACAATTGCTGCATTTTTATTTGGAGAGTATTTTGAGATAGGCCAGATTTTTTATATCTTAATCCTTGGCATGAAATTCTATTTTGGTTTTAAACATGGGGTCAGGAAGGAGTCATGTCCAGTGTACGCTGAAACAACAAGCTCAGCAATGGCTTATTGTTAATGTCTTTAGCAGAAATGCAAAGGCATTTCCTTTCAACAAGTTTGGCTTTGCACATGGTGCCTATTCTGTCTGTCTACAAAGAGGTATGCTTACCTTTTTCTTGTGTTCTTCATATGTAGCTCTGTCCCACTTTTGCTGAAGATATTTGTTGCCACATGGCAAAATTGGTTGGTAAGCACGATGCATCTTAAAGCAACATGAAATATCTCTAAATCTGGACTCCTTCAAAGGGAATGAGTCATCACCAGCCAGGACCTTCTTGAACTAAGCTCTTAACAACTGTGGCGTGTTTGCAGCAAGTCATGTGGTGGTTGTCATGGTATCACTGAGGCAAAAAGTGAATAGCTGGTGGTAGCATTTTAAACAATATGTTGGAGAAATGGCAGACCAGTGTGCAGGCTCTAAAACTAAGATGTCATTTCCCAGTACATTTATCACTTTTAAAAAATTACATTTCTATGATCTTGCTGAGTGCTTCAATGCTGAAGAAAAAATAGCGGGTCAGCTAGTAATACGCATTGCTGCACTGCAGGTAAATATGAGCTTGCACAAATGCAGTATTTATCTTATAAAGCAGATGACGCATTATGAAGTGTGCCTTTTGTCACTTATTAAAAATGCTTTCTTCCTAAAGGCTTCCTTGTCCATTTCAAAGTTGTTGTGTGCAAAACATTCCCAGTTGGAAGTTGTGAACATTGTAGATTACTCTGAGTGAGGATCACACGTGTGAGGTATTTCTTGCATGTATACAGGTAAAGAGCTAGCGATATTCAAATTGTGAATGCTGGTTTTGCTGAATTTTTCATTTCCCTACTGCAAGTTTATTTAATGTGTGTACTTATCACTTCACAAATGTGGAAGTATTCATCAAAAAAAGGCTCTAAGAATATTTTTTCATGTATCTGTGCACATTTTTCCAAATATATGTATATTTGTATTCACTTTTCTTCATATGGATAGAATGTCCAGTATATTTTGCAGAATCAACTCAGTACTGTATACTTTGAGTAACTCCTGTTTACTGGACCAGAGTAAAACAAATGAAGCATGTTTACCTCCCTGGGAAGACCTGTCATCCAAAGATGTTGGCAATTGTGGTAGATGTATCTCCTTGCCAGTAGGCAGATGGGTTCCAGAATACTTATAAGCATCATAGGCACTTGTTAACTTCTGTTCATTGGCATAAGAAGGGCTATTCTGTTTCCAATAGGCCCTTCTAGATGCTTTAGCTTGTCAATTCAAGACTGGAGAGATGACTGAGAACGGAGTGGGTGAGCAAACCTTATTGTAGATATCTTGCTTGTACTGTCCTTGTATCTATTAGGATGGGAGATGAGTCCTGCTGGTATAGTTAAGTTTCTCTTGTTTGGTTCTGCCGTATATAGCCCCAGAGATTCATCTTCTACTTCTCTTTGGGAAGGGGTACAACTTAGATCAGCGGTTCTCAACCTGTGGGTTGCAACCCCTTTGGGGGATCGAACGACTCTTTCACAGGGGTTGCCTAAGACCATTGGAAAATATGTATTTCCAATGGTCTTAGGCTCCATTACCTCCTCGGTGGTGGTGCGCAAGCGCGAGCCACGCGCTTGCATCCTCCTGCCCCCTTTGGCGGGAGCGTGTGCGGCCACACGCACTCCCACCAAAGGGGGCAGGAGGATGCTCACGCTTGCGCACCACCACTCCTGGGCCTTTTCCACACGTTACCTTATCGCAGAGGTGGGGGATGCTGTTCACACAAGCAGGTTCTTGCACGAGGCGCTCTCTTTGTTTCTCCTTCATCCCACAGCTGGTTTCCTGGTTGCATGACCACCCCTCCCCTTCCTTCTGCAGTGCAGCCTGGGAGTTGTAGGCTGCGCTGGGGGAGGAAGGAGCGGAGCGGTCGCACAACCAGGAAGCCAGCTGCAGGACAAAGGAGCAGCAAAGAGAGCACCTCATGCAAGAACCTGCTTGCGCGAACAGCACCCCCCACCTCCGCAATAAGGTAACGTGCGGAAAAGGCCCACGAGTGATGGTGCGCAAGCACGAGCCATGCGCTCGCATCCTCCTGCCCCCTGTTCAGAAGGGATTGAAATCACTCCCCTTCTCTGCTACCGGGAGAACCTCCCGTCTGACAGGCCAGCTTGGGGGGGGTGGCGGCAGCATGGGGGGCAGATCCCCTCCTTACCACAGCCCCTGCCCCACTCGCCATGGGGGGGTGCTGCGGAAGGGCCGGGAGGCCACAAGACGGCGCTTTTTGGGGGGCGAGCTGCGCCCAGCACAAAAGGCAAAGGCGCTGGGATTCCTCCCCCCCCGGCCAGAGTGACACTCTGGAAACTTTTCCCACACTGCCCCCCCAGTGGAAACGAGAGCGAAGCAGAAGCAGAGCCCGGGGGGGTCTCAGAGTTTTTTCCCTGGGGAGACGCGCGGCTCCTCTTTCCCTCCCTGCCCCCCGCCCCCATTCCTGGCTAGTGAGGCAGCCTTTGCCGGGGGCGGGGGAGGCATTGTAAATAATAAATAAATAATTTTATGGTTGGGGGTCACCATAACATGAGAAACTGTATTAAAGGGTCGCGGCATTAGGAAGGTTGAGAACCACTGACTTAGACCAAAGGAGCTGCTATCTGCCCATGGGGATTTGCAGTGTTGGCCCTGGAATAGGTTGACTAGTTCTTGTTTTTTAGGGGTTCAGTTCTACCAGTTGCTATGAGGAGATGCTAAAACCTATCTACTAAAGGGCACCGATGTTTTTCTCTGTTGTAGACCACTTCATGTATTAATTTACTGCCAAGAAAGACAGTATTACAGCAGTGATGTTTATTTATGTATTAAACAAAGCTTGAGTATGCCTGGAATTGTAGCCAGCTGCAACTCAGGACAGCAATTTTAAAGAAAAGTAACACAAATTTGATTTAATCTTTTTTTAGTTCTTTTCAGGTTTTTTTGGTGAGGATAGGGCAGCTATTGTCTGTTTCTTATCTCCTGCCTTGCTATCACTGCAAATAAGTTGCTAGGGATAAAGAGCTTTCAATCAGAAAATCAGTATTGGGGAAAAGGATGAAATGCAATAAATAAATAACACATTAATGCTATTTATTTATTGTATTTTCATCTTTTCCTTTGTCCAAGAAGCAGAGGGTACTGAGTAGATGAATCTCACCTCTCCCATTTTGTTGTTGTTTGACTTCAAGTCGTTTCCAACTTATGGCAATCCTACGGCAAACCTATCACAGGGTTTTCTGGGACTGAGAGTGTGTGATGCACCCAAGATCACTCAGAGAGTTTCCATGGCTCAGCGGGGAACTGAACCCTGATCTCCAGAGTTGTAGGCCAATGCTCAAACCACTACTCCATGCTGACTGTCATCCAGGCATACTAGATGTCTAATGCCAAAATATCCTAGGAACAATGGACTCTATCAGAGCCTAATGGTCATGTTCTCAGTTTGGGAGCGTTAGCTGTAGACATGTTAACTTTAAAAGAGATAAGTATTGTTATTATTTTCTTCATTTATATCCCTCTTTTCTCTCAGGAATGAGACTCAAAGCAGATAACAACATATTTAAAAACAATAGGTTAAAAACTATACAAAAAACTTCAATAAAAACATAAATATAGAAGTTATTTAGAAAACCAACAATTTATAAAACTGGAAATTCAAATTCATTTTAAAAACTACATACAAACTATAAAAACAGCATTACACAACATTAAAACCCTGTCCCAGTCAGCTTCTAAAAGCCTGATGGCATAAAATTCTTTTAACTTGTTGTTGTGTGCCTTCAATTAATTTTCTACTTATGGTGATGCTAAGGTGCACCTTTCATGAGGTTTTTTTGAGCTGAGAGTGTGTGACGTGCCCAAGGTCACCCAGTGGGTTTCCATGGCTGAGCAGAAATTGAACTCTGGTCTCCAGGGTTGTAGTCCAGTGCTCAAACCACTATGGCATGCTGACTCTTTTATCTTCACATTAATCCTGTAAAGCAAATTAGACTGAGAAACAGTGCCAGCCCAAGCTCACCTAAGCCTTCAAGTATAGATTGGCTAGAAAAGGATGCTAAACAATGGCCCTTTCTGCACGAGGTGAGTGAATCGCTCCGTGCCATTACTTACCGGCTCTTCTTGGGTCCGAAGTAATGCACACTGTCCCTTGAGCCCTTCCGCAGGGCTCCTCCATTGGTGGAGGGCAAACCAGAGCAATGCGAGGTCTGTAGATCTGCACTGCTCTGGCCGAAAATGGAGGCTTCCGGCTGAAAATGGCGGCTTCCAGTGTCTTTGTGGGAGTGGACCAACCACTGACACTGGCCATGCCCACAGCCCGCCCTCCGCTGATCACTGCGAGCCTGCACTTCTGCACAGGTAAGTAGGAATGCAATGGCGCATTCCAGAAAATGTAAAGACCTGTTTTTTCTGGTCTTTACTGAGCGCGATTGAGGACTACTTGGGGGCAGGTTGGATCAGACTAAGGTGCAGAACTAAGTTAAATAGTCTGCACCTAGTCCAATCCGAGGTGCAGATGACCTCCGTGCCAGGGCGCCTTGACCCATTTTAACTGCCTCGTGCGGAAAGGGCCAATGGCAATTGAAAGGTGAATCGAATGAATAGTATCAAAACAATACCTTTACAAATGTGAAGAAACTTATTTATTCCTACCTATTAGAATAACCTTATTCTAAATGTGAAGTAGAGTAGACATTAGATTAAACTTGTTATATCCTCATATTTAAGACAGCCCAAGCACTCCATCCTCACTTGTATTGATCATATAACTGACTTTGTAATGACCTTATTCCATGTGAAACATTAGACAGAATTCCTGTTATTAGTCTAGACACAAATGCATCCTGTCTGTGGCTTAAGGGACACAAATAATCCCTGTTCAAGAGTGGAACATCGACACCAAGTTGCTTGTAGTCATCAGCCCCAGAAAGAAAGTGTGAAACATTTTCTTAAGGGATTATCTCCATTCAGAAGGATGTCAAAGAGAAACTCTGCTCTCTGATCTTTAAGACTAATCCTGAAGTATCTCGCAAGATCTTGCCAGAAAGAGAAATGAAAAGGACACCTCAAAGAGCAAAGAAGAACTTTAATCTGGTAGAAAATTGCATGGAGGAGAGTCAGACTGATAACCTTGAATGTGCTAACACCACTTGTAGTGCAATGATCCAAAGGGGAAAAAAAGAGATCCTAAAGGAGAAAGATGTAGAAACCCCAGCACAGTATGTAGGACTAAGAGCCTCATAGTTTCAGAAAAAGAAATGCAATAAATGGGATGTGGGGAGGAATGACCATAGCAGGGCATAAGAATATCCTTGTCTTTCACATTTGTTTTAAATGATAACAATTGATCTTATAAATATGGTTGTAAGTTTATAAATGGTATAATGACTGTGGTATTGTTGTGTTATTGACCTTTTTGGACTAAAAGTAATGCTTTTCAAGTCATAATTCCTTTATTATCAACATGAGACATATGCAACTACACATGTGTATAAAGTAACTTGTCTACAGCATGGTACTATTCAAATAATCTCCACCAGTGGTGATGCATTTTTACCACCTTTGAACCCACTCATTGAATCCACTTTGAAAAAACTCTTTAGGGTGCCCTCTGGTCCAGATTCTGATAATGTCTTCCACTTTACCTACATCATCAAAGTGCATCTACATTGGGACTGTAAGGCAGGTGTGGCACCACTGACTATCCCACTTGTGCAAGAATGTATGATGTTGCCAAGTAAGTGCAGGGTTGTTGTGGTGTAACTGGATTGCATTCAGCTGTTTCTGTGGTCTTTTTCTACAGATGGTGTTTCAAAGTTTCTGGAGTGATGCAATGTAGTTGTCGCTGTTCATTGTTATTTCCCACTCAAGGAAATCAAGCAAAATCACCCCCTTGTAATCCCAGAAAACATTTGCCATAATCTCCCATACAGAGTGCTGGCTTTTGAATTTCCTTGATCTAGGGGAGGTGGAGTGCCATTACTCCATGGACTGATTCTTGGTGTTTGGGTCACACAGGTATTCCATGTCTCACCACCAGTGCAGACATTCCCAAATAAGATATCCTTGTGGGCTTCAAATGCTGTCAACAGTTCTGAACACACCACCAGTCTCTTCGCTTTCAAATCAGCTGTTAAATGATGAGGAACCCACTTGGCACACCCTTTCCTGTATCCAAGGTTGTGGATAATCTGTTTAATTAGCACTGTGACCACAGTCAAGTTCCTCTGTGCAAATCATGTTGTCAATCCTGTTTTGGTTTTCACTGGTAACTGATATTGATGGTCTTCCACTGTGTGGTTTGCCTTCAACACTAATTTTGCATTCTTTTTCACCCATTTTTGCATAGTACTTCCATCAATTGTTGCTCCACCATACACATTTCTGAGCTTTCTGTGGATGTTGGCAGCAATATATCCTTCTTTGATCAAGAACTCCATGTCTGCTCTTTGTTTCTGCTTCATATCCATGGTTATGGAACACCTAGAAATACAGAAATTAAGTCAGGCATTCAATATTACTCTATCTAATGGTGTTACAGCATCACATTTGGATTAATAGTTTCAGAAAAAAAGGTACACAGGCACTACTTTCAGTACGACCCCCATATTTAATAAAACCCTTTTTTCCCAAATATTTTCAGTTTCCCACTGTCATGGCTTAGAGGGATTTGAACCTATATCCATCTTGTCCAAGCCAGTGTCATTGTAAATCTTGTCAGCTTTCACTGTGGGTCCATTCATGATACATCTAGTTCTATCCCAGCACTTCCTTTGACCTGCCCAATTTCTCCAGGCTCTGCCTGCCATTTTCTACTCTGACCTAGTTCTCATCTCACTCACACAGTGTACTAGCCTTTCTGTGCTGCCATAGTTCTGGCCCCCCAACCGAAGAATAGTCTCCCTAGCCACATGCCTTGTGTATATTTAATGAATTTGCCTGGTGGGGTAGGAACACTTTGTAGGAAGGCGTAAAAGAGGAAATGTCCATCAAGAATGCGAAACCTGGTGCTTTCTCTCCTTTGCTCTTTCTGTTTCTTTAAGTTCTCAGAACATTAAGGCAATGTTTGATGTGGTAGGCTGCTGTGCAATGTGACACAGTGCAGCACTTTTACAGCAATATTTCACACTAGGGCTTTCCTGCTTCAGTTAATGGCATTCCACGGTTGAAAGGTTGGATTCACAGTACGTGTGTTCAAAAATGTGTCTAAACTGGTTCTTCTTCCCTCTAAATTGGAATCTTCACACATGAAAGAGTACAGAAAATTACACATGTCTGTCCTCTGAGAGTGCTGTGGTCTGTAACAAAGTTCAAACAATATATAATAAACTGTTTCACCCCCCCAACACACACACACACACTGATTCTCTCTCTCTCTCTCTCTCTCTCTCTCTCTCTCTCTCTCTCTCTCCTGTCCAAGTTCTGGGATGCAAAATATCTCTCAAATATCTCTTGTTTTTCTGATGATACATTTCTTTACCTTAGAGCTTTCCAAACTTTTCATGTTGGTGACACACTTTTTGGACGTGCATCATTTTGCAACATAGTAATTCAGTTTTACTAGCAAACCAGAGGTTACACAGAAGGAAAGGCAGCTCCCCCACATGATCCTAGCTCGCTGCTGTTACCCTTGCCAAGGAAAGACCTCGACGAGGAGTGGCAGCAGCAGAAAGACAGCCCCCCTACCTCATCCTGGCTTGCTGCCATTGCCCTTGGTGAAGAAGGACCCCAGTGAGGGTGGCTGCAGTGGGAAAGGCAGCCCCCCACCCAATCCTGGCCCCTGCTCTTGCCCTTACCAAGGAAAGACTCCATGCACCTCAGATCTTCCACCGCTAATCTAAGACCTGGTGATACATGGTGGGATATTAGTAGTGATTATCTCTTTGCTGGTTTAAATGGCAGCAGAAGCCGCAGCAAATCCAGGCATGGAATTAATTCAAAACAGACCTTCTTATCAAGGCAGTATGTTGACAAACTTCACCTTCAAGGTTCTGGTAAGCTCCCAGAACTAAGTTTGGCATTCCAGATGAGATCTTGCTAGTTTTGAGCCACTGTGATTACTTCTGGAGTCTTGAGAACAGGATTTATATCTATACAATCTGAAAACAGCATTGGCCATTTTTATCTTCAGAACTTGAATTTAACCCATTGCAACCTACAACATATGTATAATTAGCTCCTTTCCTATATAACAAAGTCATGGCTATATTACATTAGGATTGTAACTGGGCACTCCTTTTGCAGTGTGATTGTAGCTTTAATGTTGCTTCTACAGTAACTGAGTGTGGCCTCACTGGATGGCAGAGATAAAACATCATGTGATTCAAGTGCTGGCTTATGCTGGGCCTTCTGCTCTCTTGTGGGTACTGGGGCAATGATGTGGTACACAGGAAGACCATGAGTTTTGTACCACTGGCCAGAAGTTTGTGGAACTCCAATTTTTTAAAAAAGTTTCTATTTGGGAGAGTCTGCCAGACAGAGCAAATGTGCCAGGAGGTGGCAGTATTTGTTCCTTTGTCCTTGTTTTTTGTTAATTGCCTTCAAGTCAACTCTGGCCATTTCCGCACGAGGGAATTAAAATGGCCCAGTGCGTCCTCTCACGGAGGTCATCTGCACCTTGGAGCAGACTAGGTCCGGACTACCTACCTGAGATCCGCACCTCAGTCCATTCCAAAACGCCCCCAACTGGTCCTCCAGCATGCTTTTAAAGAACGGTAGAAAACTGTTCTTTAATTTTTCAGAGCGCACCATTGCGTTCCTGCTCCCTTGTGTAGATTTGCAGGCTCACATTAATGCAAGCCTGCAATCTGCAGAGGGTGGGCTTTAGGCGTGGCGAGCTTCAGCGGTTGGTCGGGACTCACAAACAACCGGAAGCTGCCATTTTGGAAGCCGGAACAGTGCGGATCTAAGACCTCGCACTGTTCTGATTCACCCTGGACGAGACGAGGAGCTCTGTGGAAGGGCTTAAGGAACAGTCCGCGTTGGTTTGTGTCCAGAAGATCCAGTAAGTAACTGCACAGAGCGATTCCCTCGCCTCATGCAGGAATGGCCTCTGATTTATGGTGATTCTATGGATGAGGGAGCCCCAAAGTCACCCTGTCATCAACAGCCCCACTTGAGTCTTGCAGACTTGGGGTTGTGGCTTCCATGGTTCAGTCTATCCACCTGTAATGCGGCTTTCCTCTTTTCCTGCTGCCTTCTACCTTACCAAGCATCCTTGTCTTTTCTAGTGAGTCATGCCTTCTTGTGATATGGCCAAAGTACAACAGCCTCAGTTTAGTCATCTTGGCTTCTAGGGAGAGTTCAGGCTTGATTTGCTATAGGAGCCGTTCATTTGTCTTTTTAGCAATCCAAGATATCCATAGAATTCTTCTCCAGCACTGCATTTTGAATGAGTTGATTTTCTTCCTTTCAGCTTTCTTCACTGTTCAGCTTTCAAAACCATACACAGACTTTAGAAGTATCCAATTATATATGTTTACGCTTTGAGGATCTTGTCTTGTTCCTTCATAGCTGCCTTTCTAGGTCCTAGTCTTGTTCTGATTTCTTGACTGCAGTCTACCTTCTGACCTGGGAGCCTCCAATAGAAGAAATGTTGGTGTACGGATGGGGGGCAATGAGGAGAGTCTGCCCTGGGTGGCAATTTTTGGGGGGCGCCTCACACAATGTGGCCATACCCCCGCATGATGAGGCCATGTTCCCATGTGACACAGCCACGCTCCATGATACAGCCATGCCCTCGTGTGATGTGACCACACCCTTGTGTGACATGGCCATGCCCCTGCGCAACGTGGCCAGGCTCTTGCCCCTCTGACCCTCTCACCATTGCCTCTCACACTTCAAGCTACATGGCTGAGCAAAAACACAACAAACACATAGATACTATGTGGTTGTTGGGTTTCTTCCATGGAAGACTTACAGGTGTGTTTCTTCGATAGGAGAATGTACTCAGACTGGAACACAACTGTGAGATTTCACCATTTCCAGCATTCATGCTTCAGAATCTAGGTGAAAATGACTGGGTTCTCAGATTATTTGCTTATCTACCTCTACCAGTAATGTGCTATATCTGTGACTTGTTTTGTCTACAGTGAGTAGACTGCATAATTGACACAAATGAGAAACAGCTGTAATTTAGCAATGTAATGTGCAATTATAGTTTCAGTAATGGATGAAAGCATGGAATTAAAAGAAAAAAACCCTAAAGAAAATAAACAAACAACAATATCCTAAAAGAAGAGAAAGTGCTCAAATCCAAATTCTTCTGAAGACAGTAACTAGTTATTATGCTTCCCAGCATTATGCTGTCCATCACTTGTATGAAAGGATAGATTTTCCTCCAAGATAATGTTTTTGCAAATAACACCTTGGGTTTAATATGCTGCTGATTTCTAGTGTGTTGCATATCAACAGCTGAAGGTGATAATACGAGTCCCATTTATATAGTATTTTTGGATGTTCAGATGATGTTACAAATCTTCTCCAACAAATCTTTAATTTGGGGTGGTTTTAATATTCCCAAACTGCAGGTGAGTGTTTAGCCCCTGCAATACAAGGCAGCATCTGAGAGAGCTGTGGGTGAAAAATGTACTCCAACAATTACCTCTTTCATACTACTTCTAATGCTATGATCTCACGTTTATTGCCCTGGCAACATGCTATGAAGTCCTGGCATTTGCAGTTTAGGCAGGGGTATTTAGAATGCTCAGCCAAAGAGCTCCTGTAGTCCTTCACCAAACTATAAACTACAAACCTCTGGACTCTATAGGATGCAGCCACACCACTTAAAGTAGACTCATACTGCTATAATTGTGTAGTGTGAAAAGACCCTCAGTCAAAGGCCTACTTGAGGGTTTTTATTCCTTTGGGCTTGATAATCCGTCTCAGGATCCACACTTACTTACAAAGTGGGAAGATAAAACTGGGCAGGAGGATGCACTGGGACAAGGACCTATTCCATATCTACCATTCCCCCTAAACCTACTCTAATTGGCTGTGTTGGGCTGGTAAGTCTTCTGGGAGTGAAAGTAGCCAATTTTGGGACAAAATCTGGAGAAGGCTGTGAGGGAGGGGGACAAAATGGCCTTAGGGTGCCTCAGCTCTAAAGACTGTGGAGATCCTGAAGAAGATCCTGTCATTCCAATGCCAAAATTAAAATGGCCTGCCAATGCCAGTTTAGACTCACAGGGCTTAGACTCAGGGCTCTGGAGCTTAGGAGCTTCTCTAGGCTATACAGTGGTGCTTGACCTGCTGCCTCCTCTTTTGGCAAAACTGTTTACTCAGCCTCTGAATCTGTGTCCCTGAACCATGACACCAGTGGAGCTGAGGCTAAGAAAAGGTAGCATGCCTAAGGTTACCTACTGAGTTCATGGCAGAGGTTATGATAGATGCAAGACCTACTAGACCATAGCTCAGATTGCAATCCTTTTCTATATACTTACAGAATTGGATTTATTTTGAGTAGGTATACATAGAATTATGCTAGCAATCTCTTAACAATTATGCTACTGTAACTCACTGCTGCAACAGAATATATCGGGGAAAAACAGTTTTTATGATTACTTCAATACTTATGCCCATCTTGGGTTATGATTTTCCTCCAAATCTGAAATCAATATCAAGAAAACATCTATCATGCTGGAAAATCCAGATTTTTGACATTATATTTGTAATGGAGCCTTTTATCCAAACTGAGATCCTCATTGATTCTGCTGTATCAGAAATAGTAGCAACAAACCTTACCAAGTGATAAAATGGTTTGAATGAGCCTCAATTCCTTCATTGTTCATGAACAGAAAATAATGTTCAGAACATGAAGCCAAATAAGTGAATGTGCTCCTAGTGGCTGATGGATTGACCTGTACAGGTTATGTCCAGTGTATCCTAGACTGGTTTGAACGGTTAGGTTCCCAGTGTGGGCATGCTGCTAGATCCAGCCCTCCCTATCTATGTATCCCAATGGCACAAAGTTTCTTCCATCAGCTGCAAACTCACATGGACAAAGACTGCCTGACTATAGTAAACTACAAACCAAGACTGGAGCACATGAGGCTACTTTTGGACAGCTCTCAGAAACTTTGCTCAATCTAAAATTCTGTTTCCAAGCTATTTACTGAAGGAGGTCATACTGAACATATTCTGCTTCTTAAATACCAGCACTGACTGCTACTCCAATTTCCAAGCATATTTTAAAGTGTTTGTATTAAATCTCAAAGTCATGCATAGTTTAACACCCAGATGTTTGACACATCCTTACTTTATGAACCTGCCCACATACATAGATGCTCTCCTCTGAACGGTTCTAACTTCTAGGGCCCTGCATCCTATTATCAGTCCCAACTGGGTACACCAATTGAATCCTGTTTTTTTTTTTTTGGTAAGTGCTCATCATTCAATAATAGATTCAATGAGTTTAGTCTAGTTGGGACTATCAATAGAATTCAATAGCAATAGCATGTGTATTTCTATACTTCTTCTCAGCTAAGTGCTATCTAAGCAGTTTACAATGTGTTAGCTAATTGCCCCCAACAAGCTGGGTACTCATTTTACCTACCTGTGGAAGGATGGAAGGCTGAGTCAACCTGGAGCCCAGGCAGGATCAAACTCACAACCTTGTGGCTGCAGTACCAGCATTTTTACCACTGCACCACCAGAGAATTCAGGCTGAAATTCAATATGTACTGAGTGGCAAGAAGGCTTTTATAAAATTATGGTTTCTTATTTATATGCTTGCTTGCCACAATTTTATCCTTCATCCAAGAAGTGAGTTTCATGGCTATGCAACATTCCTTCCCACTAAAGCTCTCCCAATGGCTTCTCCAGTGTCTTTTCAACACCATGCAAATATACCCTTCAACTGTCTCAGTTTGGCAGGGACAGTCCTGATTCATCCTGCTACCCCAAACAGTGGGTTACTCAGAGGGTCCACTCATGATGTTAGTGCCTCTGTGTAATCGTGGGGAATTTTAGCTCAAAGGGGAGGCCTACAAGACAAGGGTAACCATACAGGATCTTTTACACCTGTGTATACCAGTACTAATGCAGGGACACCAGTCAAAGAATGTTTTGTTTTATTGGGGGAATTAACAATTGGAGACACACAATATCCAAGCAGCTTTACAACCACATGAGACTAAGTGAAGGAAAAGTAAAGAAAAAATGGATAGCAAGAGGTTAGGGCTGAGTGGTGACATTTACCTATCCTGCAGAGAAGAGATGGCGTTATGTAGCTCAGATTAAGGGTCCAAGGCTAGTTCAAGAATGGGAGTTGGAGCAGCAGGGTGACAGCCTATGTCCAGAGGACTATGAATTATCTGGCTCAGAGCTAGGTCTTAAATACCCCAGTTCTGCCTTGAGGAAGGAAGGTGTTAATGCCTCTGGCAGAGTAAACAATGGAGTCTGGAACAAACAAATAGCTTTAGTATGAGGTGACAAAGGACTGAAGAGAATTGTGATAGCTCATTAATGTCTGGGCAGGTGAGGGAACAAAGGAGAACTTTGGTGGGAAGGGAGAGTAGGTTGCAGACAATCAGTTGGTAATTTTGAGTGCTATTGTTTCTAAAGGTCGAGTCATGGGGGACATTTGTGAGCTTATTATCATGGGACCTTCCCTGACTATGACCTGGCCATGCCCAGAGGTCCCATCTGGCCTATTTTCACATCACACATGTTCAGCCAGTCCTCTTCACCAGCATAGCTTTTCAGCCATAGCAGTGTATAATTTATATTTTATGCCAGTTAAATGATATTTGCCAATTATGCCATATCATGGAGTGGAAGTGTGCAATTTGGTAACAGTCCTTTTTCATCCCATGTTTTCAGATACTCTTAAAATGTCCCCGTTTCTTTCTTCGCCTCCCACTTTCTACTTTCATCCTCAGCTTACTTCAGGTGCTGCAAACCTAATTCATAGTGCAAACGTGGTTTGCACTCAGGTAGATCATCAGAGGAGAGTAATACTGCCCTTCCCAGCAGAGTCTGGCAAAAGCATACTACTGCAGCCTCTCTTAGCCCATGTGTTCTTCTTTGTTAATAACATTTCCCACCTTGTGGGAATCACAACATCACACTCTGATGTTGCTTGGCCACATGTGTCCCAGATTTCCTTTGTGAAATGTTGGAAGGTATGAGACCTTTCTATTTACGTAGGACTTCTAATGGTTTCAGTTTGTCTGTAACTTTCACTAGTATTTGTTCTGATTTACTGGTTTGCTGTTTTAATGTGATTTGTTTGAGATGTTAAAATTATGTTTGTTTTTAAATTGATTAGTTTTATAAGCTGGTTTGGTTTATATAGTTTATAATAATAATAAATACAGTGAAGCAAAATGAAGTGAAATAAATAATTGCATGAAATGGCTCTCTCTCTGCAAATGAGAGAGAAATCCAGAAAAATAACTCACAGGTCTTATTACAAACATGATGCATGACTCTTATTTATAAGATAAAATGCAGTGAAGGAACTGGTGCCAATTACTAACAGTGGCTTTCCAGAAACGCAAGTCCTTGCCTCACAGTTTTGATGTGCACAGATTGCAGTCACAAATAAATGCTACATAAATTCTACATCCCACCAGCAGAGGGTGCAGTCACACTGACTTTAGGACCAAGGGAAGCAATCCTCTCCAAAGCAAGAGAAAGAAACTGTTTCATTTCAGTATTTAGGACAGGATTTGAAATATAAAATCAAATAAGGTTGTTCCAGAATCCAGTAGTGTATGTTTGGAGTAGCTCTTTTTGACAATAATGATGAAGTTAAGTTACATAAGAATGCTGAAATGTTCAATTAGTTTCTGTTATGTATGAGCTAGCTTTTGCCATACTTTTGTTAGCTGTTTCCATTATGTTGAAGTAATTAGAACATCTCTTAACTTCCTCTCAAGGGAAACCTCTCATCTCCATCACTGAAAGGAAGTGATTTCCTTGCCTGGCAGAAATGAGTCACAGAAAATGACCTTCTATGGAAGTCTAAACTGTTGCCTAATTTAGACTTCAGAATCCTCAGCAGAGTTATAATGTGAACCCATACAGTTCTAGGTACAGAGCAACAATAAAAGTTGGCCTTGAACCTGAAACCACTTTCAAACCTTTCTGTTTAAATCACCCTGGGAATAAGTGCTTAGCTGTTTCTAGTGTAAAGACATAAGAAGAGTGAAACTTCCTCAGAGCGAGGAGACTACAACAGGAGACAGCAGATCAGCCCTCTGACATCGGCCATTTCTGCACTAGACTATTATGGTGCTATTATTCCACTTGCAACATCCTATGCCTTTGAGGCCGCTCCCTAAACTGCAAACCCTAGGATTCCATAGGATGTTGAAAGTGGAATAATAGCACTGTAACAGCCTAGTGCAAAAATTGCCATCTAGTGCATGCATTACTGATGTCATAGGGGGATATTAATTAAATCCAGAAGTTCCAATCCCATTTTACCTGTTTTTAGCCAAATCACGCCCTTCTGTAGCCTTCTAGAAATGCAAACACTGGTAGTATTGCTTCCTTCGGAAATCCACTCCAAATATTTTTAATCAAGAATGAATCAATATCTTTTCTTAGGAATCTCTGCACTGGAGTTCAGTAGAAAGCAGGACTACACACTGCACAGCATGATGATGGGAGCATGCAGCATTGTCCATTAAATGCAGTAAACTTTTGTGCAATGTTTATGGAAGATACTTCTGTCCCTCTTTCAGTTAGATGTCTCCCAGAGCTTTCCAGGAAGTTTAAAATAATGAAACTAATCATCCAAGGAAGTTTAAAATAACAAATACAACAATCACTTTAAAAATAACATTTGAACAGTATTAAAACAGAAGCAGCAGAAACAAATAGATCTACTATATAAAAGTCAACGTTGGTCTTTGCATTTGTCTGTTTGTCCGCATCGGGCAGTCAAGGACCTCATATGATTGGCTGTGTGAGGCAAGAAGACCTCATATGATTGGCTGGCTGTGAAGATTCGATGGAATCCTAAGGTTGGTAGTTTAGAGAGGGGCCTTGAGAATTCTCAGGCAGAGAGCTCTTGGGTCTCAGGCCGGTTGCTATGGAGATGAGACCTACCATCAATAAGGTTGCCAGAAAACTTTTGAGAGGTATAAGTGAGAAAAAATTAAAGTGACATATACAACATAGCTATAAGGTCTTCTCACCTCACACAGTAGATTGTATTGGTTCCATATGTGAGGAATCTTAAAGCTGAAATTCAAAACAAAAAATGCTTCTAGAAAAATGTAAAGCCATTGTTCAAATTCAACAGAAAGCAAAAAAAAAAAAAAGATAAAATAAAATATAAAGCTAGTACATCAATGTTGCCAGAGAACACAGATTAGATTGGGGACTATGGGGAAAAGCTACAGACACTGGAATAGGCCGGTTGCTATGGAGATGATGCCTAGCAGCAAGGAGGAGGACAGTGTATTCCTATAGGAACCCAACTTCTGTAAGTTAACAACTACGAATACAGATTGGATTGGAGAATATGGGGTTGTTACAGGTACTGAAATAGGCCTGTTGCTATGGACACGAGGCCTTTCAGCAAGGAGGAGGACAGTGTACTCCCTCAGGAATGCAAACTGCATATGGAAATAACTCTGAATACAAATTGCATTAAGAAATATGGAGCAAAGTTGCAGGAAATGGAGGAGACAGTTTGGTGAGTTCTTAAGAGGAAAATAAAAACTCCAGGCAACTCGAGGTAAATACACTAGTTATACATAAAATAAAAGCAGAATGATATGAAACAGTAGATGAATATCTTCATCCATAGCAGTTAAAGTAGGATTATGGTGCTATAATTTTGTAGTGCGAAAGGGCCCCTGGTCATTTAGGTAGAAAGTAACCCACTGTGGAACTCTTTAAACACCTAGTCCGTAGCTTGCTTTTTTTGCACCTTCATGCCTTTACCTTAGTGTGACAAAACACAGAAATATAATTGGATGCCATGTCCTGCTTGCTTTTTCTGAAATGAAAATGTGTGCTTGAGGAGGTTTTTTGGGGGGCGGGGGGCGGGGACAGAAGTATCAAAGGATCTTGGCTGAAAGGATTCAATTATCTTGATCCATTACAGGCTGGTTTCAGGCCTGATTATGGGATGGAGATGGCTTTGGACAGCTTACTGGATGCTTTTTGCTAGGAAATGGATGCGGGAATGTCTCTGTTGGTTCTTTTCAATACCATTGAGCACGGTAACCTTCTGAGATAGACTATAGGAGCTTTATTTCACAATGCCCCCCCTATTTTCCCAAGGGAAGAGAACAATCAGTACTTGTTCCCTATGGTGGGATTCTGTTAGGACAAAGCTCCTCAGAAGACTTGTGGTTTCTTACAGGATACACTATAGTTCCTCAGTTTTTCTGGTAGCCCTCCACCCATCTCTAATTGCAGTCCCAGGGACAATCACTGTTGGAGTCTAATAAATAACTTTTGCATAAGCTTCATATGTTTCATGTTGGACCTGTTTTTTTTAAAGTAACTCTTCATAAGGCACTGATGTGTTTGACTAGGAGCAGAGTGTGGGAAGTGTGTCTTGCAGATACTAAACGATGAGGGGGTATTTGGGTATGCTGTCAATATAGGAGGAACCAGTCATCCAACACATTTTAAAATATATTCACTGAGTCATTAGTACTTCTTCCCATTCCCCGACCCCAAACTGATGTGCCTGGATAATTCACTCCCACTAAACTCTATACTTTAACTTCTTCTGCTATTTTTTTAAAGCAACCTTAAATTAAGGGTATGTAATTAAGGGTTTGTAACACTTCTTAAGCTAAAGATTTAGTTGTTTGTTCTGTGTGGTTGCAGTGATACATTTTGCTACTAGACAGTCCTTACTTCTTTCAGGAATACAGTGTTTCCTTTGAGTCAATTTTTAGCATAGGTAAAGGATAGTGAACAAAAATCTCCAAGCAGAAATTATAAGCAAACTTTTTGTCAGGACAAGTATTTTTAGGATCAAGAACAATGTTCTGATATTTTCTCTTTATGTTCTCCTGCAAAGTATACACACATACTTCTTATTACTTTATCCCTGAGAACTGCCCTGTAGAATACTAAGGGGAGGAGCATGTTGAACCACAAGTTCTTGATCATTAATGAAAATATGCTTATTTTTGCCTGGGGGAATGTTTGGTACTTTGGATTGGAAGGCTGGGAGAGCTGGAATACATACAAGTATACACTCACAAGGAGTCAACACAAATCTCAGCTGCGTATACCTGTACGAGTGCTGTTTTCAAATATGCATTCAGCACATATGCATAAAATTAATATGTGCAGAGAGATGCTGACTTGACATAGGTTTCTCATGGTGTTAAGCAATTCTAATGGCTCTCTTGCTCCTTAGCAGTATATAGATAGAATCAGAACACATTAGCAGTTGATATTTATGTTGCGCCTTTATATGACATGATACAATGGAAGTAAACTTATTCTAGTTTAATTTTTATTCCAGGGAAAGGATAATGGTACTGGTGACATTTACTTTCTTATGTGGCAAATTTAACATGGCTGGCTTTGGATATGTAGCACCTCAACATATGCATATATGTGTGTATAGGGGCAGGGGCACCACATGCTGTCTAAGGCTGCTGAATGTCCTGTTTTGGCCCTGTTTCTTACTTACTTACTTACTTATTTATTTTATTTTCTTATTTTACTTTATTTATATCCCACCTTCCACCCAACACAGGATCCAAGGTGGTTCACATCGTTAAAAACAAAGAACAACTTAAACCTATGCATATCTTCAAGTTGCCCGTTGACTTAAGGCAATCTCTTCAATTTCAGAGAATTTTCTTAGGCAAGAAGACTTAAAATCTGCTTAGTACAAAATTTTTTAAAAAATTAACTACACAATTTTAACACTAAATTACAATAATGAATACACATTAAAACATAGTAAAAAGATAAAAGCATAATGCAACCCATTAAAAAGATCCTTCTGCCACAGTGATCTCTTGAGGTGCTAGGACAAGGACTGTCAAAGGACTGTCTGGAATACTGTATGGTACAGCATAGAATAGTAGTTCCACATGTGGAACTACACTATAGCTAGCCATTTAATATGCCCAGAGTTACTTCTGAGCCACTGCAGCCTTTCCACTACCAACTGTTCCATGCCTTGTGGAGAGCAGGGGAGATCAGAAACGTACTGGTATATGGCTATGCCCGCAAAATGATTATATCATCTGCTGAAGGCCTTCAAAGATCTCAGTACCACTGTAAAAATTTTGCATCTGGGTATGTGAATGGGTCTTAGCTGAAAAGGAAATGTATTATCTTGATCCATTTCAGTCTGGTTTCAGGTCAGATTATGTGATGAAGCCAGGTAACAAAGCTGGATGCTTCTGATTCCTTCCCCCATCTTCCACCAGCCATGGTATGGTCATGGGGGACTGCAGCAGTTGATTGTTATGGAGGATGAATACAAACAAATTGAATAGTTCCAAATTGGTAAGAAGGTCAGATAAGGCTACATTTTATCACCCTATCTGTTTAATTTGCATGCTAAACATATAATACATTAAAGCAGGATTAGAGTTGGAGAAAGGAAGTGTAAAATTTGGAAGAAGGGAGAAGGAACATCAACTATTTAAGATATGCAGATGATAGCATATTACTAGCAGAAAGTGGCAAAGACTTGGAATGAATACTAAAAAAAGTTAAAGAAGAAAAGGCAGGTTTACAGTTGAACATTAAGAAAACAAAAATAATGACCACAGATGGTTTGCGTAACTTTAAAGTAGATGATGAAGACACCAAAATAGTTCAAGATACATGTACATGGATACATAATGTAGCTACATTTCCCAGTGCAGCATCTGGGCTGTGGTGTCCTGACATCCTACCACCTTGAACCCCATGCTGGCAGAAAGGCAGTATATAAATTAAATAAGTGGCAGAGCTTGGAGTGCATGAGGGGGATGTGGGTGGAGGGGGCGGGGCTACAGCCCATGGGGTGTGACAACACTGTGTGGAACACGGCTACGGCACATGGGGTGGGGCTACGATGGACAGGGTGGGGCTACAGCACATGAGGGAGGGCAAGCAAGGAGGCTTGGTCCCCCCAAAAAATTGCTGCTGGGGGCACATCACCCCCATTACCCCCCATCCCTACACAACTGAATTAAATAAATTAAAAAGTGTAAAATATTGAGCTCCAGGTAGGAAGTCATGAGTTTAGCTCAGAATGAGAATTTCTAGTATTGCATCTGCTAAATTGACATGACAACCAAGTCTGTTTTTCAGAAAAAAGGAAGAAACTTGTTATTCTCATGTGTTAATTCTACTTATAGCAATCATATGCCTATATATTGCATATAAACATGGATTCTAATTGATTGTTGGATACCCATGCTACAGTACAGACTCTTCAATATAAATAAATATTTACGTTAACACTCCAGCAAAGGCAGATTGATAAAAACCAATTTTCAAATCACATTTTCCTGCAGACAATGTAAAGTTTTTTTCAGGCTTCATATAATATGATGACAAACACAACTAAAGCACAAATATCTCTGTAAAAATGAACATTTATTGTGCAGTAGATGGACTGTGACAATAAGCCCTCCAATTAAAAAGTTTGTAGCTGTATGCAGAATTATTACTTTTTGTTTTTGTAATGTCCCTTCACCACAACTTAAAGCAACCCTGTCAGATGGTTTTCTTGACATGATTTACTTAGAGGGAGGTTTCACTGTATTCCTCTCAGGCTGAAAGAGTGTGACTTGCCCATGGTCACCTATGGTTGAGCAGGGACTCCTGGTCTCCCTAATTCCTGCTCCAAGATCCAAACCACTACACCTTGCTGACTATCTATGACTTTTTTTTGTTATTGTTGTGTGCCTTCAAGTCATTTCTGACATAAGGCGAACCTATCACAAAGTTTTCTGGGGCTGAAAGTGTGTGATGCACCCAAGATCACTCAGTCGGTTTCCATGGATGAGTGGGGAACTGAACCCTGATTTCCAGGGTCATAGTCCAGTGCTCAAGCCACTACACCATGCTATCTTTCTATGACTTTTTACTGTTAGTTAAATACAGAAATATAGCTCGTGTCATCTTTTGGAATCTCAGAACATCGTATTGCCATCACTGGGAGCAGGGAGGGGTGCTCTCAGAGGATGGAGCTGGGGTATCCCTGGTTGACTCCTTGACCATTGGCCTGTAGAGTCCCTCATGGTTCTGTCTTATCTCATACACTGTTTAACATATACATGAAACTGCTGAGAGAGGTAGTCCAGAGTTTTGGGGTCAGATGTCACTAGTATCTCAGCTTTATTTCTCATTTCTACCTAATTCAAAGTAAACTGTTTTTGTGCTGAATTGGTGTCCAGCAACTGTAATGGATAAATTGAAGCATAATCCAGACAGGACAGAGATGCTCTGGGTCAGTTGAAAGAAAGATATGTGAATAGGGATTCAGCCAGCATTAGACAGGGTTACACTCTCTCTGAAGACACAGGTTTGCATTTTAGAGGTACTGCTGTATTCAGCCCTGAGCCTGGAGGTCCACGTTGCAGTGGTGACCAGCAGTGTATTTACGTAGTTAAAGCTAGTGTGCCAACTGCGACCATTTCTGCAGAAGTCAGATCTGGCCATGGTAACACATGCCTTGGTTACATCCCATTTGCTTTACTATAATGCATTTTATGTGGGGTTGTCTTTGAAAAGTGCACAGAAACTTCACTGGTCCAAAGATCTTCAGCCAAGTTGTTAACTGGGACTAGTTACAGGGAGCACATAACTCCCTTGTTGCAACTGCACCACTCACTGCTGCTCCATTCAAGGCACAATTCAAAGTGCTGGTAATGACCTAAACACTTTTCATCACTCTTTTGTCAGTTCTTCTTGTCTTCTTGCCCATGGAGGCTCACTTGGGACTGTTCATCTCTGTGCACAGCTGAGAGGGGAAAAGAGTACCAATCTGATGGGGAGAACTTGCAGAGAGAGTGTGTGCATGGTTGGTCTCAAATGAGCCTCCATATTTCCCTCATGTTCCCTACGTGGGTTCCATTTTTCCACCAATTCTAGTTTCTGACAATGCCCTAGTCCCTAACCTATCAGATAAGTGGAGAAAGCCCATAAAGCCCTATATGGCTTGGGTTCAGGGTTTCTGAAAGACTGCATCTCCTTTTTGAGCCTGCTAACATTGTTTGGAGAAGCCCTTCTCACTGCTCCACAACCTTCTCAGGCTCATTTGGTAGGAACAAAACCGCCTTGGTAGCTGCTCCCAGACTTTGGAACTCCTTCCCTAGGATGGACAAGAAGGTTTCATCCTTGCTGTCTTTCCACCATCAGATTAAAACATTTTTATGCCATCAGGCTTTTGGAAACTGACTGGGATGGGGTTTAAATGTTGTGCAGTGCTGTTTTTATGATTTGTATATAGTTTTTAAAATGAACTTGACTTTATAACGTTATAAATTGTTAATTTTCTTTGAAGTTTTTTAAGCAGAGGCTGGATGGCCATCTGCTGGGAGTGCTTTGATGTGTGTTCCTGCATAGCAGGGGGTTGGACTGGATGGCCCCTATGGTCTCTTCCAACTCTTTATTTCTATGATTCTAACTTTTTTATTTATGATTTTATTGAAATTTTTGAATAGTTTTTAACCAATTGTCTCTAAATATATTGTTAGCTGCTTTGAGTCTCATTACTGAGACAAAGGTGAGATATAAATGAACAATAATAATAATCTCTCTCAAAGTTAACACACTTTTCAGCATCTACAGCTAAAATCCCCAAACTGAGAATGTGACCACTAGCTTCTGATAGATTCCACCATTGCTAGAATTTTTTAGCACTAGACATCTGGTATGCTTGGATGAGAACCAGCGTGATGTAGTGGTTGGAGCATTGAACTAAGACCCTGGAGACAGGCTGTGATTCCCTGCTGGGCCATGGAAACCCTCTGAATGACCTTGCATATATCACACACTCTCAGTCCCAGAAAACCACATGATAGGGTTGCCATAAACTGGAAACTACTTGAAGGCACACAACAACAACAACAACACTTGGACAGTTCAGTGATGAAATGAAACAGACAAGCCATTGCACTCTGGACTGTCCTGAGATAGCTGCCCCAAGCACCAGGATACTGGGGTAGCAGGCAGAACTGTTCTGCTAAGTTAGCTTGCTGTCCTCAAGTATGGTGAACACTGTCCTGGAAGCACTCAGGACCGATCCGGACATAGCTCTTATCCAGTGTAAAGTCGAAGGCTTTCATGGCCGGCATCCATAGGTTGATGTGGGTTTTCCGGGTTTTGAGGCTGTGTTCTATTAGTATTTTCTCTTGACGTTTCGCCTGCATCTGTGGCTGGCATCTTCAGAGGATGTGGTGACGTGGAAGTGAAACAGAATATATATACTTGTGTAGTCCCCCGGGGTGGGAGGGAGCAATTTGCATGTGTTGCAGTTGGCCTATTGTTAAATGGGATATCCCCCAGGGTGTATTGTTAGTCAGCATGACAAATCTCCCACGTTCCCATGAGTGAAGGGAAGTTGTCTGCTAGACAAATTGCCTTGGTGGATGGATCTCAACTTTCATAGAATCATAGAAATGTAGAGTTGGAAGAGACTACAGGGGCCATCCAGTCCAACCCCCTGCCATGCAGGAACACCCTCAAAGCAATCCCGACAGACGGCCATCCAGCCTCTGCTTAAAAACCTCCAAGGAAGGAGACTCCACTACTCTCTGAGGCAGCAGATTCCACTGCCGGACAGCCCTGACTGCCAGGAAGTTCTTCCTGAGGTTCAGGTGGAATCTCCTTTCCTGCAGCTTGAATCCATTGCTCCTTGTCCTGGTCTCTGGAGCAGCAGAAAACAAGCCCTCTCCTTCCTCTAAGTGGCATCCCTTCAAATATTTAAACATGGCTACCATGTCCCCTCTTAACCTCCTCTTTCAGTAGATCTACAAGGCCTTCTGACTCTAATTGGTTTAACAACAGATACAAGAAGGTAACTTCTTAATGAACAAAAAGTTAGCAGGAGAGTAACCAGTTTACTTCTGTGTCAAAGCATTCAGAGATCAGTTTAGTTTTGGTACTGAAAACCAGGACCTAAATTCAGAGCGTGGTCTGCCACTGCAAGTCTGCACCTAAGCTCTGTTGATAGTTCTACCTCTATCACGACTGACAACACGTGCGACAACTTATTGACAAATACCGACAAGCCTGAAGTCTGCTCACTGCTCCCTCACATTTGCGCGCCGAAGTGGCGCGGCCGTCCGCACGATTTGTTGTTCCTGGCCATTTCCGCACTAGCGTGTTGTAGCGCGATGATTCCACTTTCAACCTCCTCTGGAATCCTGGGGTTTGCAGTTTCGGGAGGGGCCCGCCGGCCCCTCCCGAAACTGCAAACCCCAGGATTCCAGAGGAGGTTGAAAGTGGAATCATCGCGCTATAACACGCTAGTGCGGAAATGGCCTCAGCCACTCAGCCCGCCCGCTCTCTCCTCCGCCGCGTCCCGTCCAGCTGTTGCCTCCGTCCAAGAAAATCCCCCTCGCTCCGCGTTTCTCATTCTTCCCCCCCAATAGGGAGCGCCTCCCCGAGAGAGCTTGTCCAATAAGAAGGAGGCGCCCGGCGCCCGCTTAGCCAATAGGAGCGCTGCAGTTGGGCGGGCGGTCGCTTGTTGGGAGATGTTCTCTTTCGCCTTTCAAAGCCGAGGGCGCAACGGAGGGGGGGGAGCAGGCGGCGGAGGAGAAGGAGGGAGGCGAGCGGGCGCGCGGGCGCTGTCTCTGGGTCCTCTCACTTCTGGCATCGCATTGCACTCGCGGGTGCAGCGGCGGCGGCGGCGGCGGCGGGAGAGCCGGCCTCTTTCTCGGCGGCGGAGGGGCTGAGGCGCGGGCTGCAGCATGCCGGTGGAAGAAGGGGGGCTCCGGGTGTTTCAGAGCGTCAGGATTAAAATAGGTACGGGGCCGCCGAGGGAGGAGGAAGGAAGCACAGAGAGAGGGAGGAAGGCGGGAGAGTAACAAAGGGAGCGGGAGGGAGAGTGTTGCTTCTCCCGCGGCGAGCGGGGACTTTCTCCACACAGCCCCGCGGGTGGGTGGGTGGGAGGACGCGCTCTGCTTTCACTTCCTTTCAGCAGCGCTGCCGGAGGGGGGGGAATAAGCCGTATGGTTTCGGGGTCGTTCCTCCAAAGTGCTCCGGTGAGGGACGGGGCAGGGCGAGCCGGAGCGTCCCGTGGCTGCGCGGTCCCTCGTCTCCCCTCTCAGCTGCTCCCCGGGCTCCCTTGGGAGGCGAGGCGCGCTGGGCTCTGTGGCTGTTTCCGCACTAGGCTGTTATAGCGCTACGATTCCACTTTCAACCTCCTCTGGAATCCTGGGGTTTGCAGTTCCGGGAGGGGCCGGCCGGCCCCTCCCGGAACTGCAAACCCCAGGATTCCAGAGGAGGTTGAAAGTGGAACCGTAGCGCTATAACAGCCTAGTGCGGAAACAGCCTGTGTCCTGCTTTTCCCACCCCTTTGGCCCCTTGATTTGCTTCCACCCTCGGAGGAAATGTCCCAACTGAAATCGTGGCACGGAGAGGAAAGGCAGCACGAGGATGTCTCTGCTTGCGGGTCGGGCGGTGCTGTCGGGAGGAGGGGAGGCACCGCCGAGACAATGGGGAGCCGCGATAGAGGCTCTCTGTGTCAGGAGAGGAAGGCCATTTCCGCACTGGACTGTTATAGCGCTATGATTCCACTTTCAACATCCTATGGAATGCTGGGGTTTCGGCTGCTCCCTCCCGGACCTGCAAACCCCAGGATTCCATAGGATGTTGAAAGTGGAATCATAGCGCTATAACAGTCCAGTGCGGAAATGGCTGGAGAGGCTGGCAAGGATGCTAAGAAGCAGAGGAGGGGATGGAAGAAAAGCTGTCTCCCCGTCACCAAAAAAAAGGTGGGAGGGACATGACTTGTCGGCGAGCAAAAACCAGGGGTGAACTTGTAGCGCTTAACTCTTTCCAAAAGGAAATTAGCTGTCTTAGTTTGTGGCAGCGAAAACAATAGAATGTCCTGTGGCACCTTGAGGGCTAACCAAACAACACTGGAGCATGAATATTCCTGGACTGGAGCCCCTCTGCCTTGTTAGATCGCTTGCAAGTCTCTCTACTCCAGCATTCTGTGGTCTGCCAGAGCCTGTGGCATGTGCTCCCGCGGAGCCGGGAATCTGAAAACTCTTTTCCAAAATTCAGAAGTCGGCAGTTTACCCTTCACTTAACGTATGCTTGGAACTCCTGGGTTTCTCAATTGCGTACTCAGATCTGTGGGAGATTTCTGTTTACCAGTGGGTATGAAATTAATCCAGTGCTATTTTCCCAGGGCTTCACAGCTTTTCTGTTTATTATCTGGATCAATGATGGAGGACTTGTAGCCCTCTAGATGTTGTTGGACTTCATCTCCCGTAACCCTTCTCCATTGCACTTCTGCCTATGGTTGATGGGAGCTGCAGTTCGTCAGTTACTGGAGGGCCACATCTTCATCACCCTTGATCTCAAGTATATGTTTAGTGTGACCATGCCTGTTTGGTAGAGGATTTTTTTGTTGTTGTCATCACTTCTATATCTCCTTCTCTGGTCCCTCTGACTTCCTACTTCTGTTTGAATCCTATTGTTCCATGGTCACCCCCACTGATATTTAGTGGTTTCCTCTTGGCATTCCTGTATCCCATAATTCTCCAGAGAAATCTCCTTGGGCCATCTTCTTGCCATTTCCTGTTGGTACAATGTGGTCATGGTGAAATGTGTAATGTCAGTTTTTGTTCCTCTTTGATGCATTTGAGAGTGTGTGTGTGTGTTTAAAATGCAATGGAACTTCATATACAACACAAGCTTGTGCAAATAAGTCATTTAAGTCTGCCCCCCTGTAGTTCTGTAGAGGATTGCAGCTACAATACATTATCTCTTGCACTCCCATGGGCATTCTGCTATTCTCATGTTTACTAGTTTGAGATGTGTCCTGAAAGTCTTATGAAAAGTCCTTGCTATCTTAAATACAGATGGTGGCTTTTTGCCATTACATCTTGAGAACAAACTTATCTACTTCTGTGCCATCTTGTGTCATCTATGTTTAAAGGAAACTTCCTTTTTTCCTCCCTTCTGTTTTTTCTCTCTTCCTCTGATCTAGATTGGCAGAGCTTGTGTCTTATATCTATTATTGGTGCTAACAGTAAAACTGCCATGCAGTTGTACAAAATCTGTGGAAGAGTTACATAGTTAATCGTACAAGTTCAGAATGCAAACTGCTGTTTGCTTCTAGACCAAGTATGAAGAACATATGGCGTTGCAGGTGTTGGACTGCAACTTCCATCAGCCAGAGCCAGCATAGTCACATATAGTTGACCGCACATTCTATTATAAAATGTATATAGATGATGATGTCTCAGATGCAGTCTATAGTGTACACATACTTGTTTTTTTCATTCCCGGTTGGATTACTGTTTTGAGTCAGGATTTTGCACCAGCTTGAGATGATCGTAGTAGAGCTGATGGCAGTTCTACAGTACTGGTTCTGTGTCTCCGATTTTTTTTTTTCCAACAGTACACAGCCAGAGTTTGAATTCTGTGTGGTATGCTTGTGCAAACAATACTGGTGGATCATTTGTGTGCATTACATACTAAACAGACCCTGAGAAAGTGAACATAAAAGGACTCATTGTGAACATAACAGAAATTTCCCATATTTCAAGTTGCTATTGCTTCAGCCTGCTGTTGACTGTTCACAGCATGCAGTTTCTGTGTGACTATCACAGACGGTAGTTTAATTTGTTTGAAAGATGTGCTATTCTTTTGACTGTTGAATGACTTCCAGGCCGCATCATTAGAAAGTAAGCAACAGATGTCACTGTTGTAGATTAAAACTCATTCTGGTACTGTTCTGGCTGTACAGGGTTACAGGGCAAGTGCTGTACCCTTAACAAACTAAATCTGTTGGGAGAACTGCTGTTTTTTCCCCCTTTCTCTCTACAGAAGGCTTGGCATGTTGATGCTTGTAAAAGCACACCCATCATATAATACAAATCTGGGTGGTAAAGTGTATGCTTCTTATATGCTTTGTTTTTCAGTGAAATGGAGGCTTTAAAACTGAAAGGCATGCTTGCATCCTTCTGTTGCATGATGGTACCAGTGGGTATAGCCCCTGACAGATATTTATGGAAGGGGATTGGATCACTGATCTGCCGGAGTTGCCTGTTCTTGATCTAGTCCCACACTTTCTGGTCACCAATCTTGGCTAGGCAAATGGTCCCAGAAAACATTCAAGCAGAACTTAAAGACTGCAGTCAGACAAGGCCTATTGCCTGTTCCTACAGCTATTAGCTGGATCTGTTCTTCATCACTTGGTAGGGTCTTTGTATTCATTAAGGAACCCAAACACTGTATGAAGTACTACTTCTGTTTGTGTTTTGACCCTCTTGTCACCAAACATGCAAAACTTTCTTGTTTCCCCTGTTCTATTCATAGTGTTAACGTTAACTTCTTTTTCTAAAACATTCTGCCACTGAATTTGGTGGTTGTCACTATAGTGCTTTGAGTATTCTGAGTTGATTGTTAATATAGGACTTTTCTAGTCATAGGACTTTTTAAAAAAATAGTTATACATGGTTTAAACCTTATCCATGCATCATTTAAAGTAACAGAAATAGGTTTTATACCAATGTCACACAGTTACATCTAGTTTCATCTCCAGTTTGGATAGTTCTTTTGCATCTCCTCAGTGTTCTTGAATAACATTCCTGATCCACCAGTATTGTTTGCACAGAATTCAAACTCTGGCTGGTGGCACAGATAACATTCTTCATTCTTTAAAGTGATATATATAATGTGCAGCTCAGTCCTGTGAATGTTTATTTCAATGTATGTGCCATTGAAGTCACTAAGTGTTGAGCTCACTCATAGGTAAGTTTAGCCTTGGAGCCTAAATGACTTCAGTATATGGGGAAAGTCACATCACTACACCATGAACGGCCTGTTTGTTTCTGTTTTGTTTTCTAGCTCTGTGGGCTTTATAGCAGGGTAGGTAATATGGTGATCCACAGATGTTTAGAGCAGGAACCCCTGTAAGTCTCAATCATCATAGCTAATGATCAGGGATTATGGGAGCTGTAGTCTAAAAACATCTGTAGGATAGATACTAGGTTGTTTTACACACTGAAGTTAATTGTCTTCTTTCTTCTTTCACTGTAAGTTGAAGCCAACTTGACAACAGTTAACAACAACATTTCATTTCTCAATCTCTTATCTGTTCCATTTCCCCAAATACTCTGTCCCTCGTAACCTCTTGCTTTGTATTCCAAGGCTTTCCTCAGAATCCTTCAAGTTTCAGAGTACGTGTTTTTTAAATATAAGAGGCTGTGATGGAGAAGAAGAGGTAGGGAATTCCCCTTGTACAAATATCCTTGTATTATGTGCTGCCTTAGCTGCAGCACCTCAAATGCAATCTTAGTCAGACACAGTAGGCCTTATTCCAAGGTAAAGAAGTACAGAAGCACTGGGTAAGGACCCAAGGGTCAAATCACCAAGGGCTGCATATTCCCTGACTGAATTCACAGCAGCTGGGCCATTCCCTCTCTCCTAGTAGCAGAGTGAGGTAGCTGGCTGAGGACAAGGGCAGTCTCCCTGCACTTCCCTCCCTACATGTGTGCCATGTTAAAAAAAAATCACCCATCTTCTCTCCTCACTTTTGAAAGTTGGGCCTCACTTGGGTAGTATATTGAACGTAGCATGATCCTGGCTCCAGGGTGGTATTTGCCAATGCTTGCCATGGAGCAGTGGAACATTCACAGTGGTGAGCATGGCAAGTGCAGTCTCGATTATCAGAATGAAAATATGGTTCAACTGTGGGTATCTCTCTTTTCATCTTTGTTGCAGAGATTAAAGAGTATTTAGTGATTCTGCAGCAATCTTTAGTTCTTTTACACTTTGGTATCTAACCATATTTCAGCAATAGAGCACAAGTTTTGCATGGAAGAGATAGTTTTGAGATCAGTTTTCTGCATTTCTCACATTCAAATTCTCAACCACGAAGCTCCCTGGGTTACTTTCAGCCAAACACTGTACGTCTCTCAGCCTAAGCTAACTCACTGCCTGCTCTTTCACCTAGCAGAGTTGTTATGGAGGATAAAAATGGCAAGGGGGACCATATGTGCTCCCTTGATGCTATTGTAGGGCAGATAGCTTGTAGATGTAACACATTAATTAATAAATATCCAGTTAAAGGAATATTTTATGGTAGCTGGGGACACCATTACTAATCAGAAGTGGTAGTATTGAATTTGATCAACCTGATTGTCTACCTAGGATCTTTCTGCTATGCTTGACTTTCTGAAGTGTTTTGTCACCTGACTGGAAGATGTTCACAGTGGGGGTTTTTTAGGTTTCTGGTACTGTTTGGGTCATGTAAACCATCCCAGTGTCTCTTCCCCCACCCTTTTTCCTGTGACAAAAATGTGCCTTTAGAAGCATACAGTGTCTGGACTCAAGGATGATTCACAGGCTTCTTCATGGCTTGATAATGCATCACTGAGTGATTTATCTCTTTTACTGGTAGCTGAGTGTTTGAACCCTTATCCATTCAAAAACACTGTCTTTTCAGGTGATATGAAATGAACACTCTGTCTAGTTTTTATATGCTTTTTATGTATGTAAAATGATTGCATGATGTTTCATTCAAAAGTTGAGGAAGTTGACCTGATTCTAATCTGTTTGGGATGATTATTTTAGAGTCACTTATCTTTGACTTCTTGCTGTCCTCTCCTGAACAAATTTTTCCTTGAAAGTTCCTCTTGGTAGATTTTTAACTTGTCAGGAAGGTACCCCATCTACTAGTAGCAATAATATCTCTACCCTGCACCATTTGCTTTTAAAAGAAATCCTTAAAAAATCAGCATATTGACTGAAAATAAAGGGAGTTTCTTTTGTTAACGATCCAAATATGTTTTTGGATGGATATGACTGTTCTTCCCTGACACTGTTTGTATTCAAATCTTTCTCTGCCACAAGAATTTCTTTTTTACTCAATCCCCTTGTACATAAACAAGACAAATGTGTCATGTAAGGTAAACAAACACTTCCTACGAGATTGCCACTTTGAGGAAGTGTGTGGCTCTGACATTTCCATGAGTCACTGTACCAAAACCTGAAAGGAAACAACATATGGTGTGTGGCAGCTGATTGGCAGGAAAAAAACTAGAAAGAAGATGCTTTTGCTTGGCAACATAACTTGTTAATAAATGTCATTAAGTATTTCTTAATTGCTGTACTCTCTGATGTAATTGCATATGTATTGTATGTATTTTTAGGAGCTTTCTCAAAGCCTATAACTTGAAGCAGAGAGTAGTAATTTGTCCTGTTCTGCACATTTTGTGGCTGTCATGAAATACTGTGTTGTAAGAATTCCAGGCAGTCAGTTTAGGATGTTCTAGAGATCATTTGGGGACCTTGTTTTACTAACTATAAACTGCATTCTTGACAAATAAGTTGGGAGAATTCACATGCCCAGTTGAAGTTGTCTTGGTATAAATGAGTTTGATTTTCATTGATTTGTTACTGGGGCCACAAGTGATCCTTTAAACAGTGTTAGCCTCACAATCATACTGTCCCATCAGGAATGGGAGACCTCTGGCATTCCAGATATGGAGAATACCACAAGTCAAACATGACTGCTGTTTTTCTCTGCAGGAGTCAACTCTTCGTGAAGTTGAGGCAGGTAGGAGAATGCTCTTCTCTAATAAGCACTGGACTAGGCAAGGGGAATAAAGAAGCACAAAACTCCATGGGGGAGAAAGTACCAGAGCAGATGGGTGGTTGGAGAAAGAGGAAGACCACCAGGGAGTTAAGCAATATGAAGCTGAGTATTTCTGCGTTATAAAAAAACACAATTTTGTATTTTGAATATGTTTACTTTTAAGTGGCTCATCAGCAGAAGTTCTTACTATGCAAGGATGAGTCTCTAGTGTTTTAAATAACACTTTCAGAAAATGAGAGCATGGCCAACAGCTGTGGCATGTGCAGCTGGCAGGCCAGATGCATCAAGGGAGTCTGAATTGGTATTCTGCCTGACACAAGAGTGGGAGCTCTTCTACCTACTGATTCTTTTACTCACACTCCAGGCATATATTCAGCCCTTTCTTTCCTGCTGGCGATCCACATGTCCAGCGCTAATTTTGCCTATCCTGTCAATACCTTCCATGTATCTTATATGTGTATTCCTCTTCCCCACCAACACCTACCTGGCTGCCCCAGCCTCCTTGCTAGTCTGTCTTGCTTTTCTGATAGATGGCTATCTGCCCATTCGTCTTTCCATCTTATGTGACTGTCCACCTGTCTGATCCAGCTGGGTGATAGAGAAACAGTTAAGGCCACCACCGGGGTGCACAGGAATGGGAGCAAACTAGCAGAGTATAACAGCAGAGCAGCACCCAGTGATTTATGACATCAGTTTCTCCATCCTTAGGGCTAAACTACTCATCATGTAGGATTCAGTTCTTCTGTTTTGAACCCCACTCCTCAGTGCAGTTGCTATGATTGCAGTGTGAAATTCAGGGAGTGGGTGGGAGAGCAGCGTTCTCAGTCTTCCTGTTTATATTGTTAACCGTTCTCCCAACTCATGATTTTTTTTCACTGTTAAAGAAGGCACAAGTGCATATGAGTGTGCATGCATGCATATGTGAGGGGTACAGGGAGTTGGGAGTTGTCTGGGAATATATATGTATATTTTTGTATGTTGTGTATGCCGTATCTATGTGTATGACTGAAGGAGAAGAAATAAGAATGAGTCATATAGACTGTATGTCTGTTAGAGAGATCTGTGTATGGATGGAGAACATGCTTGTGTATAACTATGTGTACGGATTTATTGACATTGATGAATAATCACAGTGGCCACTAAGTTAGTACACAGATAAGACTTTCTGTTCTTTTTAAATCTTGTGTTTGCCTGCTGCAAAAAGGAATTAAGCGTATTTTATGGGGTTGTTGGGTTTCTCTTCCATGTTTTGTTCCTCTTTTCCATGCAACTGTCCTGCATTCCAGTCCCATTAACTGCTGCTAGCAATAAGATGCAAGTGAGGAACGGCACCAGTCTGGATTCATGCAAGAGATGATGGCACAAAAGCGGGACAGGGGAAAAAGTGGGATGTGGGCATTTGTAGTTTTAATAGTCTTGGTGGTGATGATGACAGTGATGATAAGTGGTGATGATGATGATATCAGAGGTTAGTGTGTGGAACTGGAGAGATTCAGGTTGAAATTTCCACTGAGACAAGAAGCTAATTAGGTGACCTAGACCAGTCACATTCTCTTAATTTAGGTCTTTGTCTGAAAGCAAGTCCCACTGAATGACTTCTGAACAGGCATGGGTAGAATTGTACTGTTAGCCTCTGTCAATGTAATCTGTATCATGGAGTTGTTCTGAAGATAAAGTTGGGGCGAAGAAGAACCATTTTATGTAATCTTGAACTCTGTAGTGAGAAGGTAGAGGGGTAAATATTGATAAATAAATAAAAAATATCAGTGAAACACAGTTATATTTCTGAGCTCTTTGCAGTTGCAAACATAAATATAGCCATGTATATTTGGCCCCAAATTAATAGAAAGGGACCCAGAAGACAGAGTGAAAGGGCAGATACAGATCTTCACTTTGGCCACAACTTGGTAATTTTGCTGTTTGGAAGTATCATCATTGACTGGCCAAGTGAGAGCTGTTGTCCAAAGTAAGTGATATTCCTAAGTTCTTGCTTTGGCACCAACTATTCAGGATATTTGTGATTAGAAATATTCTAAATTTTGGTCACTTCAGTGAGTGATAAGAGTTGTCTCAGAGCCAAAACATCTTTCGTGCTTTACCAAGTAGGCAGCCTGCTTGAAGGTGCTGTGACTATTCTTTCTCCTTAGTCATATCTGCTGCCAAAAGCATTTCAAACTGTGAGACTCCATTATAGCTCCCAAGGTTTCAAGACACACAGAGCTGTTTGTGTTCACTTTTCCTCTTCCTGACTGATTTTGTCAAGGGTGGGGGTCCAAATGTGCTGCTTGTGAAAACTCTTCCTTAAAGGTGAATCCAGATGGACTAAAGCATGTTAAAAGTATTTCACTGTACAAGGTTCTTAATGTTAAATGTATTTTCTCAACAGCAGAACATGTGTATGTGTATGCATGTGTGCGCACGTTTGTAGGGATGGCCTGCAGAGTCTTTAGTGCCTAATGATTTTTGCTAGTTTCTAATTTTATCCATTGGGCTTAATAACCAATAGTCTTTTTTCTTTACTTACATGTATTGTGCAGCTGTCATTCTCTCATAACAAGAATATGAGATCAAATCCAGGCTCCTTTGAGAATAAAACTTGCGTAGGTGGAGGATTCATTATGTAATTTGGCAAGGCAGATACCTGGGTTCAGTAGCAAGTTAGAACCAAAACTCTAATAACCTCAATGCATGAGATCTTTCCAAATAGTGCTTAAAAGTAGGCAATTTAATTTCTACTATGTTGTAATAATCCATAAAGTATTAGCAGGGAAGGGCAATAAATCTTTAAAATGATGTGCATGTATAATCATATGTAATAAATCAGTTAGTTTAAATTGTGACATAGAAAGCTGCTTGATTGAATTAGACCTTTGGTCAATCTACTTCAATACTGTCTATACAGAGTGGCAGAAGTACCCAGGGTTTTCAGGTCCTTCAGAGCCCCACTGGGAGTGTCATTACTGAAGCTGGAGTAAACTATAAATTTTGTGATTCCTACTTGCCTTTAAGCTACAGTCCTGCTATTTCTGCTCGCAGGGGGTTCCTCTAGAATATTAATGATGTACGGCATAAACACTGTTTAGGCATATTTCCTGAAGAGAGTATATACATGCTTGTAATGGATGCAGAGCCATGCCTTCCCTGCCCCAATGTCTCGAAACCTCTCAGTGTCTTCCAGAGCAGAGCCTGCCTATTCCCGTATAAACTAAAAATCGGGCTAGATGACACTGACAAGAATGTTCTTATGAAAGAACTCCATGCCAGTTTTCTTCTTAGTGGAAAGAAAGCCATCATATATGGATACCACAAGGATGCTATGACTCTCTTTTTAGAGATTCTGCGAGGCACATTGTAAGAGACAGCATTACACTTCTGACATACCTGATTATTCTGACTGTGTGACTGGCAGATTTTTTTTAAAAAAAATCAGAGTCAGTACTTATGGAAAGGAAAATGATGTTAGAGAACAGTTTCATACTCCTTATATTCGAGAACATCTGAATTAACAGTATTGTCCTGAGTATGTTGATGCAGAAGTAAGCCCAGCTGATTTAGTCCCTAGCAGTGGTAGCTGGTGGTGTCCATGTCAGTGATATGGTGAATCTGCTTCTGTGTTTTAGATTGATCTTTGCAAGAGCTGTCCAAGGTGCTGAACCTGTTTTAGGATAATGTTTTATCACCTGGGGTAGCTCGTTTGAAGTTCATACTGAAACCTGGAGTGGATCCACCACAATATTCGTATGGAAGTTACCAGCCACCACTGCTTCCCGTTATTCATCCATTGATTCTTTGTTAGATGATCATAGACCTGAACCTTCCTACCTAGTAAATGTGCATAGGATTACAGCTTAAGTAACTTTATCCTTATCCTGTATCTCTGTTCAGATATGTTTGAGATTCTTTATCTTGATTAATTATTGGCACAAAAGGGTGCAAAGTCATAACAGATTTATCATGTGATCCACACAGAATATTATCTTTCAGGGTTGCACTTCAAAGTGCAAGGACACTGCATTTGGCCAACACTGAATAGAAGACATGTATGTTGCAGGAAAATCTTGTTTTACTGATACCACAGTTGTCATATGAAGTGTGCTTGCGCAAAAGTCATCACTCATTATTACATATTGGCTGAGTTGTGGAATGATTAGTGATGGAATTTCTCCTACTGTTAATGGTTCAACTTATAATACAGTTTTATTTTTCTTTGTAGTCTTTTAGTAGCTGAGTGTTTCTCATGAGTTTTCATCTCATTTCTAGCATTCCTCCTTGAGAGTTGAACAGTAGCAACTTTATCCTGCATTTTGTATATCTTTTGATTTTGCTTTGATATTTTCATGCTTAATTTTTGACACTCTCTCCCACTGTCATCTTGAGTCCTTACCTTTTCATTGACTTTTGTATTACATAATTGAATAGAGACTTGTGGGACTATTGTACAAAACCAAAAATAGAGTCAGCACACAGATTAAGTGATGGTTCGTGTAAGTCCTGGTAGTAGAAAGTCTTCTCTCACACTGAAATTTCCAGGAGTAGGTGTTGAGGGTAAGAAGTTGTAATCACCCAAAACACATCTTAAAATAAAAATCTAACTTAATTATTTCTGCTGACTGATTTGTGCAAACTGAAGGCCAAAAGTATTATGGTTGTGTGCTTTTGCAATGGTGTTGTGTGTTTCACCCTTGCAGTATTAACCATCTCTTGAAAGTAATACCTTCTTCTTGTGTTACTTTCCCTTTGCACTTTTTCTTTCTTTCAAATACTTCCTGAAAGGCTGATTACTCTTAATTGGAAAGCACACACAGGCAAACAATGGCATGTTTTCCTATTTAGTTCCCTTCTTCCCAAATGAGAGTGATAGAGTGTATTGTTACTGGTCTGTTTATTGCAAACAGAACTTGAATAACAGACTGCATCTGTAAAGCGTGGACCTGTCGCTGCTTGAGTTCCCATAATGAAATATGGTGAAAGTAGGATTGTTTACATAGTTAAGTTTTAATTCAAGTTGCTATTTTAAGAAGAGAGAAAGAGATTTCCCTCTCCACACAGCCCAACCTTGGCCAAGAATACTATTGGAATGGAAGATGGCTCCTTTCCATGACAATAATCATGGTGGACAGGAACATTTGCTGTGGAGGTTCTTGTTCATGCACATGCCCCACACTTGGAGAATTAAAAATAAAAAAGAGCTAAGTTCACTAAAAGGCAGGGGCTGTTTAGGAACTTTCAGGCACATTTGGCATTTTATGTTTTGCAAAGAAGTATGGCAGTAAAAGGGGGGGGTATTTAAACTTAAAAAATAATGAGGGAAACTTAAATACTGAATATAAAAAAAGAGAAGGATAAAATCTATGTAGACTGGATGTTTTCAAAAACCAGAATGAAAGCAGTGTGGTTCTTTTGCTTGCTTGGTTGCTTGCTTTCCTCTTTTTCCTTAATGACCTTTTAAAACCTAACTCAGCTGTCATGGTCCTTAAAAACCTGGTAAAAATTTCCCATAAACTAGATGTAGATTGCTTTCCATAGTTCTTTATTTGCTATAGGGAAGCCATAGGAGATAGTATCCTTTCTAGTCCCTTCTCCTCTTGATGTGTTCACACTGTGTACTTCATATCTGTTATAAAATGAGTATCCCTGGGGCTACAACAACCCCTACCAAATAGTATTATGGGAGCTGAGTCCCATGGTAGGATTATTATATGCCAGGCTTGTGCAAACTAAAGGTCATGTTATTTTGTTTGGGTAATGCTGTTTGTGCATTCAAAGTGTTTCACATATATTATCCTAACATTTTTTTACCACATCCCTAAAAGGTAGGCTAGCATTATTGCCCCTCCCCATTATAAAAATGCTTGGGGTGGGAGTGGAGAGAGAAAGAGAGAATGGCAAAAGGACATCCACTAGGTTGTAGGTTTCTCCAGGGGTGTTGCCACCCTCCTCTCCATTTCTTTGGCTATGTGACTACTTCCTCAGACCCAAAAGAATAGAACATAAAAAGCCAGATTAGGATATCTGAGATTATAGGAGGTGTGGTAAGAGCCAGCATGGTGTGGTGGTTTGAGTGTTGAACTACAACTTGGGAGAGCAGGGTTCAGATCCCTACTCACCTGTGGAAACCCACTGAGTTACTTTGGGCAAGTTGCACTCTCTCAGCCTCAGAGGAAGGGAAAGGCAAACCCTCTCTGAACAAATCTTGCCAAGCCTATGATAGGTTTGCCTTTGGGTCTCTATACATCAGAAATGACTAGAGAGCACACAACAACAACAAGGCATGGTGATTCTTGACAAGTTAATGGCTCATTAAAACATTTTCATGAATCAGATGTGATCTGCAGTCCATAGTTTGCCCCCACCCCCCTGATATATACAACATGATGAGTAAGATCTTGCCATAGGGATGCCATTTTGAGTGGCATCTTTGTCACCATTCTAATTCAGTAGCCCAACTTTTCACTGATCACGGAAAAGATATAACATAATCTCTTTAGTTCAAGGGAGTGTCCAAATTAGGACTTGAAGAATCTATTTGCCAGGAGGGACAATGAAAGAAATAAAAATCCTGCTTAGATGCAAGAGATTAACAAGAGGATGGATGGTTGGAAAGAAAAATCTGGCTGAACTAGAAGTTGATTTAAAAAAACATATACCAGAAAGGTGAAGCCATATATTCCTCATTCAGGAAAGAGAGAGAAAGCCACTGAGCACTGGGCCAGGAGCTATGGGAAATTCTTGCACATAATTAGTGTGAGAGAAATGAAAGTACTTACACAAGAGTGTTGAGACTAAGAAAGAGGTGCACTGGGGAGATCAAAGCAGAAGGCGCCAAAGGTTGTTGCAAAAGCTGAGATTTGGCCCTAAGCTGGAGCTGTATTGGTCTGACTAGAAGCTTCTGTTCCTGAACCAGAAGAGTGGTTGAAGAATTCTTCCAGATGGTTCAGTGGGGAAGGAGACTGCTCTTGAACTTCACAAACTTGATTTGAAGTACTGCCATTCCTTGCCTGTGGGATTTGAGGCATGACTCTGAACTTCATTGCAACAGAATAGTGTTTTTTTAAAAAAAGAAAAGAAAGAGTAAAGGAAAGAATTGAATTAACTTCAGTAGTTCTGGTTGATAAAATGTTCAGTGAATTCTTCCTTTTGCAGGTGACAAATCAGCAGATACATGATGCCCAATATCCCCTTTACCTCATTATTCCTTTGTTCCCATTTCCTGCAGAAAATGGGAACAAGTATAAATTAAGGGAGAGTGTAAATTAAGGGAATGATTTTGGGACAAATGTTTCATGTCCTGGACCTAGTTATAACTTTAAATAAGGAGAAACTTGTTTGCCTAAGGGTGTACTCAAGACTCAGGAAGTGTGACAGAAGTTTTAAGAGCTGGGTTGTAGCATGGCAATAAATGTGGGGCTACTTTTCTCCATCTTCTCCAATAAACTTTCACTATACAAACTAAAGTGTGCCCTTGAAGGACAGTCTGTACTCCAGTTCTGTCCTAGACTAATCCTAAGCTATCCATTTATCTCTCCTGTTACTTTGGGATTTTATTGTATTACAGCAGAGATGGAACATCCCCTGGACTCCACTTTTGTTACCCCTGAAGTCTTCAAAGCTCTGTAAAGCTTAAAAAAAAAAGTTTAATTTTCAGGCAAATTTTTCCTGAAAATCATGCTCAGAGGCTTCCAAATGCGCAGAACATGTGACAACTTCTTCCTGCATCCCCAGCCTCCCATTTCCACCCCAATACTGTGAGGCTGTAGGTATCCCCTAGGGTTTGGTTCCAGACCCCACCCCAGCCCAGCCCTATGGATACCCACATTTGTGTGTACAGTGGTGTAGTAAAATGATGTCCCTTATATGAAATGGCAAAGTTAAAGTTTGCCTTTTGAATTTTTTAAAAAATATTTTCAAGCTGTGGTTGGTTGAATCTGGGGATACAGAATCTGCAGATATGAAGGGCTGACTATATTTTCTTTTTTATCTGGATCTTGGTCAAAATGGCAACTGGAAGTGATATGATAAAGGTTTACTCGGGGGAGAGATCAAAGGGAATGAGTTGCTTGCCACCATGCATTTTTCCAGCCCTGTATCTACCCATCAAGACACCTCTGGGACTGTCAGCTACACCTATGTGGTTCTAGTCCCCTTATTGACTTCGGTGGGGAGGGACTTAGAATAAAAAGATCCACCAGGCTGAAAGGCTTAGCAGAACACCCTCCAGTTGATTCTGTTGAACACAAGCTGGAAGGGCTTGGAGTGAAATAGTATCTGTCACTTTCCTTCTTCCAAGCTCTGTGTAGGATTGTACTGTGAGTCACTTTCTTCTTGCATGCAAGAAACATCTTTTCATTTGGCACAGTTTGCAGGACCTGTTCAAATGAGATGCTTCTAACATGTTCTCTTGAGCAGAATTCAAAGAGCAGAATATAAAATGATATTAGTAGTTTATCCTACATTTATTGTTTTGGATGGAGTATATAGGAATTGTCATGTAATAAAGAAGGAGCAAAATGATGGGGCAAATGAGAGAGTGTGGAAGGCCTCATACAGAGATAGTGGAATACTGAAGGAAAAATAAGAATAAATGTTGGTGCTTCATGCTAGTGGCTGGGCTAAATAAGAAAATGCAAAAGTGAATCACTGCATAAAGACTGGAAGATAATGTCATACATTTTCATAATTCCACTACCTCTTTCTTCTCAGTTGTTGCATGATATGGCTGATGAAGGATTGTTAGAACAAATAGTGCCAGATAAATAACAATATAATTTTATATATGATTCCATTGCCTTTAATGAGGTTTACTTCTGAGTAACTGGGATTCTGCTAGCTGTCTAAAGCAAGTGATCCAAATCACTCACTGTAGGGAAAGGAGCTAGTAAAAATGGAGTAAAGAACAGATGGGCATAGTGAATATAAAGACTGTGTAATTGAGCAAACCCATTCTATGTAATGCTCAGCAATTGCAGAATTGTTAGATAAATAAAAAACAATTACTGTATACACTTTAGTTTCCACGAGGTGATTAAGCATGAATGGATCCGCTACATTATGTTATTTCTGCACTATTATGGATAATAAAACTTTGCTTCAGTTTTAAATTATTTCCTGCTGTAGCCAGGCCTGTTGACACTGTGCTTCTCAAGTTGATTTCATAACCAGTGCTTGATTAACAAAGCCTGTTCTAGAAATCATTACATCTTGTACATGTGTGTTCCTGTTGTGGAAGAGAACTTGCAAAATTCAAGAGTTAAGTTATATAAATTGGAGGGGGAATATGAAAAAGAGCTTCAGACACTAAAAAATTGTCATACGTTTTTGTATTTGTCACCAGTTATGGTGTCTGCTACTCAGAATTTTGTTAAAAGAACTTCTAGAGAAAGAGGAAAGGATACCCGTATTATTTAAATGTCAGCCATTGAACTGGCTTTCAAAAGATGGCCTTTATTTTGTAGCCCTTAATATATGAGACATGTTACAATTTTGGTCTAAATCCAGTATTACAGTGGTGGTGAAGTGCCAGTTCAATGGAACTCCTTTCTCCTTTCTTTGTTCCTGCAGCTCTCTGCGCTGTCCGAAAACTGGCTCTGGAGATTTTCCAATTCTCCAAAGCTGGTTGTGAAGGCACATGAGGGTCTCTGTCTCTTTTGCATTTGCACTAGATTTTGCTCTCCTAATGAGTGGAAGTCTAGAATCAGGTGCCACCACTTAAGATTTTACAGTTGGCCCTCCGTATCCATGGATTCTTCATCTATGGATTCAACCAGCCGTGCCAGGAAAATACTTTTTTGAAAAAAAAAAGTCCAAAAAGCACACCTTTGAGATGTTTGCCATTTTATGTAAGGGATGTCATTTTACTTCATCATTGTATTTAATGGGACTTGAGCATCTGTTGATTTTGGTATCTGCGGGAGATCCTGGGACCAAACCCCAGCAGATACTGTGGACCCACAGTATACACACAGATTTAAGAGTTCCCACACACTGTATATATGTGTGATTATGGTGTTAGTGTGATGACTGTACAGTCCAGTCCTACTACAAGGTGATCAGAATGTATAAGTGACTAAGTTACAAATAACCACTTATTTAGAATTCTTTCCCTTTTGCAACAACTAAAGCATAACTGAGTTGCATTGTGATTGTTTCATAACAAGGGATAACATCATTCCTATGATGCTGTAACTATATCTATGTTTCATTTATTTTTATAGTAATGGGGATGTGGCCTTCTTGTTTATAGGTTGGCAGCTGCTAGCTTTCTGATTTTTTTATTTTTAAACAAACAGGCAAACTGAAAAGCAGCTATGAATTTTGGAGAATTCAGAAGGAAGACTTTTTTTTCAGTGATAATGACTAACTGCTTGATGGGGGCTAGTAACTAATTACCTTTTGAAAGTAACTTTTCAAACTCCCAGGGTGGCTGGGAGGAAGAAGGGCCATTGCCCTCATCTTGCAGTCCTGTTGACTAACCTGCAAAGAACAGTGCTAAAATGCAAAACCATACCCGAGCAACCAACAACAAATAAAAATGTCTTTTATGTCATTTATATAAAAACCCACCCTAACAATGTGTCATAGGTTGATCAAACTTAGTTCTCCAAGGTGACAGCCAGCATGGTGAGTGGTTGGAGCAATGAACTATGACCCTGGAGACTAGGGTTTGATTCCCCGCTTGGCCATGGAAGCCCACTGGGTGACTTTGGGAGCATCACACACTCTCAGGCCATTTCCACAATACATTGTTATAGTGCTGTTATTCCACTTTCAACATCCTATGGAATCACAGGGTTTGCAGTTCAGGGAGGTGCCTTTAGAATTCTCAGCCAGAGAGCTCTTGGTCCTCCGTAAACTACAAACCCCAGAATTCCATAGGATGTTGAAGGTGGAATAACAGCACTATAACAGTGTAGGCTGGAAATGGCCTCAGTCTCAGAAAACCCTATGATAGGGTCTCCATAAGCTGTAAATTACTTGAAGGCAGACAACAACAGCAACACATTCTCAGTTGGTTTTTGAGCAGATGAGGAACGACAGGATTCCTGGAGGAATATAATAAACTCTGTAGGGTCAGGTAATCGTTTTTAAGTGATATGATTATCAGTTTAGAAAGTTACAGTTAATTTTTTAGATTACACTATATTGTGTGTGTATGTGTCTCCAAGTTGCCTGTCCACTTATGATCACCCCATGAATTTAATAGTCTTTTCTTAGGCAAATAATTTAGAGTTATTTGTTGTCAGCCTCTTATCCATGTACTAGCCTGGGCTGACCTTGCTTAACTTCCAAGATCAGACAGGATCTGGTACCTTTAGGATATTTAGACCTGCTTCAGAAAGGGCACTCTAAACAAGATTACCCTGGACAATCTTGCAGCATGTGAGGAGAGAATAAAGGAGTAGCCAAAACAGGCTGTGTCACTTGGTGGAGATGGATTTTGGTTTTGGTCTCTGTGGTGCAGGCATCATGCCCAGATAGCAGCTAAATGAATTTAGTTTGGGCTGCACATCTGCCATGTCACTGATTCTTACTGGGTATCGTGATCTGCTCCTTGGGCACAGCACCTGAATGAATCACACAGCCCCAGTCTGCCTTTCGTTCTGCCTCCAGGTGATACCACCCACTGACAACAACAAGACCTCCGCGTTAGCTGCAAAGCAAGCAAGCAAACCATGATGCGAAGGTGCTTATTTGAAGGTTCAGCAGAGATAGAATTAAGGAATCCTCCAGAACTGTGTGGCTCTGGATAAGTCCACTATAGGACTAAGAAAATAAGTTCCTGTGCACCTTTCCTCACTTGGAATCTAAACTAGTGACACTGATAAGTGAGACTGTCTAAATATATTATTGGCTATTTAAAAAGAACATAGGTCAGCATGGATTTTATATGTTTAAATTAAACGTCATGCATTTTTCTTAAGAAACCCCAAAACAAGCAGTTGGCAATTATGTACAGTGTTTTAATCTGGTAGATTTGTCTGGAACAGCCAAATATAAACTATAACTTTTCTCTAATATTGAACCTTGTCTTTTTTTGGTAACTGGATTTGGATATACATGAACACTGATTTCTTTATGAAAACATCAAAACACTTTTCCTTAGGAAGCAAAAGATCCCCTAAGAAAATGGACAGTAGTGGCTTTCATAAGGCCTTAATTTGGTTTCTGATTTGCACCTCACAGCTGGTGTTAGGTACATCTGGAATCTATGAAATTCCTTTCTTTGTTTCTCATTTCCTGCCTCATTTTGTGTAGCACTATGAGTTGAAGAACTCAAGTTCAATCCACAGGGCATAGTCACCAGTGAGAACCTCTTGTCATTTTCATTGGTATTCTTGAAAGGTCAAGTGATTTTTACTTTTGCCTTCTACAATATAGTTCTACTGCTCTACTAAACTTCAAAAATGTGTCTCTTCTAGTTTTCCAGTCAAAGTGAGCTAACCCCAGAGGCTTTGGCAGTAGTTCAGATTTCAGAAGATTAGAGGGTGAGGTAGCAAGAGAAGGAACAGTCTATGTTGTTCTACATGAAAAGTGCCCTCTTCAATTCTGTGCAATTCTTAAACAGCCAATAGTATATATTCTTCTAAAATGGAGAGTGTTTTTTTAAAAATGAAAATAAGAAGTTGCATGGGTTTACATCTGCAATACAATAACTGCAGTTGAATAAAATTCATGCCCTATCAAAGCTTCCAGATGTTATTTCTTAAAATGATTTTGAGATCATGTTTGAATTGGGGAACACTGCATAAAAACTGTTGTGTAGATCTGCCTCCCTGCCAGGGTAGTGCCACAATGTACTTGGTAAGTCTACTTATTCTAGAACATAAATTATGGTTTCAGTTAAAAAAACAAAAACAAAATTTCAGTAACTGAAAGTGGTTGGCTGTCTTTGTTACAATCAAATACCAATGAAGTTTTATTTTCCTAGTCTAGATGTGATACTTTGGATGTAATGCATTTTCAGTTTACTAAATGGCAGAGAGGAGAAAGGTAAAAGATGGAGAAAGAGAATGACTTATGATGCAGGTATGTACAGAAGTATCCGCTGTGTTCAATGGGCACTATTTCTTGATAGGTATGTAGACTTAACTGCCATACAATTGATTATACATCTTAATAATACCATGTTATATTTAAGGATGTGTTTTGTTAAGTGGTATGATATAAGTATATTTCTTAACTGTGTACTAAAAGTTTCACACTTACACTAAAAGAACATGAGGAACACAGCTCTAATGATTTGCAGTAATAAGTTGTCAAATGAAAATATGGATCACATGTCCTACTTTTTTAATATCTCTAGTTGCATGCACTTGCTATAACACTAGCTGTTCCTGAATGTGGCAGAGGTACTGTTTAAATATAATATGCACAGTATTTTTCCAAACTACTTCATTTAGTACAAATTAATTTAGTTAAGAATCATTGGTTGTAAACTATTTTGTCAAATCTGCTGCAAAGGACAGTTTATTAAATGCTATGGATAGGAAGTACCCTGATTTCAAACCCTGTGTTACAGTCTCAGCAAAGAGAATGGCCCTTTCTGCACAAGGAAGACAAGACGGACCAAGGCGTCCTGTCATGGAGGTTGTCCGCACCTTGGATTGGACTAGGTTCGGACAGTTTACCTTAGTTCTGCACCGAAGTCCGATCCAAAATGCCCTCAAATGGTCCGCCAGCACACTAAGTGAAGACCAGAAAAAAACGGTCTTTCAATTTTCTGGAGCATGCCATTTCGTTCCTGCTCAGTTGTGCAGATGCGCAGATTTGCATCAATGAGAGCCTGCGATCAGCAGAGGGCGGGCTGTGGGCGTGGCCAGCTTCAGCGGTTGGTCTGGACCCACAAACAACCGGAAACTGCCATTTTAGCCTCTCCAGTGCAGATCTAAAGACCTTGCACTGCTCTAAATCGCCCTGGAACAAACAGAGGAGCCCTGTGGAAGGGCTTAAGGGAAAGTCTGCATTGCTTCGAGGCCAGAAGAATCGGTAAGTAACAGCATGGAGCGATTCACTCATCTCATGTGGAAAGGGCCAACGTTTCAAGATAGTTCTGTATCCTTTATCTGTCATACTGAGAAAACAGTGGGACAATTTCTTGATTGTATACTTCAAAGCATAATCCTAATTTTTACCTAAGTCTGTATGAGTTCAGTGTGATATACTCTCAGGTAATTGTGTATAAAGTTTCAGCCTTAGGACCTCAGTTGCAAAGACTCAGATGACATTTAAAATGTGACCTTCAGCAGACCCTTTCCCCATAACTGAAAAGTTCACTTCATTATTCAGTATTTCATTGTGAGCTGCTTGGTTAAATGCAAGCACAACTGTTTTTCACTAGTTTAAATGTTTTTGTGTATGTATATAGTGTTGGAGAGGACAACTTTGCCACAGCTGTAAATATTCAGCGAGTGTAGGGGATAGCTCTGCAATGTGGAAATGAAGCTCATAGGTGCTAAATGCCACTGCATGTCTAGTGTTAATATTCCCTCTGCCATAAATAGAGGAAGTAGTGATTCATGTTTAGCTCTTGATTCAGAGCCATGAAAGAACTAAGTATCTCTGGGACTGATCAGACTCACTTGAGGTCATGAGTACATTGCACAATCTGTCTGGCAAGTCACAAAACCTAATCCCATTTTGCAGCTGGAATGAAGGTCAGAAATATGAAGTGTGGCTGAAGAATTACTCAGCTGTGATTGGATGATTTTCTTTAACAATATTTTATCTCTAATTTTTAAAATAAAGAAAACTTTTTGGAGAGGATGGGATATACAAGGCCTGAATAAATCATGGCCCATTGAGCTGAGTGCAGTTTATTCGGTGTATTTTTGTGCAAAAATGAGGTGGGGATAGTTTTATTGGTCTGGTGCACATCTTACAAGTTACAACAAGAGTTTGGAAAAGTGACATTTTGGACTACAACCCCCAGAATACCACAACCAGCTCTAAAGTCTTTTTTAAAAGACTCCTTTCCAAAGATTTGGCTATAACATAAAAAGCCAAATATAGAACACCAGCCTGCCAGGTGTTGGCAGCCTCTTCTTGCAGTTTCAGGCAGGCAGAAAAACCTCCTGATTTATTAGGTTGCATTCAATCATATGTTGTGCAACTCAGAGCTTGGGAAAGTTATTTTTGGACTATAGGTTCCAGTATCTCCCAGACAATATCATTCATGGCCAAACTGACTGAGAGATTCTGAGAGTTGCAGTTTGTTTGTTTATTTGGTTAAAATAACCTGTTGCCAAATCCTTGCTCTGACTTGAATATAAGTGAGAAAAATAAACATAAGAATAAATTATTGAAAGTGTGTGGTGCTATGCTTGAGCCAGATTTGGGAAAATCTGAGTTCAGATGTGTGCTTGGTGAAAAAAGTCACTGTATGGCTTTGGCCTACAGGCCTACTGTTAGCCTAGCATAAAATGTTGATCTTTTCTCAGCAGGGAAAAAATAAATAAAAGTTAAATCCTTTCATGCTATAGATGAAACATAACTTGCTTTCTTTTATACAAAAGGTATTTTTGTACTTTCCTTCTTTTTCAGTGCTTTCTTATAATTATGGGAAGAGATCTGTTGCTGTTCTGCAAAAAATTCCTCCTTTGCTGCTGCCCTTTTTATTCAAAAAACAAAGAAACATTTTGATTGCTTGTTAAAGCATACAACTCAGCAAACTTACACAAATCTAAATCAGAAGCAATAAGCAAGAGGAGAGAGATGAATGAATGCAAAGCTATCAATTACATTAATTGTGCTGAGGTCAGAAATGTACAGTTAAGATGATATTCTTATGTAATGTATTAGAAAATTGATGTCCAGACCTTTTCATCATATACAGTGTAAAATAGGGCTTCTTTGAAAAGCTCAGTTTACAATGCAATACATAGCATGTCTTCTTTAAAATAAATCCGATGAAGTTTAGTGTGGGTTCTCCCAGAAAAATGAGTATAGGATTGCAGCCTAAACTAATTTCTTAATCTCAAAAACTATCAAGAACAATTTTTTATTGGAGGGCTTAGAGCTACCTTTCTCTGGTTTATAACTTGTTAATAGATACAGAACTACATCCTACTGATCTGTTGGTATTTTTTACGTTCAACAGTATTTAGCCATCAAATCCATTGCTAGTGCTGTGTTGTTGTTTTTTAATGTGAATTTTATTTGAACTCGAGCCTTCATAATTTCTCTTTCTTTGGAGTTAACATTTGTATATATTTGCAAATAATTAATCTCGTAAATTCCACTGATTTCTCTTTTCTACTCAGTTATTTGAATTTCAGTTCCGCTAAATATGTTGTAGAGGCAAAACATTCTTTGAAATACATCATAATGATATCGTTTTTATATGATATCAGTGGGATCTTATAGACACTGGTCTGTATTGATTTACTTGATTCTCACTGGTTTTAGTTGGTTCAGGGCAGAAGACATATCAAAATTACATAATTTTTTTTCTAATAAAAGGTTCAAGGTATGCTATTTAAAGTGATTTAGCCAGCAAAATCCTTGAGAGACTCTTAACTCCTTTGACCTTTCTGTGCCTTTAATCTGAGGTTGGCTTAGGACAAACTGTCTTATTGTTTACTAAGTGGTATTGTTTTATGATGATTATTCAGATGTAGGAACTATTCCATTCAGATGTTGCCCCCTGGTCTTTTGTTTACAGGAGGTAATGGGGAAGGGAATAATCTCTTGCTAGTGACATTTCACCAGTCCAGTGTAGGCTGAAATTATGTTGCGAAGCATTTTGAGGTCATGGAAATATTCCAATGTGTTCCTATTGATGAAGAACAGGATGAACTCCCAATTTTCTAAACCTGCCAGAACTGTCTGTACCTTTCTAGAGGAAGGCTTCTTTACTCTCCCCCCCACATCTGCTTTAATGTTGTCCAGTGGATTCATACAGTTTGATATTCTCTGTGAGTCATTCAGAGTCAAATTAATGCTTTCTTCTGTGATGAATTTTACTTGTTTCATGAAGACATCTGTCTATCCTGATCCCCACCATTGATTCTGCAGTATCTTCTCTCATCTTCAAAGTGCTTCTTTCTTCTTAAGACAACTGAATTTGTGACAGATGAGAGGTGAAGGATGGGAAGCCATCCTGTTGATATTAAATCTGTAGCTGTTATCAGCCATACCCAGCATAGATCATCTGTAGTCAGGGTTGGGGGGAAAAGGCCTCTTCTGGGCTTAAAACAGGCCAACATAAGCCCCAAAACAAATAATAATAATAATAATAATAATAATAAAATTTATTTCTATCCCGCCTCTCCCAATGGATCGAGGCGGCATTACAAAAATATATAAAAACATTAAAACATTAAAACGCACCCTATCCTCCCCACCCTCCAACCCTTCTATCCCCCTAAAACATATTAGTTAATTAAAACAATTTAAAAACAAGATTAACACAGAAGACAATGATGAGAGGCGGTGGAACACTAATCTGGGAAGGCCTGTCGGAAGAGAACGGTCTTGACTGCTTTTTTAAAGCAGTCAAGACTGGTAATGTGCCGGGTCTCCTCCGGCAGGCCATTCCATAACTTGGGAGCGACAGAAGAAAAGGTCCTCTGGGTAACCGCAGCCAACCTAGTTCTGATTGGCTGCAGTAAATTCCTCCCAGAGGACCTTAGTGTGCGGGGCGGATTGTATGGGAGAAGGCGATCCCGCAGGTAGGCTGGCCCCAAGCCATGAAGGTCGTTAAAGGTAAAAACCAACACCTTGTACTGTGCCCGGAAACGAATAGGCAGCCAGTGTAAAAACTTCAGAATTGGTGTTATGTGGTCACTTTTAGATGTTCCGGTGACCAACCTGGCTGCCATATTCTGAATTAATTGAAGTTTCCGGACTAAGCACATGGGTAGCCCTATGTAGAGCGCATTACAGAAGTCAAGCCGTGAAGTTACCAGCGCATGTACCACTGTTTTTAGGTGTTCCAAGTCCAGGAAGGGGCGCAGCTGGCGTATCAGCCGAAGCTGATAGCAGGCACTCCTGGCTGCCGCATCAATTTGAGCTGTCATCTGAAGCGGCGAGTCCAGGAGCACTCCCAAGCTGCGGACACAGTCTTTCAGGGGAAGTGTGACCCCATCTAGAACTGGTTGACAAACCTCTATACCTGGGCTGGGACCCCTAACAGCAAGTACCTCCGTCTTATCTGGATTCAGCTTCAGTCTGTTTTTCCTCATCCAGTCCATTACTGCTTCTAGGCATTCATTTAGAGGTGAGATGCCATCCTTAGTTGATGCTGTTATCCGAGGCATGGAGAGATATATCTGGGTGTCATCAGCATACTGATAGCACCTTGCTCCATGCCTCCTGATGATCTCTCCCAGCGGTTTCATGTAGATGTTAAATAGCATTGGGGACAGGACGGCGCCCTGAGGGACGCCAGATTTAAGCTCCTTTTTCGAGGAGCAGCTGTCCCCAAGCATCACCATCTGGTATCTACCTGAGAGATAGGACCGGAACCACTTAAGTGCAGTGAAAATGTTGTCCACACCTATCAAGTATTTAGAGCAGTGGTTCTCAACCTTCCTAATGCCATGACCCTTTAATACAGTTCTTCATGTTGTGGTGACCCCCAACCATAAAATTATTCATTTATTATTTGCAATGCCTCCCCCCTGGCAAAGGCCGCCTTGCTGGCCAGGAACGGGAGGGGGGCGGGCAGGGAGGGAAAGAGGAGCCGCACGTCTCCCCTGGGGAAAAACTCCGAGAACTCTGCTCTGCTTCGCTCTCATTTCCGCTGGGGGGGCAGTGTGGGCAAAGTTTCCAGAGTATCGACCCTGGCTGGGAGGAGGGAGGAATCCCAACACCTTTGTCTTTTGCTCCAGGCGCAGCTCACCCCCCCCGGAAAAGCGCCGCCTTGCGGCCCCCTGGCCCTTCCACAACGCCCCCTCCCTGGCGAGTGGGGCAGGGGCCGTGGCGAGAGGGGGCCTGCCCCCCGTACTGCCGCCGCCGCCCCAAGCTGGCCCGTCAGATGGGAGGTTTTCCCGGTAGCGGAGAAGGGGAGCGATTTCAGTCCCTTTTGAACAGGGGGCAGGAGGACGCGAGTGCATGGCTCGTGCTTGCACACCACCACTGAGGAGGGAATGGAGCCTAAGACCATCGGAAATACATATTTTCCGATGGTCTTAGGCAACCCCTGTGAAAGGGTCGTTCGACCCCCAAAAGGGTCGCGACCCACAGGTTGAGAACCACTGGTTTAGAGTATTGGGGAGCCAAAAAACAACAACACCCTAATGCTTTAATGTGGAGTTAAGTGGAGTGTTTGGCCCTCTAAGGTCTCCTAGGGGGACAGTTGCTTGCCATTGATCTAGAGCACCTCACCTCACCAGTCCTGTTTTCAAAAGGATCAGCTGGGTCTTGGACAAAGAATCTAGGATATAGGATCAATCAAATGGATGTTTTCCTTGTCTTTTTTTAGAATCTAACTGGTGCTTTTGAAGATGGTTCTGGTGTGGTCACATGTTTTCTGTTACTATATTGGGGTGTCTTTTTTCTTTCTTTCAGGGGGAATTGCCCTTGCTGCAATATGCACTTACTTTCAGGTTGTTCTAGGACACTCATACTCTGTGAGCTAATGTTCCATAGCTTCAGCCAGTGGCAGTTTATGTGCATTGTAAATATTCTACCACAGCTATTTAAATGAGAAAAAATTACTCGCATAAGGAGATGCAAAGTGCAAGTATGCAGTCTTAATACAGGTGACCAAGCACAGAAGGGCAAGCACAAATATTGGTCAAGTATATTTGTCCTCAGTTGAAGTTATTCATAAGTCTGATTTCGCAGAACCAATATCCTCCCACAAAGTCAACTTTGTGGCAACTTCCCCATATAAAAATGACAGAAAAATAAACTCGTGTTCTATATATCATTTATGTGCTGTTCAGATCATTTAAACTCCATATTAGATCCTGCTGTGGTTATGAAAAAATGAATTGTTTATGTATGTGTAAGAAAGAGAGAGAGAGAGAGAGAGGGAGTGAGAGAGAGAATGAGACATTGGAAAGATAACTGAGTTACAGATTGGAGTATCTTGGGAATATCAGTCTTTCTACATTATTGATCTCTTTAATGTAAATTTAGGATTCTTTACTGGTATATCTAAAAAAATATTACTTTAGATTTGAAAACATGATGTTGCATCAAGTCTGGTGGCAGCTGTTCCAAATGTCCTGATCATTTTTCATGATTAACTCTTTGTGGTTATAACGTATTTGCTTAAGTATGAGCTAGGTATGCATGGCTTTGCTGTTGTGGTTTGAGCTCCGTTCCTCTACTGTTCTTCAAAATGACTCCAAGTTTCTTACTATAAAGCAGATTTATTTAGTGTCCCTTCCACACAATACAGTTACAGCACTATGATCCCACTTTAACGGCTGTGCCTACATCTTATGGAATCTTGTGGTCTGTAGTTTGGTGAGGCACTTAAATTCTCTGGCTGGGAATCCTAAATATCCCTCTCTAAACTACAGATCCCAGGATTCCATAGGATAGAATCAGTGCAGTTAAAGTGAAATCCTAGTCCTAGAACTGTGTAGTATGAAAAAAACTCATAAGGAAAAGGAACAATTAACATTTGAATGTGGAAACAGAACAATGGAAGATGAACAAGATATGATACAGAAATTATTATCTTTGTTGCTCATGTGTTTTACAGATGGCATGTGTCTTGATGCACGAGCTTTTCTGTTTTGATTTTCAAGACAGTTTCACTGGGAACATCACCACAGTTGGCCCCAACTTCACAAAGGTGGTGTGGAGGAAGGGGACCCAAACTATTACTGCCGAGACAGCTTGACATCAGTACCAGGGAAGATTCTAGAGCAGGTCATTACACAGGCGGTCTGTAAGCATTTGGAGAAGACTGTCGTGATCACTAAAAGTCAACATGGGTTTCTCAAAACAAGCCATGCCAGACCTATCAGATCTCTTTTTTGATGGAGTTACTAGCTTGGTACATGAAGGAAATGCTCTGGATGTAGTATCTCTTCATTTCAGTAAGGTCTTTTACAAAGTTTCGATGATATTCTTCAAATCAAGCTAGTAAAATGTGGGCTAGACAATGCTATCAAATTGGTTGACCAAGCAAACCCAAAGGGTGCTCATCAGTGGATACTTTTGATTCAGGAGAGAAATGACAAGTACCACAGAGTTCTGTCCTGAGCCCAGTGTTATTCAACATTTTTATAAATGACTTGGATTAAAGAATAGAAGGCATTTTTATCAAATTTTCAGATGACACCAAATTAGGAGAGGATCAGAATTCAAAATGACTTTAACAGATCTGAAAGCTAGGCCAAAACTAACAAAATGAATTCCAATAAAGAGAAATGTAAGGTACTACTAAGGCAGAAAAAATGAAATACATAGATATAGGATGGGTAACACCTGGCTTGACCACGGTATGTGTGAAAGGGATTTACAGGTCTTAGTAGAATACAAGTTGAATAAGAGTCAACAGTGTGACGCAGCAGCTAAAAAACCTAATGTAGTTCTAGGCTGCATCAATAGGAGTATATTGTCTAGATCAATGGAAGTAATAGTACCACTCTATTCTGCTTTGGTCAGGCCTCACCTGGACTAATGTGTCCAGTTCTGGGCACCACAATTCAAGAAAAATATTGACAATCTGCAGCATGTCCAAAGGAGGGTGACCAAAATGGTAAAAGGCTTGGGAAGCACATGCTGTGAGGAGTGGCTTAAAGAGGTAGAGGTGACATGATAGCCATGTTTAAACATCTGAAGGGATATAATATAGAGGATGAGGCAAGCTTGTTTTTTGCCACTCCAGAGATTAGGGCATGGAGCAATGGCTTCAAACTGCAGGAAAACTTTCACATTCGGAAGAACTTCCTGATAGTAAGAGCAGTTCAACAGTGGAATGCATTGCCTCGGAACATGGTGGAATCTCCTGGAGGTTTTTAAACAGATGCTACATGGGCATTGGTCAGGAGTGCTTTGATTGTATATCTCTGCATGGCAGGGGGTTGGACTCAATAGCCATTGCATATCTTAAAACTCTATAATTCTGCAAACTCTGACCAAAAAGTGTGAGCTTGGCCTCTTGAGTATCCTATAGCATCAGGCCTTAAAGACATGACACATCCAGGTTCTACTGCTATCCCTGAACAATTCTTTGCTAGTTTTGATTTTTATCCTGCACTTTCTTGCCTGATATCTATCAGCTTCCATGTTCAGGATCTACCCACTGCCTACATATCAAATACACAGTTGAATGTAATCGTGCTTCACTTTCTAGGCAAAAAATATCATAATGTCAAAGCAGATTATAACTCTGAATTGCACTGCTGTGTAGGTGAGAGCTGCAGCTAAGAGTGACGTGAAATAGAGCAGACTAACACTTTTTTTGGACACTTCTGCCCTTCCCTCCCCTACATGGTGTGTATGTCTTACATAGACATATAAAACCAATCATGAGTCATTCAAAAACTGCATGCTTCAGAATCCATTTAATCATGTACCCCTTAAGAAATCAATGGTATTTGATTACTCCTTTACTGAATAAAGCGTTTTTTTTAAAATAGTGTAGAATTGCATCATTAGATAGAATGCTGAAATTCAACTACCTCCGATTATTGTGGTGGCTATCTGTTTTAAACTTTTTCTAGAGATGGTTTGTGTATGTAGCAAATAAATCCCACTTGAGCGTTTTTTATAAAGCCATTAATAACTAGAAGCTTATTTTGAATCTTTGGTGAGCATGGGTGTGCCATGTAGTTGAATGTGGAGGAGATCTTGTAGAGGACTCAACACCCTAAGTTACATTACAATTTAGCAGTAGATATTTGACACCAATATGTCATAATTGGGATGTGAGAACTAAACTGGCAGGAGCATAAGCCTTGGCGCGCGCACAGCCCTATCCATGTGAACATTTTTAGAATTCACTATCCAACTGGAGACCTTAGTTCTCTGTAATGATGAAGGGCAGATAGGGGTTATGGTTTTCTAGAACATTTCTATATGATGATAGACTGCGGCCACCAAATTTTTGGTTTGCTAATGGTTTGTCTTTTTATGGGTGACACACCCAGGTCAGAAACGTTTTGCTGTTTACCCTATTTTAGTAAGCCTCTTAAAAGAAACTAAATTACAGCCTTTTGGGAGCATGCCGACTGTAAATTTGTTATTCTTACAGTCTAGATTATGCATTTTACTTTAAATTGGCAAGGCTGTTTGCTTGCTTACAAAAGAATTCTTTATTTTTTCTTTCTTTGCTCAGTGTAACCTGAGGCTACAGATATGTTTGTTTATGGGTGTTCTTTTTTTAGAAAAATATTGAATGTATCTTAAATGAAATTGGTTAAATATGAGCCACAATAAATCTGTTAGGCTTGAGTGTTACAAGATATTCCATTTGGATAAGGTATTGTCTAAGGAAACATGTATTCATGTATCTATGTTGCTCCTTTGGTCAGTTACCTATTCCTATAATTTTATGAAACATCTTTCTGTGAAGTAAAAAAATCCCGTTCAGGCTAGTTCAGGTTAGCAGATTCTGCTAACCTAGCGGTTCTCAACCTGTGGGTCGCAACCCCTTTGGGGGTCGAATAACCCTTTCACAGGGGTTGCCTCAGACCATCAGAAAATACGTATTTCCAATGGTCTTAGGCTCCATTACCTCCTCGGTGGTGGTGCGCAAGTGCGAGCCACGTACTCGCATCCTCCTGCCCCCTTTGGTGGAAGCGCGTGCAGCCACAGCGTCGCCACAGCAGGAGTGGTGGTGTGCAAGCACAAGCCACGCGCTCGCGTCCTCCTGCCCCCTGTTCAGAAGGGACTGAAATCGCTCCCCTTCTCCGCTACCGGGAAAACCTCCCGTCTGACAGGCCAGCTTGGGGGGACAGTGGGAACATGGGGGCAGATCCCCTCCTCGCCACGGCCCCTGCCCCACTCGCCACAGGGGGGCGCTGCGGAAGGGCCAGGGGGCTGCAAGATGGTGCTTTTCTGTGGGAGCGAGCTGCGCCCAGCGCAAAAGACAAAGGCGCTGGGATTCCTCCCCCCCGACCAGGGTTGACACTCTGGAAACTTTTCCCACACTGCCCCCCCGCAGCGGAAACGAGAGTGAAGCAGAAGCAGAGCCCGGGAGGTTCTCGGAGTTTTTTCCTGGGGGAGATGCGCGGCTCCTCTTTCCCTCCCTGCTTGCCCCTCCTGTTCCTGGCCGGTGAGGCGGCCTTTGCCGGTGGGAGGGAGGCATTGTAAATAATAAATAAATAATTTTATGGTTGGGTGTCACCACAACATGAGGAACTGTATTAAAGGGTCGTGGCATTAGGAAGGTTGAGAACCACTGCACTAACCTTTTAGTTGTGTCACAATGCTGAAGATAAAAGTACTTGTAGGGAGGAAATTGATGGCTGATGTTTTGTAAAACCTGCTTACTTAACCTGAATCTTTACACCTATGTTCCATATAGTTCTGCAATCTGTTTTCCTTTTATGAGCTTTAGAACGTTCATTACTTGAAACCTACTTGCTCTTCTTTGGGGAGTTGAAGAGGTGAGTGAAAATGTCATCTGCTTTGAGATGTATGGGTTATGAATGTTCTGCAGTAGACACTGCTGTTTAGTGATAATATACAGCAAATGTAATGCAGCTCAGGTTGTTGTACACTTGGAGATTTATTTTGGCTTTCTGTCACATTATATGTGTTTGCATGGAGTAGGAGATAGTACCCTACCTTGACAGTACCTTTCCATTTTAGTGGGATTGCATGTCCCTGCAAAGCAAGAAGCAATAATGGTGGTAGCAGTGCTACTAATAACCACGGTTTTAAACCATGGTTTTAAAAAATGAAGTCAAAGAGACAAAGCAGTTGGGAGAAAGAAGTCACTATGAAAACATGGCATCCCAATAGCACTGCTTCAGGCTTTAAAGACAGAATCTATTCAAATTCTAAAAAAATAAAAAAAAAATCTGCCAACAAGTATAGAAGACAAAACAATGGCCCACAGATTGGGAACTCTCACTATCCATTCCAGCCTACAAGAAAGAGGACACCAGAGATTGCAGTAAGTAATGGACTGTTGCATTATTCTTCCATTCAAGCAAAGTGATGCTCAAGATTTTATAACAAAAACTTTTGCCATATATGGAGTGAAAAGTACCAGACCTACATGCTATGTTCAGAAAGAGAAGAGGTGCTAGGCAACATATGCTGCAAACATACATTGGTTAATGGAATGTACCAAAGAATTTCAGAAGAAAATCAACTTGTGCTTTCTAGATTACAGCAAAGCCTTTGGGTGTGTACATCATGAGAAAATATGGTTTCTTCTAAAAGAATGGGTGTATACAACATATGATTGTCCTGATGTGTAACCTTTAGTCTGGATGAGAGGCTTCTGTCAGGACAGAATGTGGACAAACAGAATGATTTTCCGTTGGCAAAGGGGTCAGGCAAGGCTGCATTTTATCATCCTCTCTGTTTAATCTGAGGGCGGAACATATCAGACAGAAAGCAGAAATAGACAGAGCAGGCATGAAAACTGAGGGGAAGAACAATTTGAGATATGAAGGTGACACCATATTACTAAAAGAAAATAACAAAGACTTGGAACAAATACTGATGAAAGCTTAGAAGGGAAGTACAAAAGCAGGATTGTAGGATAGGATCCTCAATATAAAGATATACAATTGACCCTCCAAATTTGCGGGTGTGACTTTAACAGATTTGCTTATTTGCAAGTTTCTTCAACCCCCACCCTTCTACCTCAGGCACTTCTTTTTGGGGGAACCTTCACTTTCTGAGGATCTGATCAGGCTATGCAACCCTTTAAAAACCCATCTCTGGTCCTCCTCCTCCTCCTCCACTAGTCTCTGCCTGGCCAGCTAAGGATGGCTTGCAACTTGATTTCTGAGCACCGCAAACCCTCTCCTGATGCCCCTCAATCCAAGGAAGAAGACGGGTGAGAGAGAAGAAGTATAGGGCTACCATGCCAATTCCACGCTTCCCTCTCCTTTCCCTGACCTGGTTTGGATGCTGGGTGCCTACTCTCCCACCATGCCTCAGCCCCCTTCTCACAGACACACACACACACACACTTTTTGATATTTGTGATTTTTCCATTTTTGGAAGGGTCATACACCCTTAACCATAGCAAATGCAGAGGGCCAATTGTATTGTTAAATACCAAAGCCAAAATCATCCAGGCCATGGTATTTCCAATTTCTTTATATAATTCTGGAAGCTGGGCAGTGAAGAAAACTGGTAGGAAGCAAAGTAACTCTTTCAAAATGTGGTGATGGAGGAGAGTTCTAGAGATGTCATGGACCACCAAACAAATTAATAAAAGAGTCCTAGAGGCAATGAAGCCTGATATCTTCCTGGAAGCCAAACTGACTAAATGAAGGCTGTCATACTTTGGACATGTCATGAGATGGCATGACTCACCAGAAAAAATTATAATAGTTGGTAAAGTGGGGGCAGTATGCAAAGAGGAGGACTATATTTCGGATGGATTGATTCAATCAAGGAAGCAAGACCCAAGCCCAAGCAGGGCTGTTGATGACTTGGATTTGTCTCAGATTCATAGCATTGCCTGAAATCAAAGCTCACTTTGTAGCAAATAACATTAACAACCAAGAGGATGATACATTTTCCTAGCAGTATGCAAACACTTACCCAAACTTTGTCATGGTATGCTGCAAAGATCAGCAGGCTGTCTGTCATTGTAATTCAGTTCAAGTTTTATAAGCAAGTGTGATACATGGAGAACACTCCCTCCATCCTGTTCCTATCAACCTGCCACTGGACCAAGCAGATTTATGGAAGGAAGAGAAGGGAGTTATTATGGCCTTCTAATAGTTGATCATTGCTGTGATGGGCCTCAAAGTAGGTGAGAGAGAAAAACCTCACATGGTCTATGAAGGTATGACAGTTTCAGCTCAAACTTATTTGGTGCTGTGGCAACATAGCTGAATTGTCTCCTGAAGACTTTTCTTTGTCACAGCATCTTACCCTTCAGTTATGTTCAAATGGGTGAAGCAAAGGGAAGGGACTTTTGCTCTATTTACTTGAACAGAATAATTGAGAAAGGGGAGTGGATAGGAGATGGAGGAGAAGAGGATGATTTTCTCCTCCTACAACCTGGATAAATTTGTCCCACTGTTACTGCAGTTTCTAGCCCGGACTTGTGGGATATTAGATATCATTTTGATATCAATAATTTGGCCTTCTATCCCCCTTTCCCTCCACGTGCTTGCGAGGCCCCCGGACAGACACGCATACAGGCATGGCCGCTAATCGCTGAAATATTCCAAACAAATACAGGCAGGCCAGAAATAGCCAGACTGCCGCTTTAGGAGACCTCAAGGCAAATACCACATTATGTATGCACGCTACTTACAAAGGACTCCCTGCCCCGAGCAGGCAGCTTGATGAGCCGAATACTCAACTGTCAAGCACTCTGCGTTTGCATACTGTCTGAGCTATTGACAACTCTGTCATAACTCAATCATGTAAATTACTGGCCTTTCGGAGGCTTTGTCTCCAGCCCGAAACTCATTGTTATCCCCGGGAACAAACTAGCCTACGGCCACATTTTCCCCTATAAGACCCCCTGACTTTGAGCGCTTCCTGGGATCGTTCTTGGCTTCTATCCCGCCTTGCTGTCGCTTCGTTCGGCGAGCCTTCCCCTCAGCTCCTCATGCTGAGAATCTCCTCTGCTACGGATCTTTTTCTTCAGACTACCCGGGCTTCGGGGCAGGTGTAGTATTTCCCATACAAAACCCCCTCTGAAAATCCCTCTATCCAACTGCAACCTTTATTTCCATAGATCTCTGTGTGAGTGTGTTGTACACGTGTTTGACTGTATATCAATAAAAAGAACAATTATTATTTACTTCTGTTTGCTCCTTGACTCGGCCTGACCCAGTAGACATTGGGTAAAAGATCTCGCTACGTTGCCCTGCCTCTCGTAGTGCTAGCTTGTGCACTTTACTAATTCCCAACTTTATAATATTTGGAGCGCACTTAGGTGTCCCTCACAGGACCCCCAGAAATCAGGGTAATACCACCGTTCTGGAACATAAGGGGAATTGTGTTTTCCCTAGAAGAATTCTCTAATTTCCTAGAAACCTTTGAGATCCCACTCTTCCAGTTAGCCACTTCTGTACTTGTCAGTTGGGCCAAGCTACTTCAGGAGCTGAAGGAAGGGGCAACAGATCTCTGGAGCAGATGAAGAATTACTGATATCTTAATGGCATTGAAACAACTGTATCACATCTGCTTCCTTCATCGCTCTAAGTTATGCCTCATCTTCTTTGTGGGGCTGGGGTTAATCCTAATGCAAGAACCACATTGCTGTGTCTTCTTCTGTGGGGCCCAGCATTTTTGATGTGCCCAAGGGAGTGCAAACAATTGAGATGATGTAGTGACCCCCTAGAATGTTTATGTTGTATCAGAATTGGTCATAGCCAGCAATCTCTTCCTATTTCTCCATTACATGTTATGATGTTGGCCCTTTGCGGATCCTTCAGAGCACAAAGAGATTGAATTCAAGCACCTCAGTCCTCCTCATTGTATATAGCTTATGGGTGTTGTGAGAAGGCTGTGCTGTATAATTCTGATAGCACCATGAATGCAGCAAGAACCATATAGGCTTCTGGTACTTTCAGTGGTTTGCAGACCAAGGCCCTACTGATTCAGTTTTACCAACAGAAAGTATAAGTTATGCCTGGGGCAAATATTTCAAATATCTTTTTGACTCCTGACAGTGAATAATGGCTGTGAATTAGTCAATAAATGTTTTATCTCTTCTCTTCTCTTCTCTTCTCTTTCTTTCTGTCTTTCTTTCTTTCTTTCTGTCTGTCTTTCTTTCTTTCTGTCTTTTCTTTCAGTGCAGAATTTCACCTGGCATGCCTTTTTGTGAAACCATCATCTAGTAAATGATGATAAGCACACAAAATATGAGTAGAACTTACACAAAGGAGCTTAATGGAAAATGCCAAATCCTATTTAAGTTCTTCAGGAAATATTAAAACTGTACATGTGTGTATTTAAAGCAATTTTTTCATCTCTAGAATTCTGTCTGTGTCTTCAAATCTTGCTGGAACAGCTCTAGGTTAAAAAAAAATAATCATTGGCCATTGGCATTTAGTAATATGCTTCTTTTCAGAGACATAAACTGAAGTCTTGTTGCACCTACATGCAGCAACCGCTGAAAATTTTTAGGTGCAGGTTCTTGGTAATACATTTTGTTTCATGTCCATAAGTCTTGTTGCATTCCTGCAAAGTCTGCTCTGAGCTGTGTTTGAGTTACAGATTCCTAGTCAGGTATATTTTTATGATGCATTGGTACATTCAAATGATTTGTCAGCATGCACAAATGTGCAGACACATAGCCTGCTTTGTGGCATCCTGTTAGTGAATTAAGATGGTGTAAATTGGACTTAGGCCTTCGCAAGTCACTTTTATGGTCAGTATATCGGTCAGAATTTTGTTCTGACAATGCAGTGACCAAAATCCCACCCCCAGCTCCTCTCGTAAGCATCACAGCTCCCTCAGCATGACCATTTCCATGTTGTTTGAGACTGGGGAGAATGAGTGGGTAGGTGGATGGTACTGCAAGGGTGTCATCTGCAGAGAGCTTGCCCGGATCCCAGAGCACTCAGCAGATGCCTTTTCCTGTGTGCCAAGTTGAAGTAAGATAGCCAGATGCATCCTCACTCATCCCCTCGCTCTCTGACAACACAGAAGTGGGAGGGGGGGCTGTGCTGCGTATAAGATGAGATTTTGGGATGAGGGAATCTTCCAGACAGAACAAATGTGTCAGGACTTAGTGGTATTTGTTCCTTTACGTTCCACTTTTTTAAAAGATCCCAATCACATGTGCTGCATTAGGCTATTACCCCTACTTTTCCACAATATTCTATTCCTATTTAAAGGCCATTTCAAAAAAGGAGATAACTTTGGTAGGCATGTAATCATGATGGTTGAAGTAGATATGCCCAATCCATCAGCACTCACTATTTTCAGGATATTTCTACTGTCTTCCATATTTCCTTTTCCCCACTTTGTTTCCTTTCAATGTCTTTTACAGAACTCTCTCTAGAACCCCAGCAATAAATTAGCTGGCTCATATGCTTAGGAAGTTCACTCCCCCTCTGGTCAGTTTCAACTTGGATTGGAGCTGCAAGATTGGGAAAGAAGTAGTGGCGGGTCAGTGGAAGGTTTCCTTAGGCTGACAAGTATGTATGTATGGGGATTGACCCTCCCAAAAATAGAATTGTTCTGCTTTTGTGCGTAGATTATAGACTTTTAGTTGCAATGCAAAGTGGTAAACTGTAATGGTGCTACAGTCAGCCCTTCACTTTCAGAGGTTCAGCACTGGTAGGTTTGATTATTCATGGATTATTTTATTTTAAATAAATTCTTACTGTATTTGCCTCTGCCATGAGAAAAGTATGTTCTTTCAGGGAATCCTAGGTACTTCAACATGATTCTGTGGTCTGCTTCCACTTTTTGCTCATTAATTGATGAGCAAAAACTTTAAATGCACATTTGGTATTGAATGTTCAGTTCCATACCCCTTCATTAATTAAGTAACTCTTTGACTCAATTGAAAAGACTTTAATTCTTTCTTTGGATATCATCCAGGTCAAGTTTGGGGGAATGCCAGTTACCCAAAATTCATTAGTCAATGTGGTCCTTGATTTCAAAAGAAGCTCCTCTGATATTTGCAGACAGTTTATCTCTGTATTCACAAAGAACCAAACAGATTTTATCTGTTCCGAACCTGCTTGTGACTTTGTATGGCTTTTCTTTAATGCAGTTATTATTTTCTACTTGTCTATACTTTCAAATGATTATTAATAAGCAAGCATCTTCCATTTCTCCCATGTCTTTTCATAAGATGAGTCAACAATTTTCCCAGTGGCCTTCCTAGTAACTCCAGTGAAATGAAAATTCATGGTGTCTTCTTCTACCCATAACTGCTTGATGTATTTATTTTAAGGAAAACCTAAGTCATTATATATTATCATGTAATGGAATTACAAATTCTGTGTAAATTCAAATTTAGATTAGATGTTGATCTTGGAAACTAAGCATGGCGCGTTCTGGTTAGTACTTGGATGGGAGACTGCCAATGAATACCAGGTGCTATAGGCTGATTCACAAGATGGAACTAGCAAACTACCTCTGGGGATTCCTTGCTAAAGAAAATCCCATGAAATCCATGGGGCCACCATAAGGCAACAGATGACTTGATGACACATACACACACAGTATAGTATAATCTAAAAAAAATTAATTGAAATTTACTGCACTGATAATCATATCAGTTAAAATTTATTTCCTGACCTCATATGGTCAAGGAGGGTGAAAATAAGCACATGTTTATATTTCTCATAGATAACAAAACACTTGGAAAGCAAAATAATCTAGCATTTGGCTTTCATCACATTTGGTACACTCTTCAGTGAGTCAGTCTTGGTTTGAGCTCATGTCAAGATTCATGCAATGTTTTTTTTCTACCATAAAGTTCATATTAGTCACTGTTTTGAAATTTTGTATTAATAACAAATCACACAGCACACTGGTCTTTGGTTTACAATTCATGTTTAAAGTGCCCTTTGCTTTCAGACTGAGGAAAATTAATGTTTGCTTATGTAAATGAGAGCAGTAGGCCTTTTTATACTATGCTAGGTGAGGCTTTTGCCTTCATATATGTTCACTGGGGAACCTGTGTAACATAGCACAAAGTGCTTTTGAAACTCTTGATATAAAGAATAAATCTTCTTATTCCCTGGTTTTTTTTCAAATTGCTTCACTTAACGGGCCTAATTGCTATCTTCTTTTATTGTTCAAAACCAATACAGATAAGAAATAATATAAGCTATTAAAGCTTATGGGTCATGCACAGATAATCCTGTGCATATTGACTTGGAATGAGGTCCCTTTTTATTAATTGGGCTTCCTTCAGTAAGCATGCATAGTATTGCAGCCTCAAATATTGTTTCTGTTTATGTACCCCGCCTCCTGTAGCTCTTAACAAATGTATATAAACTGGCTGTTATTTGAATTTAAAAATCTCTCTGATTGTTTGTTTTCATTGAGCCTATATATAATACAAAATGGAAGAGTAAACTTTGGATGAATTCTGTGGGCAGGGATAGTAAGGAGAACTGTTAATGCATTAACTCTTGTCACTGCAAATGTCTGACAAACCTTTTGTCTGAAGAGATTATTTTAATGAAGGGCTGAACCAATTTGGAACTAAGATTTACATTCTTGTGGAAGTCTGTGTTTTAAAAAAAATTAGTAAAACTTAGTGTTTACTATAGCAATATTAGTGCTTACTGTGGTTTTTCCCCTCCAGGGCTGACACACAATAAAACATGCTCCCAGTGTAACATAAATATCTGCATGTGGAAATAGATTGTGCCAGCACTATGCAACCACCATGCGGAGTAGCAACATTGTGCACGCATGTCACTCAGTGAGTGCCATTGTGTAATGAGTGATGCACAATGAGTGATCCAGCAGAATATGTCTGTTGTGCTGGAGCAAATAATTCTCCCTATGTGTGTCTAGCATGACCTGTGTATAAGCACGTTACTAATAGGATGCCAACCAAAGAGTGTCCTTAATGGAATGCTTGTGTACCCATCGGTGAATGCTGGCTTGGGTAAACATAATTAACACTTGTTGGAATGGAAGAAGGCCACAACTTAGTTACAGCTTAGTTACAGCTAAAGCGGCTTGAACCAGCAAGGGTCTTTATCCAGATATTAATGGGTCTGCTTTCTGTACAGTGGAAACCAATTTACTTGGCCCATTTGTTGGGTGGACTTAGATTGACAGTTATGCGATTCCACATGGAGGAAGCCGTTGTGTGGTTCCCCTGCTGTCTGGGATTGAGGTAGACCCCCCCACAAGCCGGGCAAGGCTAGGGTTGCCTATACCTTAGGGGATCCCAAAACAAGTTTGCAGAGCCCACCTTATCACACACCTAGATCTGACCCCATGTCAAAACAGCGATGGATGTGACAACTCAAGTTACCAGTCTGGCCCCGCTGCCCAGAACCAAGGGAGGATGAGTAGGGAAGAAGCTCCATTGCTGACTGAATGTCAACATATTGAGACCTTGCTTTTATGCTCCAGAATGGACCAACGTGAAACCTACATTCCACTACTAATCATTGTCTGTACCAGCCAACCAATGTGCATCTGATAGGCTGATTTTCCTGGCCTTGCACATAGCCCATGTGGACTTCTGGGAAACGTGGACTTCTGGGAAAGTGACAAAAATGTCACCTGCCTGCTTTCTGCCCACCACCACAGATTGCTGCAGGGAGGCTTCTGTCTAAATGTATCAGGGTGCTATTGGCTCTGGGGCTCTACAGACTGTTTTAAGACTGTTTGACTTCTATTCACAATATACATATATGATGGAGGAGATACTGGCACATGTTTAATGGGTTCATGGCAAATGTATTTGCCATGTAAGTGTCCCCAAAGGTTTGTGGTGGTGGTTGGGAGGGAGTTGCCTTTTTTTAAAATTTATATGTTAAAAATCCATCATTATTGAAGTGTAGGAGAACCTTTGACTCTTCACATATTTTGTGCAGACTCTCATAATCTGTTATCATTGGCTGTGCCAGGTAGGCTAGTGGGAAGTTTAGGTCAAAATAACTGAAGAGCCCAAAATTGGCAACCCATTCGTTACACATTTTTATCTCACCATTGAATCTGACTTATTCCTATCCCAGTGTGTGGCATAATAAAGTTACCATGACATGTAGATCCTGTGGCTAGAATTAACTGGAGTCTTTTCCACTTACAGTTGAAATGCAAACCTTTGAATCCACTTGCTTCATGTATATGTGTGTTTCGTTTGTGTTTATTTACTGAAGGTTGGATTTCTACAACTGCCTTTTCATGATGTTGCAGATATTTCTGGGTGGTCTTATAATCTGAAATGCCAGTTGTTTGTCAGGTCCCAGAAAGTCTCATTGATCAAGTATGAGATATACTATCATTTATTTCATAGACCTATCGCATGGCGAACATTATACAGGTTTATGCAAGAGTCACTTGGCACCTTCAAAACTGGCAAGTTTCACTTTACTGAGTATTACCTATAAAACTGTTAAGTCTTTAATGTGCCCCAACACTTGTATTTTTGCTGCGATTGCTAACACGGCTACCTCCTAGAGAAAGTACAAAGTTGTGTTGTTCACTTAAGAATGCAGTCTAATACACACTTACTTGGCAATATGTCTCATTGAACTTAATAGAATTTTCTTCTGGGTAGACATGTATGAGATTGCATTGTATGCCACATCTTCTAGTTTTGTATGCAAAACCGAAACACATCATAAACTTCTCTGTCTGATTAATAGAAGAAGCATTTTGTAGGAAAATGGGAATGTCCACTGCAGTGATCTTCCACAATGGAAACTACAGCTGATGAAAGTGTCATAGGGACATAGGAAGATCTCTTTTAATGAATGAGACTGTTGGTCCATCTAGCTAAGTATTATCAATTTTGATTGGCCTTAATTCTCTAGTGTTTAGGGACGGATTCTTTTTCTGTAGTTGGAGAGCTATGCTCCCCAGGTGTGTCCATTCTAAATACTAACCAGCACTGACTCTGCTTAGCTTCCAAAATCAAATGAGATTGTGTGTGTGTGTGTGGCAGTAATATATAAACTGTGTATGTTAGTTAGATAAAGAATGTAACCAAAAAGAATAGCAAGATTTTAATTTCAACAGCCTGAAGTTCAAATAAAGTTGTTACACATTCAATTCTTGTAATAGCTATAGAGGCAGTATTGTAGTTGAATTAGAGTTTTACTAGGTTTATATACGAGCCAAACATGTTATTGATCTGGACAGCTCCCCTCCCTTTCTTTTTTTCAGCTTTACCAGGCTTTTGTGAAGTAAAGTTGGATATCTGAGGTTCTTGAAGAGTGGATGGAGTGAAACGTAATGAACAGAAACAGCGTTCCAGAAAGAAACAGTGATATTGGCTCTGTGTATCTTTCTTTCTGTGTAACAAAGGAGGATGACCATGGATGGTTCAGCCAAATCTAGCTCTCAACTTAATGCCCAAAACCCTTCTGCAAGTGGTCATTTAGTTCTCTGGAGGGAGCAACCTAGCTTTTCCACAGGAGCCTATTATATTAAATGGTATGAGAAACATAAAAGGAGTGGCCCTGCTACTGGCTTTAGCTCTGTTCTCTACTATCATGTAGCCTCTGACAGATTGCCTAAGAGACTACAGCCGTTGGTCAAAAAATCAAAATGGCCATTCCTAGGATATACACATATCTGAGCTTATTAGAAAATACTTCTGTGTAGATATGCATAGAACTGTGCTGTTAATTTTTTTACTGTTTTTATGCACAAGATCATATCCTTTTCCTGAGAGGAAACACGTTGTCTAGTCAACTTGATTGGGCATATTTTATTGTTGCTGTGGTGTTGTGTGTGGCTTCCACTGATTACATTACATTCTTTTCATGTAATGAAAGCAGTCAACAGGGAGAGATAGAATATCTTGTTACCTGTGTGTAGAAATATGTTTAATGGCTCCCCTCCCCTCCAATATGTCTTTGTCTCAGAGACAGGAAACTAATGTGCTATGACCAAAGCCTTTCAAAGGCAAGGGAGTCCTGACCATCTTGAAGAGTGAAAACTTTGGCAGTATTCATACACAGTTGGTGCCATTCTGTGTGATGATGCACCACTGGCTACCATCTTTGCAAATCTGTACCCATATTAAATGATGTCATCACACAGTGATCACACATCACACATTTTTATGTGACCTAGACCTTTTCTTCAGAGTGGCTGTTATACCCATAGCCATTGATAAGCAATAGATAAGTATTACAGTAACAATGGGTGTGGAATGCCTGACTCCTTCATACACTTGTAAGATTTTTGTTGTTTTCTCACCCCTTGATAATTAAAGAGGTTGCTTAGCTAGGGATATTTGAGTAGGGATATTTGAAATGAAAGCCATTATTGAAAAAGCGTGATGTTTACTTTCTCATCACTGTGTTTCTGTCAGAGCTGCTTGCTCTCTTGACAAGCTTACTGTTTTCAAGTTAAGCATCTTTCAGTGATCTTGGATGTTTTCAGCACCACATTACTACTTCAGGTTCTTCATGCATTCATTATTGGAGCTGCTATGAATGTCTGATGTGGGAGTTGAATAGGAAAGAGTTGTTTCGATTTATTTATACGTTCATTTATATGCCACCTTCCCCAAGACAGTCTTTAAAAAGTGGCTTTCAGAGTAAAGATTACATTACAAAATGTAACAACTCTCCCACCAAATCCTGCAAGCACATTAACAACTGAATAACATTAATTAAGAATACAAATTACTTACGGAAAATTAGGTTAGGTTGTCTACTGATCAGGATGACTCCAGCTTGACAGAACTTTCTTGCCCTCTCTGTTGCAGCTCCTGGGCTTCCTGAAAAGGGACTGCTGGGTTTCCAGTCCTCCAGAGGTAGTTTGTGGGCCATATGGGTGAATACTTTTCACTCAAACCACTATACCACACTGGCTCTGCAGTTGCATATTGTCTATGTGCAAAATGTAGGCCTATAACAATTAGACTGTCATTGACGTAATTATGAATGATGCATCTACATTGCTAGAAAAGACATTCTTCACTCTTCATTTGTTTTTATTTACTCCAAAACTATACTTTTTAAAAGAACAAATAAGACCAGTTAGGAACCCTTGAAACCTTTTAACAGGAAGAAGTAGCTGCCAAAAACAAAACAAAACAAAAAAAACCTTCTGGGGAGTAAAAGGTTTTCGGTCGGTCAGGGAAGGATGATGGAGGAGACGCTAGGTACTTCTTTTGGGAGAAACTATTACACACAGTTGGGACACCACAACTAAACAATCCCTCTCCATAGTAGTTGTGAGCCTCACTGTATTTAGTTGTATAGGTGGAGCAAAGTCTCAGAAAAAGTCCTTAGCTGACTAACGTGGATTAAAACTATTCGTACACATTTGTATGTTCTTACAGTAAACAGAATCTTCAGCACAGACAATAGCAATGACTGGGGTTTTTCTGTATATTACATTGTATTACAGCTGTGTACTTAGTGTGGCACTTGCATATTATATTATAACTGTCTAATATTTATTTTTGAAAAATTTCTCCCCCTTTTGTGGTGGAGGAATTAGAAATAATATGTATACAAAAAGCAAAGGAAGCTGTGTTGGCCCATGTGAAATTCCAAAATCCATTATAGAGCCATATCTTTCCTACAGCACATTTAATAATAAGCATTTAATAACATTTAATAATAAGCAAGAGTTCAAATTCTTCCTATCTTTTCATAAGATTAGATGAGTCTTCACCAAATATCCCAGATATTTGGAGAGTAATGAGTTGGGACTATATCATTGTGAGGTTACATGGATGACTCTTACCAGAGCTGCTGAAGTTAGAAATGCAAACCCAAAATTGTTGATTCTCCAATCTTAAAAACAGAATCTCAGTCACAGGAGGGCTTAAATTGAAAGAAGATTTCATACCACCAGAAGATTCAGCTTTATTTTGGAGTATATGTGCATATGAGAGAATAACACATCTTTCAATTACCAGCTTAAACTACTCAATTTGTCTTCCATTGCCTTAAACATAGTATAGAACTGAAGTTATATTTCCATCTTCCCTAGTATGAAAATTATTTAGTTTTTCTTGATTTTGTTATTTTGCTGATGAGAGATGTATGTTTTGCCTGAGAGAGACTGAAATAATGGCTGGAATTTATATTTTGAAAAAGAGGTGGTGGACATGGTGAGAGAGAGTCCTGGCTACCAGGTGCACTTGCCAGTTTGCCACAATGATGCTACACAGCTATAAGGAACATATAAAAAATTATTTTGCATTTATTAGAGCTAGATCTGTATTTCACCTCAATGCAGTCTGTCATCAGCTGTGAGGGAAATCAGCTTCTTATCTGATGTGTGGATACTTTTTTTTTTCTGTGTTGTAATGCATATACTGCATCTATTCTTAATCAATAAAGCTTGTTTTATCCTAGTGATGTGTGTCACTCCTGCTTCCAAACAAATCTTTTGAGAAACCTGGGAATTGGATCCAGTCCCAGGTCAGGATGGGCAATCAACTATTTTATCCATATTTATTTAAGTTGTCCAAGATACAACCTGACATCTGTAGCACACCTTAGCAGATCCTAGTTTTTATGTTTGCTCCTTCCTCATTCTCTTAAAACTGACTAAATGTAGTTTCTGTGACCTAAATCTAGTCTTTGAGTGTAACTTAGGCCCTTTCCACACGTGAAGGAAAAAATGTCCTGAGACGTCCTGAAACGGAGCTTACCTGAAACCCATTAAGTCCATCGCCACGTGGAGCAGTGCGTTTTCGCTGCTCCACACTCCTTGGCGTCCTGCAGCGCCCAAAATGGTGGCTTACGACTGGCAGAGGCTCTCCACCAACCGGAGAAGCTCGCCAGCCGGAAAGCCCGCTCCCGGCAGATCTGCAGGCACGCCCTTGTGCGCACCTGCAAATCCACACCGGGTGCTGCGACGGGGCTGCACGCGGCTGCACGATCGTACTTTTTAAAAACCACATGAAAAGTGGTTTTTAAAAAGCACGCGGCGCCACCACTTTTGCACGGATTGGGGTGTGGAATTACACTAAAGTAATCCGCCCCAATCCATTTTACGGTGTAGACAACCTCCGTCAGAGGTCACGCTACACCATTTTAATACCCCCGTGTGGAAAGGGCCTTAGATGAGATCCATAGAATCAATGGAACATAAATAACTTTTGATAACTTTGATATTCTGAGGTCTACTGTAGCTGAGATGACAGTTGGATTTAGCTTCATAACTACAACATCAATTACTTTGCCCACCCATTACTTTTTGGTTTTGTTAACATGTATCATGTTGAAGTGTTCTAAAGAAACCTTGTTCACTATTTATAATATACTGCTTGGTCTAACAAGGGTATTGTTTTCCTGTGGGTTTTGGAATTAAAGTAGACAGCTATTCTACAGCATTTTTTTTTTTGTTTGCACATTTAATATGAGAAAAAGTTGGCTTCATCATTGGCTATTTTTGTCTCCTTTCAGTAGTTTTAGCTCTTGAGCATATTAAATCAGCAAGCCAAATTAGTTAATTGTGTTAAGCTGCTGGGTATGTTCCTCCCTTGCCAGTTTTAATTGCAATCAGAACCAAAACAGAGCATGACCTCTGACAGCACTAAATAATAAAAAAATTACATTAAATGCTTGTCCAGGGTTAAACACCAATTATACTTCATGGCTACATCCTTCCTGACCTAAAAAAGAATCTTTGACTAAAATTACATTAAAAAGATTTAAACTGTGATAAGGAGAACTCTTTCCTTGTTCACATTGTCCTGCTTTGGTGAGCTTAAGCTTTTAACATAGCTATAGTTTCCTGATATTCAAGTTCCATCATTTCCTGTCAATTGAAGACTTTAAAAAAAAAGTAAATAACATGGGCAGGGGTTACATCCACACACCACTTGCCATCTCAATTGGAGGACAAGTGGGATTGGGGAAAAAATCCTAAGGAAGGGGCAAAGCCTCTTTCAGACCTTCCATGGACTAGATTCCCTCCATTTGAGAGCTGGACCACCCCAACATTTTGCCCTAATCCAGAGTAGGCAACTGTGGAATGCTGGGGGGGCTGCATTAGTGGAATGCAAGGGGGCTGCATTAGGGAGACCTTAGAGGGCAAGAGACCTCCTTGCCACACCTGTTCCCGCAGAAAAAAAATGTTTTGCCCCAAGATACCCTCTAGGGGCAAGGGGGCCTTCTCACCATATTATGGGGCCTTCATGGACCGTTTTGTGCCAAAGAGAGGTCTTTTTTAACAATATGAAGTGAACAGAAATGATTTCATGTTCACTTAATGTTTCAAAAAAAGGCATCTCCTGGGCCTAAATTTGCCAAGGGGTCACAAAGTGTGGTAGAAATGCACCCCACAGTCCCTAGAGGACATTTTGGGGCATTTCAAGGCCAAAATCTTTTTTTTTAAAATTTGAAAAATTGTATTTGACACCTGGTGGGCAGGGGACCTCCAGACATGGTGGAAATGACCCCCCCATCTCCTAGAGCAGAGCTTTCCAAACTTTCCATGTTGGTGACACACTTTTTGGACATGCATCATTTTGTGACACGGTAACTCAGTTTTACGAGCAAACCAGAGGTTAAACAGTGGGAAGGGCACCCCACACCCAATCCTGGCTCGCTGCCATTGCCCTCACCAAGGAAAGACCCCAGTGACGGTGGCAGCAGTGGGAAAGGCAGCCCTGCTATCTGATCTTGGCTGGCTTGTGTTGCCCTCACCGAGGAAAGACCCTGGTGGAAGCAGCAGCAGCAAAGGCAGCCCCCTTACAAGGCTCAGGTGTGGGGGGTCTTTCTCAGCCCAGGAAGGTGACAGACCTACACACTTAAGGCAATGCACCAATGTGTCGTGACACACCGTTTGGAAATCCCTGCCCTAGAGTGAATTTAGGGATCTGTGGGTGGCTCTGAGGGCACAGAATGGCCCGGCGGAGCTAAGTGGGCCACACTTTGCCCACCCCTGCCCATAATTGTTCTGTTTTGTTGCTAATGGATCAGAACATCTTTTTAAAAACTTCATTTGGTACAGGCCTTTTAAACGTCATGAATTTAAAACTATGTGGAAACACAAGTTTAAAACACTTGCACAGGTATTAAAATGGGAGAGGTAAGTTTAGGAAAACAACAAAGCACTGTTTTTTTAGTTGTTAGAAGAGTTGTGCATCTTATAGTTGAGGAAGCTCCATTGTGTATCAGAAGGGGAACTGCGAACAGAGAGAACAGCTGTTCAAGTACATGAAGGTAAAAGGACACATAGTAGAGCAATGTAATACAATTTTTTTTAAATGGTTGTGTATTTGAACGTAGGAGCTGAGTGTTTTCCAAGCAGGTATCTTTTGAAAGGGCAAGCAAATCGTGTGATTAACCTCAAAGAGAATGCAGGATTAGATGGCCATTATGATATGGATTGTATTTCTGCATGTCATCTTCTTTTGAATAAAAGTCTAAACAATAACTGTAGTTAGATACTTGAATGCTAGCAGTCTGGATCAGTGTTGAGATTATGCTGTGTATTTCTGTGGACATTTTTCAGAAAGATAATCATTTGAATTTCTTATCTCAAATGCATTTCTCTGGGGGAAAAACTTTCATACAACAAAGTCAAGGCTAATTTCAAAGGAAGAAACTTCTTTTATAATTTTAAAAAAAATATTGAGGCAAATGAGGGGATTATTTAAAAGCAAGTTGAAAGGGAGAGTCAGGAGGGTCAATCCATTGGAAGTTATTTTAAATCACTAAAGTAAAGCTTGGCTAGAATGCATATTGCAGATTAGGAAAGACAACAGACAGGTTGAAGAGAATGCCAGCATGGTTAGCAGGCAAAGTCAGGGAAACTGCGAAGGATGAGAACATTTCCTTTAAAAACAGAAGTCTTGCCCAAATGAAGAACATAAAAAAACCCCACAGTTTCTAGCAGAATAAATGTAAGTGGGACATGAGGCAAGTGGAGAGAAATATTAAGGAAGATGATACTAAAAAAAAAAAAGGTTCCACATTTTTCTTTTCATACATTAGAAGCCAGAAATCAAGCTGGAATGTTGGCAGTGAAGCTGGGAGAGACGGCATGTATTTGCAGTGTAAGTCAGCAGAAGTCTTGAGGTTGTGAATTCCTCACATTGGCCAGTGGGAAGATGAAAGTTCTGTTTTCATTGTAGGTTAGTAAGTATAAGGAGGTGTAGCCACAGTCCGAACGCTGGCTTGGATTCAGAGAAATTAACTACAGAAACAAACCCCTGCAAGCCATTAGGTCAGATTTTAAACAGTGAGGCAAGGTTGGAGGGAATGGGGGATGGAAGCTGAAAAAGATTAGAGATAAGGAAGGAAAGGGGATAAAGCTAACTAGAAGTAGGCAGTTCATGCTCTTCGTAAAAGAAGACCATATTTTCCTCTAACAGCTAGCTGGATTTGGGATGGAGAGGATGGGAGACAAGTTGAGGGAAAAGAGGGAGTTGCAGAGAAAGGGAAGGAAGGGATAGCCTGGGCACTTTCTGCTCTGTCCCTGGCCATGCTTTACCACTGGCACAATGCTTGGGAAAGCAGTTACCCAGGCCAGAGCCTGGAAAAGTCAGTTTTTGCAATAGTATGTGTATTTTTGGACAATAAGTCCCAGAATCCCACCACTTTCACTAGCCATGCTTACAAGGGCATTTGAAGAGTTATAGTCTTAAAAAGTTGCAAGCTTTGACATGCAGTCCAAATAGAATACTACTAAGAAGCTGTTGGCTTCAGGCCCTCCTTGTGTGATCCCTGGAATTATTTCTTAGTCCTGATTAGGGCTCAAAATTGTTATTTTGGGGCCTAAAACTCCCAGAACCAACCAGGCAGAGTGGCCATTGTCTATGACAGAGTTCAGAACTGTAAGAGCCTCCAGATGCTGTTCAACTGCAACACCCAACATTCTTTACCATTGTCTGTGCTGGCTGGAACTGCTGGGAGTTGCAATGCCTTGTTATGTACCTTCAAGTTATTTCTGCCTAACAGTGACCGTGTCGCAGGATTTTCTTGGCAAGATATGTTCAGGCTGAGAGTGTGACTTGCCCTAGGTCACCCATGGGTTCCCAGGGCTGAATGGGGATTTAAACCCTGGTCTCTAGTATCATATCCAGTGTTCAAACCACTACACCATGTCGGCTCTCATGCAGTGTCTTGAAGGCCACATAATCCTTGCTCTGAAGGATTCTGCTGACTAGGAGATTCTGGGAGCTGTAGTCAAAAAGTAACATTTCCAAGTAACTTGCTGTTAAAAACAGGGTGCTAGATGAGCTGTGCCCTTGATCAGAGTTGGCATGTCTCTTATTCTCTGCTCCCTAACTTTAAATTGCAGTCTCTTTGGGTCACAGGACATGGAGAACGCGGGTTTTTACTTTCTCTTGTTTGGTCTCTTTTGGGGGAGGGAAAAGCACGGCACCATCTCCAAGGTGGATCTAACTGTTCTTCAATGTTAGAGTTATATCAAAGAGACTTGGAGTTCTGTGGCTCCAAAGCTTCTGCTGACATACACCCTGCATGCCCCTTTCTCCTATTCTTAGTGGCCAGTCTGAGCCAGTGAAGTTCACAGTCAGTGTGCCAGAAGGGCTGGCCTGCTGATGGAGCTCCTTTCTTCTTGAAATGATATTTCACTTCCATGACATGCTGAAGCCCTGAAGAGGCCAACTGATAGGCTTAGGGGTTGCAGACAGCCTAAATTCATTGCAGACAGTAGAACTTATTGACAGGGTAGTGAACATAGTACATGCAAAATCTTTACTACCACAGCACTTGAGAAAGACACTTTTTAAAAAACTACTGGAATCTCCTGGTCAGTGCTGGCTGGGGGATTCTGGGCTCTGTAGTCTAAAAAGTAGCCTTTTGAAATATAATCTGTGCCAGTTATTCAGCTGTTTCCCTAATCTATCCTCTGATACTGCAGACCTTGAGAAATAGCCTTCTCTTCCCTAAGCCCAAGGAATCAGATGGCATAAAAGAGAAAGACTGGCCTTCCACCTAGAATGCGAAATGGTTTCAAAAGTACAGAAATTATTATTGAGAGAGAAGGGTGGTGGGAGAGAAGAAAAAAGTTCAAACTGAGACATGCATGATTAAGAAGGATTTTTTGCTTTTTTTAAAAAATCTTTTTCTGTGTGAACATGGTATGAAAATGAACTGAGAAGGCTTTCACAAGCCTTTAGTGTTATGTGTGTAATTAACACGCTCCAATTTTAAAACAACTGCTGCCAAAAACTGCTGAGAATCTTCTAACAAGAATGTCTGACAGAAATAGAAAATGAGATCACTGTTCCATGCTGTTAACTGTCGATATCAAGAACAGTATAAATGCTAAAATGGCAGACAAGCTGTGAAAGCATAGTTTGGAATGGTATTTATTGGTCCAGCTCCCTGGTGGAAATGGAAAGAGCGGTGCAAGCTTTTAAAGCCTCATGTGGGTTGATTTCTTTCTCTTTTCTTTTAAGGCAAAGATGAAATATAAATGACAAATTTTAAAAAGGTGGCGAAAGTGATGGGGAATGTTTAACTTGTCCAGATATGTCTGAACTCTATGAATTGTAATTTAGTATTTCAGTATGCAATATATGTTTTAATTGTTAATATGTTCAAAATAGTGTTTTAATTGGGTGTGTGGCTTAATGCTTTTTAAACTTTTGTGCTCTGTCTTGTTTTAGATGTTCTGTTTTAATTTATATTGTAAGCCAAGCTGAGTCCCATTTGAGAGAATAGTGGGGTATAAAATGAATAAACATAAGAAATAAATAATTCTGTAGTGGAGAGGCTCAGTTAGGTACAACCATTAGAAAGATTGTTTTGAGGTATTTATAAGGAATGCAATATTGTTACATTAGGTGATACTTTCTCAAATGTTTGAGCTTTGCAGAGGCCTTCTCTCCTGCCATTTTGCTTCCTTAGGGCCAATTCCCAACTGCACATGGAGGCAAAATCAGAATGGAAGCAACAGTCCACATGGACTTTTATTCTATTTTTCTGGCAGGGGAAAGAGAGGCTACTGAGTATGAGACTATGGCATCTGCTGCTGCTGACTTGTTCTTTCTTTTCTGGAGTGGTAGAGGTTGAAGGGATACACAGTAGTTTGCCTTGAAACAAAGGTTAGGGAATCAGAAAGGACTCCTTTATTTTTAAACAGTGTGTGTAGGTACATCACTATGCAGAACTCCACAATTGTGTGATGCGGTTAGCTGGAATGCAGAAGACCATCATGAAAGTGGAAAAACCATGACTAACTCTAGGCCCTCCCAAACCATATTTAATACACAAAAAAGTGTGATCACCATATTCTACCCACTGTGGATTCCTTTGATGCATCAGGGCTCCTTCACAAAGCACAAGTGGCTGGCTGATGCGGCTTACTGCCACCTCCACTGCTGCCCCACACCATTTTTAATAGAGACTTACAAGCCTTGTTCACAGTTTCTCAGTCTCACAAGGCTTGCAGTCCCTATTAAAAATGGCATAGGGAGGCAGCAGATGTGACAACAAATAATCTGTGAATAATCAAGTCTGCAAAAGTGAAGCCCACAAATATGGAGGGCTGACTGTAGTTTAGGAAATGTGCTTCATTTAAATGCTAAAGTAATACCATGCAGATTAGATTTACTCTTGCACTCTCCCTCTTTTCACATTCTGCTCAGGGACTTCTTTTTGGTCCCGGTTGCTTTCCACAATATCTTTGTAGCAGGCTCTAATCAGTTCTGTTATTAAAACTGTGGTCCATTTTAAAAACAGTTGTGATTAGAACTACTGTGTTTCCTTAACAAGGATTATCTGTTTTGCTTCATTTCTAGATATTAAATGGAATAAAAATCCTTGATGTGCATGTACGGATGTGCACACACACACACATGCCTCTAACTATTAAAAGGCTGGCAGTAGTATGGTTTCTAAATCAGGTCATGCACAACCATCTGCATACTGATTCCACAGCCTGAACCCTAGATTTTCAGCTGACCTGTTCTTAATATGTACATTGCCTGCCAGCACCTTGTTGTTTGACGAAGCAGATTGAATTTAGAAAGTTGCATCCGCTAGATGAAATTTGTCTTTTATGTCTTCATAAAATTTATGAGGTAGGTTCTTTTAAAAAACATACAGCTTACCATGTATTTCTTTTACATAAGTTCTAATTAAGGCGAATCCGTTAACCTTTATGATCTTCCCCAGAATTAGATTCTGGGAGGGTAGGAAGTGAGCTCAGGATTACACTGAGCCGTAGCTCATCAGGGCTCAGATCTGGGAGTTTATTAAAAGAATTATTTGAGCATATGAAGGGTGCCTCTTCTTCACATCTGATTAGCCTTCTTGTGTGTCACAGCAATTAGTCCTTCTTTTTGATGAAAAAGAATGTCTCTACATATTGAAACACTCAGTTGAAAAAAATGTGAGATTTTTTTCATTTCTGTACAAGAGCAAAAAAAAAAAGGATACTTTTTTGAAAGCAACAGCAATAGCAAAACAAAAACGCCAAAAGTTGCGTTTTGCACAAAACATATTTTATATATAAGCTTTATTTTCAATAACAAAGAAGTATTTTGCATAAAAATGTCCTTTATGGGAACATGAAAGGTTTTTTTAAAAAATTGAACAGTCCAAAATAGTGAAAAATCATAAGAACTTTGCAAAAACTCTTGTAATCTTACTTATTGGGGAGAAAACTTTTCAACTATTCCATGCTTTTGTGTGAAAAATGCAAAGATTTACACCCCTACTATAGTCACATTATTTCCCTTCAAGCCAGGTAAAAAGAAATTGTAAGTCAAGAGCTTCCATCTCTATGTAAACATTCATACCAGAGCTGCCTTTTTATAGGTCTGCAGGTCTGCAGGCTGTATTTGCACACTAACACAATTGGATTCAATCAGCCTGAAAACTGCTGGTTTGGGTGGGCCTGCTGCTAGGGGTGTTTGTTTGTTTTTTGCTATTTTTCTTCTGGATGTAAGCGGTAAGTAATTTTAGAAATATTCTTCCTGCTGCAAAAAGGTCCTGGAAAACAGCAATTTTTGAAGATGATTTGTGGAGAAGTAGTTCACAGTTGCAACATAAAAATGTTGTTTCCCGTGCAGAAAATCCTGTTTTCTGCACAAAACAACCATGTGCAAATTTTTCATAGAAAATGTCCCAAACCGAGAAGACTTTCATCAGTCCGGGATTCTTTTTAACAAGGTTTGGCAGTACTTGATGAACACTTTTTAAAAACCATTTTTGACTATTTTTGAATATTTGCTCCATCCCTATCTGGTGAAGATGTGTATCTTGATAAAGAATACTGATTTGTTTGGTTTTTCTGATTCTTATGATCGAACCATACCACCACCCTTCATGTCCTGCATTTTCTGCATTACCAAAAACTACACGAATAAGGGTAGTAAATAATTCCATTCCCATTCTTGCTCATCCTTTCTTGGAAAAATGCACAATTTTCCAAATAACACAAAGGAAAAATAAAGGTGGGAAATCATTTTTCCAAACTCCCGGAGGAACTACATCTCATATTAAGAATCACAGTGTGTGTTCAGCCACAGAGGTGTGTTATATGCTCTGAAGTACAAATTTCTGTACAGAACAATGATGAGACACTGCAGGAATGGTAAGAACACCCCATGAACCACCTGGCTACGAAGATCACACCCTACATACAATGCATAAGGATTCTGTGCCAGGATAGGAAATATGTGCAAATTGTACTCCGAAACAGAAAAATTTAAACTATTGTCCCAAAGTATTTGTCTAAGCAAACATTTGCACTGGTTTTACTGGAAAGTTAACTTAATAGTTGAATGGCAATTGCATCAGTAATGTAAAGTGAATATTGCAGACCAGATTGCTTATATTGCTAATAGAACTCTGTTAGTCTTAGTGATACCTAAGAAAAGTTGCAGTCACATGAATAGCAAGACATCTTTGTTCATAGCAGCAGCTTCCAGAACTTTATAGCATCCCTGTAACCCACAGAAACTGGAAACTACAGTTGATATATTCCCACATGTTTCTGAAAAGAGTATGTCATCTTTCAAGATGACACATCACTTCTTTTTTTTAATTAAAAAAAATCTGTTACTAGTTTGTTAGAAAGTTATTTTTTTCAGTATTATGCTAGTTTAGCTCATGACACTAAAGGTGAGAAAACATTTGTCTGCCATAATGCTTTTGGATTGACTCGTTTAAATGTTTTGAGAAATAGTAATAATAGTAAGGGAACCTTTAATTTAAAAATGAGTGAAAAAAGAATATAGGACTTCTAGGTAAAACCCAGAAGTTGAAACAGTCGGCGGTTGGAAGTTGATGTCATTTTTAGAAAAAGTGTCCTGTTTCTGATAATGGATTCTCTCTGTATGTGAATGATTTGCTCTCAAACTAGTGACTGTGGCTTGTGCATGTATCACTTTTAATATATTTTTCTCTACTTGATTTTCTGGATCCTAATGCCTGTAATCAAATTCTAAAATAAATAGCCCAGCTGTTGTCCTGAGTGGTTTTTGTCCTCTACTTCCATTTGACAGATTAATTTGTCTTCTGTATTATTTAAACTTGCGTAGCATGATGTGTAGATGATCTGGGATTTCGTTCTGCCAGCATTTATAAGCAAACAGACCCGATCTGCCCTTCCTGGACTAACACATGGATCGGAATGAGCATACTTCGTTTCTTGCACTCCTCTCAATTTTGCAATACAGGTCTTGGCTCAGTAGTATACCAAAATGCATATAAAAATGTATGGGTGTTACATTAACATACCTGTAGAGTTATGTATTTAGTGCTTCCAGATGCATACAGATCTGCATATTTTAGGGTACAATGCAACATTTTAGGGTACAATGCAACAACTTTTTTGGAGAAGTGCAATACTGTCCTTTTATATGTTCTGCTCAAAAGGAGTTTCATCTTTGGCAAAAAAAGAAGGCAGGAGCCAAAATGTTTTGCTCTTGATATATATTTTTAAGTTCTGTTTATTAATCACACACACACACACACACACAATTGTTTAGTGACTAATTGCATCCGACTTGAATCCAGGACAAACTTGGGAGAAGTGCTGTTGGTTTGCTTTTCAATCACATGTCTACTCAAAAAAGTAATTACATTGTCTTCTGTGGGTTGCACTCCCACAAACATGTAGGTTTGACATTTTAATCACACACAGATAAATTGACTTGTAAATGTGAAATCTTTGCCAGGCATCCATGGTTTTAGACCATTAAGTAAGGATAGGTTTTGGTTTTAGGGAAGAAGGTAATGATTGGTTTGGAAATGCAGAAATATTAGAAAGTTTTCATTGAGAATACGTAAGCTGGTATCTTTTGGTTTAAGGGCAGGCTGAAATGAACTCTCGTTTAACATTGGTGAATAAACTTTTAGAGCAATTTCATCAGTTGAAGGGAGACTAGAAAAATATTTTTTTCTGAAGACAGGTACATAGATAGATAGATTAAGATGTTTAGATTTCTGTGTGGATGTTTTCAGTGTAAATATTTTGTATGCAATACACTTTGCTCTCTATGGATACCTGTAGTTATAGCTGTGAATTATCCCTGTGGATGTAGTTATAGAGGCTGTCATGGTGAGCATCTGTACATCAAACTATGCCACAACCAATTGATCCTGACGTAGAAATATAGAAAAATTCCCTAGAGGTTACACTTGTGTAAACTGATGCTTAGATTTCATTTGTCATCTTTTCTAGAACATAGGTGCAAATAAGATTTAGTTTTTCCTCTGGTTTCTTATCAGGAAACAGTGTTATCTCCCAATAATAATCTCTTTCTGCTGCACAAGCACAGTTTAAGGCATACAAAATTCATGCCTCCTAAAATCTTCAAAGGGAGAGAAACAGCTTTCCTGGAATGAAAACCATTCATGAGGTTAAAGGATGAAGGAAAGAGTTGTATCTATTTTAATTTAAAAAAAAAAATTGACAAAGGCTGTGATAAAACTGGCTTCTGGCTTTTACTGCACTAAGCAGATTATTAGGCATCTCCTTTGATGCTTCCTTCACATTGTGGGAGTTTCTGCAGTGAGACAGTGCCAGATATTTTGAATCACGTAGAAAGTGTCAATGGTGTGGCACTCTTCCATGGCAGTGAGTCTTGCACTGTCTTCTGCAAGGCTTAATGTTCATGTGGAAAGAAGATGGACTTTGGATTCTTCCCACATGCAAAGCAGTAGTGATCAGAAGCTCCCATACCTCTCTCCTAAAAGGTAACATGAGAAAGAACCATAATATACTAGTGCTGGCACTTGGCGAAGGGGACGTGTCAGGCTAGGATTGGAAGAATTAAAACTGGAGATGGCTCCTGTAACTTTAATGGTTGTGTAGCAAAAGGGATTTCAGCAGGTGTTGATTATTACCTAGTTGCATGAAAAGTGGCACCTGCTGAAATTCCTGCAGAGGTGTCAAACTCAATTTCATTTTGGGCCGCATCAGCGTTATGGTTGCCCTCAAAGGTCTGGTTGTATCTGTAAGACTATATAAATGTATCTACTCTTTTATCATATTAAATAATTGCCTCTGCATTTGATTATTACTGGTTTTTAAATTGCCTTCCCTCTGCAGCAACTTTTCTTTCCTTGGACATTTTGGGGCTGTATGATCATAGTTTATGGTCCCTATGCCTCTGTAAAGTGATGTAGAATTGGTTAGTATGTCCAAAGTGTGCCACTTCCTTTTCCCCAGACTGCACCCTCTTCAAGATACCAGCAGCTGGGGGCCTGCAATGTGGGAATCAGGCTCACCAGGTGGGAGGAGTGCTGCAGCTGCAGGAGAGGTGTGGGGGCGTGTGAAATGGCCTGGCAGGCTGGATTCAGCCTGTGAGTCTTGTGTTTGACACATGTGTTCTATAGGAACTCCCTCCAGTTTTCACTCTGGTAATTTTAGATCAAGCTGACATTATGACTAGAGTGAGATGGCGTTTTAAAATGTATGCACTTCAAATATGATTTTGTTTTAATTTCTTCACTTGTTGTTCACTCTAGCTCTAATGTTGTGTCTTTGGGTTGTTGTATTTTTATTACTATCTCTTCTTGTCCACCTCTTGAAAAATTAAGTGTGTGTCCAACCTTTCTTCACAACGCCTATTGCAAAGAAAGCCTGTTTAAAAGATTAGGTACTACTCCTGGATATTATGGGTCTCCTGAAGAGGCAATTCACCCTCTTTTGGCCAGAGAAAAGGGTGGCCCATAGGAAGATTGGGGGCCACAAAAACTGCCTTGGTAGCTCCATCTACTGCCAAGATCACACTTTGTTGAGTCGTTTTAGTAAATACCCACTTCTTATTGTCTGGGTTTTTGTGTTATCTGATGGAAGAGTGATATGTGCAGGTGATTTAATATGTGAGGTAAGATCTCCACTGATCATTTAGAGACCTCATTTTGCTTATGCCCTACCACCGGTAATGTTTGTTTTCAGATGTTCAGGTGGAAGTCAGATGTAACTGTAGCATCTGCATGGCACAGAGGGAGAAAGACAGCACCCTGAGCATTGGCCTGAGACATTTGCTGGCTTAGGCTAAAGACAAGACTCCCCTTCCTCCTCCATTCTGGTCAAAGGGGGACCAGACCCCTGCCAGTTGCAGTGGCTGCATCCTGGTAAGTGGAGATTGGAGAACTTTCATGGTTCCTATGTAGCCCCTAAAATATCTACTATATATGGATCATAAATATGAAGCACTCATGTGTACGTAATTCTAGATTATGCATTCGTAAATGTCCAACTGGATTCTGGCCATCAACTATAGTGGATGAATGGATGACTCCCAGCTTTTACAAGAGCAGAAACAGTTCCAGAGTTTATTCTTGCATTGTTTAATTCTGAATACATTTCTCATTTTAATTTCTACTCTTTTTTTTTCTTTAGGAGAAGCTAAAAATCTTCCTACATATCCAGGGCCAAACAAGATGAGGGATTGCTACTGTACTGTAAACCTGGACCAGGAAGAGGTTTTCAGGACCAAAATAGTGGAGAAATCATTATGGTAAAATTTATTTGAATTAAAATATTCTAGCACTTATATATACACATATATTCAATTTATTCAAGTATTAATATCCCTTGGATCGAGATGGAAGTTATCTCAGAATTTCACAGCAATGACATAAATACAATGCAGAAACTGTAATGTTCAGAAGTTAATGTTTCTGTTTCTTTTTTTTAAAAAATCTTAATACTGTTACAAAAGTAGAAAGCAACATTTTCAAAGATGCCCCTGCCCCAGTACTACAGTGGATATTTCTTTTGTCATCTACTGACGCTCTCTGAGAGATAGTGAGTCTGTTACAGCTGTCAGGCACAGACAGTGTAGATATCTCTCAAGGTATGTTAGCACACTTTTTCTGTGCTACTGTTCTTATATTATGTGAAAAAAAGAACAGGGCTTTCCAGGCTTCTGGGATGCAGAGAACTCTAAATTTGTCTGATACTGCTGTCTTCCAAGATGTAATGACAGGAGTTACAGTTTTTAAGTAAGTGAAAAGCTTAATGAAAATTGCTGTATTTCAGAGAGCAATTCAGACTGGTATCTAAGATGGTCAGGGGTCAGCTGTGCTGAACTAGGATACTTGTACTGAACCCACCAATCCCAGCCTAATCATGCTGGACTTAAATAGGACTACCTTTGTCCTGACCACACTGTTGTGGCAGTGTTCCTAGACTGGAGACAGCTTGTATCTGGTGTAACTTAGCTTATCCCTTGCCCCACCCTTACTCCTCTTCTTTCGTACTCTTCTGCTGGTAGATCTTTGCAGCAGAGTGGAGTAGCAAAATGCTCTGTGAGCAGATCCCTGAGATCAGTTGGCAGAAGGGCATCACTACAGGCAGAAGAGCATTAGGCCTATTCTTAATCCATCATAGCTAGTTCATTTTCAGGTTAGTGACTGTCAGGATGAATAGCTGAAACCAGAGTACTGATAGCCAATACCATCATCCTCATCTGTCAGAAGAACAGGAGTTGTTGGCAAACTGGTGAAACAATCTTCACTGTTTTCATTTTGATTTCACACTTCTGCCACAGCAGCTGTCAGCTCATATTTAAGGTACTGGCTCTCCTTAGCAACCTTCTTGCTTTTCTTTTTCTCGAAAGACCTGAGTGGCATGTTCAACCAAAGCAACCAGCTTGTGAGTCTTTATACAAGATGAACCTATGAGCCTATCATTTGTGTAACTCCAATACCCTTTCCATGAAAGAAATCCCAATTCTTTTTTCCCTTTCCTTCCCTTCCCTTCCCCTCCCTTCCCTTCCCTTCTGTTCCATTTCTTTTTTTAAATTTTATTTTAAAGTGAAAGGCAAACTGCAGAAGTCATGATCACTCTTAGTGTGGTGGGATTGGGTAGGATGTAAGCACAACTTGGAGTCTTTCTTTCTTTCTTTCTTTCTTTCTTTCTTTCACAAATCCCAAAAATCTGTCTGAGAAATTCTATAGTTCAAAAAAAACAACTTTACCAAATTCTAGGTTTGGAGTGTCTCCTCTTCATGCCACTGGATGCAAAACTGTCAGTAAAAGATCATAAGTCAGTTTTCTATAGTATGATTACTTAGATATCATTTATTTTATTGTTGTTATTACTATTGTGGTTGTTATTACTAAATTAATTTCTACGCTGCTTTCAGTCTCTAGCAATGTCTGGAAGTGATTTCTCAGATGGGATTCAGCAATAAGAGCAAGAGATTTTGATAATTACAGAAGGATACATTGCTGACTTAAGTAATACTCTTTGACATGTGTTTGCTAAGAGAAAGTCAGTCTTTAAAGATTTAATTAAATCTCCTTACCCATCAACAATGAAGGAAGAAATTTCTTTATAATTTATATGCTAAAGAGGCATATTAAAAAGATGGTTCTTCAGTTTTTCCTAGACCACAAAAATATGAGTAGGCTTGGGTGTTTTTAAAAAGAATTAAATAGCTGCTATAAGAAAGCAAGAGCAGCATTTGGACAGTTAGTAGAACCAACTGATGCAAGTATCAGCAAGGGATTTCATTGGGATATGTAGGGTACACTTTTTCACTGTACCTCCAGATTATTGATGCTGTTCCCTCTCCCCCATGACTGCTATTTACATTTTGTACCATGTGCACATTAAGTTCCATGTGCATAATTAATATCACATCTAGCTTGTTCCACACTCCCACTCTTAATTTAATGTAACTATGTCTGTAAAGACACTTCTCTCCTGTATCCTTTCAAGTTCTGTGCACAGTCAGACAGTGATAAGACTTGGACTAGCACATGTCTTTTGTCACTATTCCTATTTAAAATGAATAGGAGGTAGAGACTTACACTAGGAGAATATGTGCTCCACCATCGTCTGGTGTAGTGATTGTTTATGCATGTCTCCAGTGCCCCTCAGTCCAAAATGCATAGAGCGGTCAAGAGGAAAACCTGTATTTTAATGTGCTCTTAGGTTATTTGGTAATGAATGGCAAGTTTTTTGGGGGGAAGATGCAAATTTCTGTGTCAGGGCTTTCTACAACTTGCTGCTTATGTCTGTAGAGTCACATCTAAAGTACCCTGTTGTAAACATGTGCACATGACAACAAATCCCATTGGAATATGTAGGACTTGCTTCTAAGTAAGGATGTTTCAGATGTATGTAGAGTTGCATGTGTATTTGGCCATTTTCTGTTGAATCCATGAGACTGGGAAGCAAATGTGTGTGTATGTGTGTGGCGTTTAAAACTGTCACTTGAATCTGTCTCTCTTGCTCAGAACATGAAGCTGCACAGAGAGCATTTTAACATTTCAAAGATCATTAAAATGGCTCACAGGAGGCTTTATTGTCTTCATTGACGTCACTTGGCTGGACTAATCCAATAACTCTTTCCTATTGAGAAAATAAGTCCTTTGACAGTGAAGGGAAGAAGGAAAATGCAATTTTTAGGCATTCCTATAAAATGAAAGTTGTGTGTCAGGGCTCTTCTGCAATCAAATTACTGTTGTGTTTACATGGAGAAAATGTTCATTCCAAGATACTACCAAGGAGTGTTTCCCTTCTTCTATCTCTCCATCTTTCTCCACAGTAAACCCATCCCAAATTTTCAAAGCCTAAGGCTACAATACTTTGCATACTTGCCTGGGAGTCAACTATATCAAACAGACTGATATTATCTTCACACTGATAACAGTTTTCACTGTATATCTACTCTGTTCATAACAAGCTACGTAATCTCCTATTTATTGATTTCCACCAGGGCTTTTTCACACAGTCACTTCTCCAAAAACTCTGCATTCAAACTGCTGATTTCTTTCCTCAGCTACCCTTGTGCCTGGCTCACCTGCTGTTCTTTAGCTCAGCCTCTCCACCCTAATCAATAATCTACATGTACCCCCTTTTGGCACACTGTGGGTACACCCTCCATATTAGATTTCTGCCACACTATTTATCTGTACAAGCCCTTTGGTGTTAGTAAAAAGAAGCAGACAGAGAGATTAAATGGAATGAGGGAGAAGTACAGGCAGTGGAAGCAGGTTGGTTAATTTTAAATTTGTCTATGCCATGAACTTCACAGATCAGGTTCCATTTTCTTTTTAATGTCCACACATGACTCCAAAGTCAAAATTTGAACAGCTGACAACTCAAGAGCTAGGAGATGCTACTTTGGCTGACCCACATTTTAAGAATGAGCATTTTTTCTTCTTCTGCCCCACCCATGCTTGAAAAGGAAAGGATGATTCAGTATGACTGCTGTTACATGCAGAAACCACTGAAATGGATTTAGGCTACAATTAAGCATAGTTACGCCTGATTGATTTCTGCAGGACTTAAATCGTACTCAGGATTACAGTCTCAGTGAGTTCAGTAAGAGGTCTCTGAAAGGTGTAAAAGGGGGACAGCCAAGAAATAATGACTTATTTCTCCTCTTGGACATCTTTTGTTGCCCATGTCTTTGTCCTCCTATTCTTTTGGGTTACAAGCTTCTTGGGTCAAAGGGCATTTCCCCAACCCTTTTAAAAAACATGATGTAAATTCCATGTATATTGATTATCGTACACAACTAAGGGCTAAGTGGCAGTTAAGACATTTGAAGCTTCAAAGACCTGCAGATATGGACCACTGCTTGGCAGTTTACCTTGATACACTGAGAAGAACTTAGATTTTAGATCTCTGTTCCAATCCCAAACCCAATGAATTATTGATTTCAAAAGATGATATAGAATACCCCTTCAACCAGAACATGTTTCAACCATGAGCAATAGCAAAAGCGCTATCTGTTCTGTAATTTGTTGTTGTTGCAGGCATTGAAGTCATTTCTGGCTTATGACAACACTAAGGCAATCCTATTGCAGGGTTTTCTTGGCAAGATTTATTCAGAGGAAGGTTTTCTTTGCCTTGCTGTGATCCTGAGGGAGCGTGACATGCCCAAGTCAACCAGTGGGTTTTATGGCTGAGCAGGAATTTGAAACCTGGTCTCCTGAGTCATAGTCCAGCACTAAAAATACTATATCACTCTGGCTCAGAAATTTGGCCAGGACTGAGTGGTGAGGATTTTTTTTAATGTCACATCTCATTGGGCATATTGTATGTATAACATAAGATCACTAGAACAATTATGAACCTCTGCTTGCTATTTGGGAAATACCTGAGAGACTGATATTTCAGCTCTTTCCAGTGTTGAAGGACCTTCTAAATTCTGTCCCAAACCCTTCAAAACAAAGGCAAGAGAATGCTTATACCATTGGCTGTATATCGGTCCTCCTTACATTCTGAGGCATGTGATGGAATTGATACCAGGTTGGCGCAATTGTTCTTCCTGGCTGTGGGACAGGACCTCATACTAGAAAGTGTGAAAGTGTATTACAATGCAGATGCAAAAAAGTGTGAAAATATGTCACAACACAGATGAAAATATTTCAAATACCAAGAACCAGAGTATTTGCAATTTATGGCTCTCCAGGTATTGTACACAGCAACTCTCCTAATTCCTCACTATTGGTTGTGCTTCCAGGAGGACTACAAGTTGTCCATTCATGACCTAGGAGTTAGTAGAGATATTAAGGAGCAAGTCCTATTTGCTGCTAAGAAAATATTAGGGGCATTGTTGATGATATTTTCATATCACTACATCTGACTCTTTTCAAACTCTAGATTTTAAAACAGTCTTTTCCCTGCAGCTTCTAGCAGTTGAGAGTAGTGTGCCACAGGAGGTGTAGAGGAAAGAGAAGATTCACAGCTAGCACAATGTGCAAGGATATAACAGTGCTAAAATCTAAAAATATTTTTAACATCGTAGTATCTGATGTCATTTTTTAAAAGAGCTTCATTCCTTGCCAGAAGTTGGAAAGTTTTATGTAGAAATAATTAGTTTCAATAACAGTTGCAGTTCTAAGTGCTGATTGGGAGCAGAATGGAGTTCTTGTCCTAAGGCTTTTCAGTTATAAGGAATCTGAGAGTGTTCAGGGGAAGAAATGTTCATAAAAACCTGGCCATTTTGAGCCCAGTGCGGGGATGATTGTAGATCTAACAGAAGATGATTTGAAATTCATGCTTGTCCCTCTGTTTTTGTGTTCTCACACTTGTATGGAGTTGGAAGAGATGACTGTTTAAATAAACAGTATGTTCTTCAATGCTGTATGAAAGTCAACATGCAACAGCAAAGAGCTTTTCCAGCATGGAAATTTGGATGTGAACTGTGTCCCTCATTGTCTTTCTCCTTAGAAATATGAAATGATGAGGCAGAGCTTTACTAGCACAAGTTGAAACATGTTCAGTGTCAGGTGATGCTGAGTAGGATTCATTTGCAGCCAGTATGTTTTATGTATGTTTATGCACATGGGTTCAAGATCTTGAAATCTGTTCAGCTTTAGAGATCCCACTGAACTGGTAGGTTGTATGTAAATATATCTCGTCAATGTTGTTACATATTTACAATAAACTGCGTACATAATTCCATTTAATATCTTGTCTTAAAGTATTTTGCATGCAGATCACTATTATTATCATCATCTCTGTAACATTTTGAAGCATCTAAAATAAAATTGGACACTATAAAGCACGTTAAAATGTGGCATAGTGGTGATAGTTTTGGGCTGGGGGGTCCATATTCATGGCCTTTGTATATGACCTTAGTGGGCCATGAAATTTACAGGGCGACCTTGGGACAATCTTTCTCTCTCTTTCTCTGGTTGAATGGGTTGTTTTCAAGACAAAGTGGAAAGAAAAGTGATGAAAAATGAAGATGTGAGATACAGCTTGTGTTAGATGCCAGGCTGACAGCAAAACGTGAAAATAAGTAGTAAAGATGAGAAATTAAATCTTTTAAAATTATGTTGTAGTATTTAGATTAGTTTATTAATCCTTATGCAACAGAATAGAATGGTGTGCATTGGATGAGTTGTGCAGTAATTTCCGTCTTCAGTGGAATTCCAAAGGGTTCTGCATTCCTAATGAGAATCCCAGCCCCTCCTTACTCCTGGAATAAATTTGATTTCTCCTGAATAGAGCCAATTGGTTTACAAACAGATCATTTTGTTTCTGATTCTCTGTTATCATATTTTGCTGAAAAACAATAAGATCTTTTTTTGTACCAATATATATTACATTGGCTGGAAGAAGATAAGTATCTTAATGGCAAAAAGCAGTAGATTTGTTGGGACAGCTTGTTTATTTGTAACAAACCAAAGCATGGGAAATGACTGTAATTTGAAGAAATTGTTTATAATTGCTCAAGTGGCATTAATGCAGAATGGCTTCACTATAGGTCTTGGGCAAAAAAGAGAATTTTTAAAAAATGACAGAGAACTAAAATGTCCCTTCCTGGTGAGTGAAGCTTTAAAAAGGCATTTCCAAAGAAATCTGTGCTCATCTTTTTGGGTGCTTCCTTCCTTAACCTCCCAAAAGCCATTGACATTTCAGCAAAGGATCCCGATTACAGATGAAATGTAAAGGCAAGAGAAGGGCTTCCCCAGCAGTTCCCAAAGCATTGGGTGCTTTGTGAGGGAGCATATAGTTCTTCCAATAACCTGGACCAGAGCTGTGTAGAGCTTTAAAGGTCATAACCACCATTTTGAATTGTGCCCAGAAACAAACCAGCGATCAGCAGAGCTCTTGCAACAGGGGAATTACATTAGCCCTGTAGCGAGCCCCAATTACCAATTTAGTGATATTTGCATCTAGTTCACATTGCAAAGTAAAATCCTGTCCTGAGTTCATCCAGAAAGAAGATAGTCAAACATTTCTAAACATTGTGGATTAGCCAGGGGATATAAAATTCACCATGGCGGTTTTAATTATTTTGTTTTTAAACACATTTAAAATCCATATGTAAGAGATTCGATTTGGGATATTCCGTTATTAATCGCTGTATATTTTGTCCTTATTTCATCCCCACAATTGTGCATGTACTGCACAATAAAAATAGGGCTGCAATTACAGTTTCTCAGCACTGAAAATGATACGCAATGTTTTATAAATTCAAAACTGAGCAAATGGTTGAGTCTTAGAGACTGAGTGTTATGAGATTACTTCTATTGCAATATCATTTTAGATGTTATTAAATCTTTAAGTTTTGAAACTGTTTTAGTTAGATTCATCCCAAGGCAGCAGCAGAAGCCACTTAAATCAAAATAATTTCTTAGATTTCAGCAAGAAGTTAATTGCTTGAGGGCTTACCCTTAATCGCTAAAATGCATTATGTTTCAGAGCTAGAAATTTAAAATGGGAAATTTGCAGTTAAGGAATATAGGCTGTTACATTCATGTATTTAATCATTCTCTATCACACCATCTGAATTATAATTACATTAGTAATCTTGATAGTCATTAATAAGCTTGATCATCATTTTGGTTATCATATGTGCATTAAAGTCAGCAAAAAAAAAAAAAAAAAGATCCTGTAGTCAAAATGAACAACCTTGGATACAGAATTCCCCTGAGAAACAGGTTAGAGTATGACTGCGAACAGAAATATCTTGTGATGGGTGAGTAGTAACTCTGTACAGCAAAAATAGGGCACAAGGCCTGATTGTGACAAACACACAATATCACCTTCACCCCACTCCCCTTTGATCAGTGTTATAGGTGCAAACTATTATCACAGCCTGTTGCTCAGAAAGAAAGATCAGTATCCTTTAATACCAATGCTATGGCCAATGTATCACTTTAGACATTATAACTACCTCACTAACAGGCATGGCACCAAAAAGGGGAAGTCAAAGATGCTGCATGGACCATATGACCTTATAATCCAAGGTGCAAATGGCCAACTGCACAACTCTGAGAATACCAAGAGACAATGGCCCCCGCCTATGCAATACTTGCCCTGCTCCCAAGGCCAGCCCTCTCATGCCTTGCAAATTCGAAAGTCGTCCCTCTTGTCCTTGCACTCCAAACCCTGAAAGCAAATCTGATCATCTTTTGAGTTATGAGATGGGAAAAACAACACCTCTTTATGGGTTTCAGTCACTGCCTGATACCTAAATTACTATAGGGGATGGGAATATAAATCTAGCTCATAGCCAAAAGATAAAGTTAGACCCCATGTGACCTTAAAATTGGCTAACCTGAGCAAAATGCTCTCTAAACCAATCTGAATGAAATGTGGTCCCCAAAAACAGGAAGTTGTACGCTTGTATAATTTGTTCTTGCATAAACAAGTCACGATTAAGAAAAGTTATAGTGACTTCTCACTGCAAGTCTCGTGCCAAGATTGCTGTGAGGGTGCTGTTCCACACAAAGGAATTAAATGAGAGTTACTCTTGAGAGATATTTTATCTGTAATTTGAGTTCAGAGATGAATGCATACCAAACTCCTTAATAATTTTTCACAATATCTTGAGCAGCTTAAAATCATCTGTCTAAGAGAAAAATAACGTTACTTAGGCACGTTACACACTCTCAACCCAGAGAAGCCCATGATAGGGTCACTTCGGGTCGCCGTAAGTTGGAAGCAACTTGAAGGCACACAACAATAACAGCAGCCAAACTGACATCCCACAGAAAAATGAGGGCGTTTTACAATCACTTCATTTTAATTTCTCTGTAGTTGTCATGAGGAACTAAGAAGGGACTTGATGTCACCTTCTTCTCATATTTAGGGAACAGAAAGTGAAACTGTGTTTGTTGATTATTATACCATATATTGCAAAGAAAAGGGAGCAATAGTAAGCTAGATAAAGAATAAATATACTGTCAAAATGGACAGAACTTCAGCTAATGTGCCCAAATGCTGGAAAACTGCTGAAGGGCAAGTTGCAGACATTTACTAGGCCAAAGACCTGAAAGCTCTGGTCACAGGTAGCATGACCATTAGCATCTCAGTGACTAAAGTTTCATTGGCCATTTCCTCACTAGACTGTCATAGTGCTATTATTCCACTTTCAATATCCTATGGAATCCTGGGGCCTTTGAGGCCCCTCCCTAAACTGCAAAGTTCAGGATTCCATAGGATGTTGAAAGTGGAATAATAGCACTATAACAGTCTAGTGTGGAAATGGCCACTGACAGCCCTAAAGCTACAGTGCCAGAAACCACCCACTCACTAGGGGATAACCTGGATTGTTGGGGTCATGAGGCAAATCTTATTCAGTTATTTGTTTCAAATTGTAGGCACCTAGAGGAGCTAACAGGCTTTTCTTCTGTTGCCCTTGGAAAAACTAGGCTTCGCCATGGGGCTTGCAGACAGAAATGCAGCTCCTTAAACAGACCAAACTGACCCTCCGATTATATGCCTAATATTTATTGAAATTTCTTGTAAGATCTAATTCTATAACCTACTATTGTAAGATAAATCTCCTAAAGTTTACACAAGATGTTGTTTCAATACAAGCTGTGAGACAAGTCCCCCTGTTCTTATGGCTTCGGAAGGAAAAACAACAACAAGAGCAAAAACAACAGGAAAGTCTTCAACATGAAGGAAACTTCAAGTCCCCCTCCCCATAGACTACTTCTGAGAATCGGGATCCCCTGCAAAGGAAAATCCAGTATGGCATAGATGGCTGCAGTAGCAGTGAGAACAGCAACAACAATTCTTACCCACCTTGCGCTATAGACTGAGGTGGGGAATGACAACAAATTAGACACATAAGACTAGTTACGTGGGCGTATAAAATCAAAAATATTAAAAACAACCAATACATACTTTAAAATTATTCATCTAAAAGTCATCTGGCTAGATAAGGAACCTGCAAAAATTGGGTGCTCCAATATGCACATGCAGAAGTATTTTCTGTGAAGGCAAAGCCACCACTCCATACAAACCATGTGGTGGTTGTGGTGTTTTAATAGTAATGTGTAGAGCTCAACTGTGGCCTTTTCTGCACGACACTGTTACTCTGTTCTCTGGGGGTCCTGGGAGGGACTCCCAAATAACCAAACACAAACACAAGTTGGGGAGATTAGCTGGAGCACTTTCTTAAGCTAGCGAGAGGCAGGGTAACTTAGCAGGGATCTTGTAACCCAATGTCTACGGGGTCAGGTCAGTCAAGCAGTCAGACAGTTTAAAATAGCAAAAATGATATCTTTATTAAAGGACAAACAACAGAAAAGACACCACAAGCACACCGCTAACTAGGAATAAGAAATAAGAGTTTTCGGGGGAAATGGGTGATACGACACCTTTTCTCGTAGTTCTGGAGAAGTTGGAAGATGGTGGGGAAGAAAGCTCAGCACAGTTTGCTGAGGGGAGCTCGTCAGACAAAACGGCAGCAAGGCGGGGTGGAAGTCCAGAGCGATCCGAAGGGGCAAGCGATCCGGATGGGGCGAGCGAGCGATCTGAGGTGGTCTCGGAATCGGGGAATTTTTATAGGGTGAATTGTGCCTACAGGCCATGCCATACCCGGTGAGAACAATGCTAGTTTGGAGCGGGACAAAGCTTTGGGAAAGGTCAAGTTTTACATGATGGGCTTGGCGCAGGTTTAACAATAGTATAGCCAGTATGCAAATAGCTTGGCATTGTCAGACTTTTGGTGCGAGGCCAGGCGTCTTTGTTTAGAGTCACACTTAAGTAATAGGTGTCTACATGAGAGGTCCCTGAAGCAACGGAGTGGCTCTGTTCTGCCTGCCTAGGTGGAGAATGGAATGTTCAACACTTACCGGCCGCGCCTGTGTACGTGCTTGTCCGGAGGCCTCGCAAACACGTGGAGCGGAGTGGCAGAGAAAGGCCAAATTGTTTGATATCAAAAGAGATATCTAGTGCTATCACCGGCTAGGCTTGAACCGTAGTAACAACACTCTGATAACCGGCCGGCCCCTCTTGAAGCTGCAAACCCCAGGATTCCCTAGGAGGTTGAAAGTGGAATAATCGTGCTATAAGAGTGTCATGCGGAAAAGACCTATGTATGTTCTCCTAAACGCTCAGAGATAGAATTTTAATGTTTCATTTCTACATCCACAGCCTTGCCTTGTGACCTTTAAAAGCTTGTTTGCTTGGAGTAGAGCAAAAAGAGTAATGCAGGTCTGTTCTGCTAGACCAAAGGAATAATCTTATGGCAGTTTGAAAGTTCAAGTAGTGTTTCTTTCAGGGAGAAAATAGTACAAATGGGTCAGCTTGCTAACAACATTTTTTAAGCCAAATGAAATACTGAAGAATTTGTCAGTATTTCATTTGGCTACATGCTTCTAACTGGCTTTCTTTTCCTTCAGTTAAGTAAAAAATGTGAAGAACTGCCAACAAATGGTTAGAATGCTTGCCACACCCTACAATGTTTATAGAATGGTTACTTTGCCTTCAGACTCCTTGGGAGTAAACCCATGTTATTTCAATATATACTTTTTCAGGAACTATTGTCAAAGCAAAATTTCTTTTCTTAAGCAGATATTCTCAACCATTCTGCATATCTGTTTCTTCAGATTACTGCTTGTTTTTCCCCTTTCCCCCAAATGTCTGAATTCACTTTAGGATCAAAACTTGATTCAAGTTTTAGACTTTCCTTGACACTAAAAATGGGGTTCTTCATTGGTAGCTGAGAAAGACAGATTTTCAATTAAGCCCACCAAAATTACTGTCTGACAATAATTGCTAGTGATTTCTTTGTCCAGCTACAGCTGGAATGGTCATGTTACTCAGTTGTCCAAGTCTACTCAGATTCTGTGCATTGTGTTCAGTGCCCTCAAAATGGCTTTGCTTTGAATGTCACAGATCTATCTACTTGGGCTTTTCTTTTTCTCTCTTCCAGCTGGTCTTTCAGTCTGTAGTGAGGATACTACATTGCCTTTTTAAAATCAGTTTTCATGACATGAAGTCAGTAAATAAATAGAAATAGATGCATTTCAGTCCAAAATCTAAAATTGTGTCCTGAACATACGTCTTAATTTTCATTCTGGTAACTTCAGTGGAATTGTTGTTGTGTGCCTTCCAGTCATTTATAACTTATGATGACCCTAAGGCAACCTTATCATGGAGTTTTCTTGGCAAGATTTGTTCAGAGAGGGTTTGCCTTTGTCTGGAACTGAGGCTGAGAGTGTGTGACTTAGCCAAGGTCATACAGGTGGGTTTCCATGGCCAATTAGGAATTCAAACCCTGATGTCCAGAGTCATGATCCAATGCTGAAACCACCGGTTCTGGAATTACCATGTTAGAAATTAACAGTGTGTCAAACAGGTGCATTAAACCCAATGCTTCATTTGTTACACTAATAAAAGTGTGCTGGTGGACTTTTGGTTTTTCCAGTTTTACAAACAGTAGCACATTTGTTCTTATGGTCCCCTAGTTAGTAATACAGTTTATTATTAATCAGGCGGTTTCTTGAGCAATAGATTTTCAGTGATTTATACAACTATTGACCACCATAGATGAATAATTAGTACCATTTTCATTTAATTAATAAGGATTTTTATATAGAGAGGAGTGAGCAAGGATGGAAACCATAGTCTATTTATTTTTTAAAAAATTCATATTTCCTTGCTTGCTGTACCTGCCATTGTTAGCAGTGGATAGTGAAGGAAACTGATTTTTTTTCTGCCAGTTGATAGTCTTCTCCCTCCTTGCATTACTAGAATATATAAAAATGTCATTTGAGTTTCTGAAAGTAATTTAATGTGTTCTGTCTCTCATCTGTGTCCAATATCATTGTCAGATTTGTTGTGCTATGTACAGATCATTGTGTCTTTAGTTGCCTGAAATGTCAAAATTTCAAATTGTTTAAATTTTGTTGTGTGCCTTTAATTTTTGTTCCTTGAAGAAGGTAAGATTTAGCGCTAGTATTAATAATTTAATTATGAGTATGTGAGAAGAGGTGACACATTAGAAAAAACAAAATGCTTTGTAAGGTAGAGGACAGTCAGAAAAGAAGACCACATTAAAGGTGGATTGATTCAGTCAAGGAAGCCATGACCCTGAATGTGCAAAAGCTGAGCAGGGCTGGGGGTGACTGGGTTTCATGGAGATCTCACATTCATAGTGTCACCATAATGAAAGCTGGCTTGGTGGCAAACAATGAAAAGAACAACCATGGCCCTAAGTTTGCAGAACCTTAGCAGTGACGTCTGTCATTCACAGGATTGCCACAAATCAAAGTTGATTTGGTGGCAGCTAACAATAGGGGATAGTAATACAGTGAGCCCTCCACTTTCACAGGGATTAGGGCACAAGACTCCCACAAATGTGGAAAAAAGCAAATAAAAATAAAAATCCAGAACACTGTTTTTTTTTAACCTAAGAACACTTCTCTAGGAACCTCTAGCATGACTCTGTAGAGTCACTGGAGGACCTAAAGATTACAGAGAAAACATGTTTTTTTCTGGGACGGGGGCAAATGGAGTAAGAATTTTTTTAAATAAATAAAATAAACAGTGAATAATCAAACCCATGACTGTTGTATTTTCTTTTCAATATATCTGTTCTTAGGATATTTGAAACTGTGCGAAGAATGCATGCTTTCTGACTTCTGTTGAAGGAGGCAGTGTGTCTTGAGTCTATTTTAAGCCCATCTTGCTTAGAACTAACTTCAAAAGGTGGTTTAGAAGAGGGTGGAACATGACTTCATTTCACCTGTTCTGCAAATAAGTGATCTGGATAAGGCTTTAGTTCAAACAGTAGCAATTTGTAGAGCGCCTACTGAGATGAGCAGGACAAGCGTGGAAATACAGGAGGAGCGTTTGCAATTGCTAAAAGTGTAAATTGGCCAAATCTGAATTGATGATCTCCAGTTTGTAATCATTACACTAAAGTACTTCCTTTTTGTTCTACATAGCCCCTTTTATGGAGAAGACTTTTACTGTGAAATTCCACGGAGTTTTCGTCATCTGGCATTTTACATTTTCGATAGAGATGTTTTCCGCAGGGATTCAATCATTGGTATGTGTTTCTATTCTAGTTTGATTTTAAATTTAATTCTAATATTTTCTGCTATTTTGAGTTGTTCTGTACATTTTAACATCTATTACAGACAGCACTAAACACCACTAAGAAATTATTTATTTCCCGTTTTCTCTTAACCATAAAGTGGATATTTCAATTTCATGTTCTTTATGGTTGATTTTTAAAGTAGGGTTTTCTAGTTTAAAGAACATTCTGTTATATGGAATTTTTTTCTTTAGATTCACAAAAAAGGAAAATTTACCCTCAAAATCGGGTTGAATACATTTATTATTATTTTAGTGAAAAAGGCCTTTTAAAGCAGACAGACATTATTTTTAAATAAAATCATTTACCTGAACATACTGTTAACTGCATTGCTTTATCTGTAAAGAAGGATAAAGAGATTAGTGAGCTCTGTTTATTGACGAAAGGATGGTTTAATTTTTCAAACTCTTGTTTTCATACGCTTAACACTTTCTAAATCAGTGGCTAGAATGCTTGACTCTTTTTGCAGCATAAAGAAACAATAAATACAGCTCGATTATCTTTGGCTTTTTCTTTTTGTTTTAAGTGAAGCAATAGAGGGTTTTGTTTTGTTTTTATGAACATTCTGTCTTGGCAATTTTCCAGTCTTTGGATGAAGAGTGTGTATAATGTGACATGGCGGGGGTGGAGGAAGAGTGAGTGGGAAAAGCAAGTATAACATTGCAAAAGGAAAACAAAAAAGAAAATGGGGATATCAAGATACTGGAACAGGATGAAAGAGGTGGAAGTATGTTTTGTCCAAAACATTTGGACGAGCAAGCATAGTATGATGGCTATAAGGATGCACATAGTGTGATGGTTTATAAACATAAGCATTGAGCTGTTAAGCCTTTGAATCAGTTTTTGTCCATGGGTGCAGTGAGTGAATATTAGCAAATTCAAATATTTCACTCATCCATCTGTAATATGGGGAAATATGATGCTAGTTTCTCTTACCAGGTTATTTGTAAGAATTTAGTTGCCATTGTAAATGTACTTACTGGGATTCCATGGGAGATTGTCATGGCAGCTAATGTGGTGTAATTTCATAGTCTTAACGAGCACTGAGAGCCGAGAGTCAGAAATCCTTGCTAAATCTACCTAGTGACCAAACTTATTTTCTTTTTTCCTTTTTTGGGGCCCTCTGCATATCACATTTCTTTTCCATTCATTTTATCCTATCTCATAATGTGTAATTTTGTTTATAGCCAGATGTGGCAATATAGTTGGTGTATGTGCATGTCTCTGTGTGAACTAGATATTTACTCATTTTTATTTCAGTATCATAAATGCTGCCAGAAGAACTGGCTCCCACTGTCCCTGGGATCAACACTTCTCATTATATGGAACTTTATTGTTTTTATCATCTTCTGGGTCTAGTAATTAACTGAGGGAATATGTCATGCAGAGAAGGAGAAATGTTTTTGTCAAGTTAAAGGTCCTGGATTTAAATTTAGAAGCACACATACTCTGTTCTAGAGGAGTCTCAGCTTTGTTCATGCTGGTTTCATGCATGACCAATATTAAGTCTATTTTGTCTCTCTTTGAACAAGCAAGTATCAATTTTTAAATTTAAATTAAATAAAAATACAGTTAGGTTGACAGATACGTAAGAATTTAGATTGATAATAATTTACCAATATTTGCAAAGCGCTTCATAAACTAAAGAACTTAACATTTTAAAAAAGAATGCAGAAGAAAGCAAAACTGAAAACTTAGTTCACTGAAACAAAGAGGTTTTGACTATTTAGTTTTTTAAAAGTCTAAGTTGGTATTACTAGGTATTAAGCCATATTTATGATGTTGATTCAGAGTTATGCCTCTTTTTCTTATGACAAGCTTTTCATCTATAACAGCTGTATGTCAAGCAGGTACAATATGCTGCTTTCCATGCTAGAAACAACTATATCCATTGAATTTGGTTGCTGAAGATAGACAAATATTTCATGTGGATTGCTTTTTATTGGAACATTGAAAATGTGTAAATGTCTTCCCAAATACCATGTAAAGAATTCAGGATTTTTTTTTAAAAAAAAATATGAATGTGGATAGGATGAAAACTGAGAGATTTATCGACCTCTGCTAACAAAATGTGCATGAAGGGATCTGAGAGCTGCCTTTTATGTTAATAAAAAAAAAGAGCAGCCTTTTTAACACCTTGGTACTGCTAGGCATTGCAACAGCTATAGGGTGTGAAATGGCTCTGGAAAGGATGGTCTGTGATGACATGGTTTTCCTCACAGCACTGTTATGTGAGGGAAGATGATGTCTGCTGTCAGGCAGCCGTGGAGCACCCATCCCTTTCTCTCAACAAGGGCTCTATGTGGGACATAATGCTATTGCATGTACTCTTTACTATCCATCCATCACCCATTACTTTATTTATATCTCACTTTTTCCTCAGACCAGGACTGAGGGACTCCAGGACTCCAAAAACTTTTTTTTTTTAATGGTTTTAAATGCAGTTGTCAAATACCTCATCAGATATACTGAAAGGCTTATGGAGTGGATCTTCTAATCCATAAATCAGTTTTGTATCTGTGGATCAGGTGAGTTTGCTTCAGAATGCAGACTCCCTGTGCCCCCTGCCAAATTCCTCAAGTGTTGCTTCTGCTCTAGTGTTGTTTCAGCTCCTGTTCTAGCATTGCTTCAGCAAGTCCTAAGATTTGAAGAAGAGTAGATAGATAATGGAAAATTAGTTCATGTAAATATCCCTGGTCTTTATCCCCTCTTTTCTTTCATAGAAATGAGTTTGCAGCCTAAATTGATTGAACCTTTTCTACACACTCTCTGTACTTGTACACTGGATCTACAGGCATACCTCAGTTAACAAAGCCTCTGACAAAGCTTTTTACAAAGTCCTTTTCTACCTTCCCAGCCCTCTGTTTCCTTTTCACCTTCTGTCTAGCTGAATGCTTTTTTTTTAGCAGCATTGGCACTGGGAAAATGGTGAAGGAAGGCTAGAGAAACACAGACTTCCAGTGACAGGTTACAGGAGTATGTCTGTATTGAATTGTAAACAATACAATGAACTAAGCCTGAGCTGGGAAAGAGTGGGATTCTGTTCTGGCCTATCCTAGTGCAGCTGTGTGTGCCTGCCAACAACACGCAAAGCAAACAGCAGCTGCTTCCAGAATCCCTTGCTGAGCATGTGGGGAGTGAAACAGAAAGAAAAGTGGGGAGCAGATAAGCCTAGATTACCAGTTACCCCCCAGCAAGTTAAAGAAGCATAAGTCTGTAAGTTTGACAGCTAAAATGGAAATCGTACGTAATGTGGAGGCTGGTGAAAGATGCATTTTTACAAAAGATTTCAAGTTGTGTCTAGGAAGTTCAACATGTTTCTGCTTATTTATACAAGGCTTAACTGATATCATATTTCATATCGCATGAACATGTTGTTAGTTTTGGATAAAATTTTGTTGAAATATGTTGAACCGTTGTTCTTTTTTGAGGTTTAGGTGTCTATCCCTATTATTTTCATGTTGTTTGTACATCTGACCAGATTTTCTGTTGAAGAAGTAATATTCAGGAACACATCAGCTTCTTTAACTGAGGTATATCTGCAGAGCCAGTTAGGGTAGAGATCTACCAGTAGATCCGGATCTATCTTCTGCCTATCTCTCTGTTCTGGTAGCTAAGAATGAACTTCTTATTGTGGATCCAGTGATGAGGTTGGTTGGCTTTGCTTGGCCGAAATATGAAACAGACACCATTTGTTGGAATTGAAAAGGTAACTGCTTTATTGGCTACCTCTGAAGAAGTTTGGCCCAGCATCAGTCTTGATCAGGTCATCAGCTGATCTACATGCTGGCTGAGAGAGACCAGTTTACTCAGCCCACTTTCTGGGTGGTCCTGGAATGACAAATATGGAATGCCACATGAGCAGAAGTTTCCACCACCACCACCTGGGAATGAAGCAGAACCAATCACCTGCAACCTGGGCATGGCCCTGATGCCTGTAAAACCAAGGTTCCTTGAGGGTACCCTCACCTCCATAAATTGAGTATGATGAATGCACAGCCTCCTTCTCTGCCAAACTAGATCTGATCGCGTGTGAAAACTGCCAGAGTTGTTACAAATCAAGATTTCAGAAATGTGTATAACGCAAAACATAAGTGTTGTCATTTGGAGCTATTGTCAGCCAGAGATGTAAATTAAGGCTGGCTGCATAGGAAGATGCTCTAATGCTGACATATAGTTGCATGTTCTGGTGGCAGACGGGAGTGAAGCTTTTGTGTTGCCTGTTGAGAACTACCCTTGCCAACAAAGCAAATTGTCTGTGATGGATGCCCTTCCTCTTGCTTCTTCAGAGCCCATGAAATCTTGGGCTTTGGGGAGAAGGAAAATCTGGCATTACAAGAAAAGATGGCACCTGGTCACCATCTGGAGATTACATAGGTGTCCCTTGATAAGTCAGGGGACATTTCATCTGAAAAAGTCCTTCAATACTTAAGCATTTTATGTATTATTCTAAAAGTAATGCCTTGAAGGCAAGAAATTAGTCAGATGTGAGTGTGCCTGCATGCAAGCGTGTATAGAAGACAACCTGCAAACAATCTGGTAAACATATTTTATCACTGGGAAATAATATTGTCATATAGAATAATTCAATTTAGAATTCATTTTTTCTACATCTATAATGATTGAATATTTTATATTTACTGTTCTTAAGAGATCACTTAATGGCCTTGACTTCATATTTTAATGAGAGTTGCATGGAAACATTATTTCCATCGCTACAGCATGCAACATTTTCCAGTGACTTTTTCAATGAAAATAAACTTGTCCTTTCAGTTAAACAAAGCTTTGGATTTATTAGGAGATCAGCAAATTAAAATACATTTTGAGAACTATAGAATATACAATATTGTATCATTAGGATGTCATTGTGTTGCTTGCTTCATTCCTGATTTCTAGTGTTTTTACCCCTGTTTACATGTGGTTTAGCATGCTTTAAGAGCAACTCAAAACCAAATATTTCCAAACATAATTTTATAATGCTTCCTGTGTTCAAAATAACTTAACATCAATGACAAATTCAAAAGGCAAAGGAACATTTGGAGAAACATAACATTTCAGAGCATCCCAGTGTGTCTTTTTGGTATGGGTAGAGCAACAGACCCGAAAAGAATTCCCACACAACATACTTATTTACAGTGTTGTATCAGTATGGTTTCATAATTATTTGTACAATGAAGGCTATTTCCAGCTGATGAATTTATAGCACAAGTGTGCAGATGTTGTGTAGTATCCTGACATTTTCATTAAAGACGTAGTTCTGTTTTGAGGAACTCATGTCATGTTTTGACAGTATGGAAATTATAATGTGCAGTTGATCTCTCACCTAGTGGGCCACAGTAGTTTGAGGACACATTCAGAACTTTGTTGTGGAAGTTGTGGAGGTGGAGTTGGTCCCAGGCACTTATAATTCATTTCTAGGCACTTAGGGATGGAAATGAATGAATATTATTTCACATGAATGAATATTATTCATTATTCATTTCCAGGCTAAAAATGGGCTTCCCTATACTTAGGAAATCTAGTCCATGAGAATAACACAGAGCCTGGAATTTTGCATATTTTTATACCCGGTATTCTTAGCTCCCCAAAATTTTTGAGATATTATTCTAAGCACATGAGTTCTTTTACATGAAAAAATGTGGGTTTTTTTCCTGCACAAAGACATGTTTTTCACATAAAAATTATTTTTGTGCAGAACTGCCACATTTTTGCTTAAAAAAACCCTGCTTCCAAACCATACTTCTGGGTGAAAAGTTGACATTTTTATGCAAAAAATGTGGGCAGGGAGTTGCAAAAAACTTCATTTTCTCATGATAAAAATGGGGTGTGGGTTTGCAGGAGAAATCATGAATTTCATGATTTCATGGGGTCAGCATGAGTTCATAAGGGACTTGAAGACAACATACACGCACGCAGACACACACACACACACACAAACAAGCATTCAATGAATAATCCCTCTGACCCACCTGATGGGTGATGCTTCTGTTTCTTATTCTCATCTGTGTCATGTTATCCTATGATAAAACACACACAATTTGGATGCAGAAACTTCTAGCCCCTATTCCTAGAATCTGAGTTGCCAGGCAGAAGAAATAGGAAACACCTTTGCCTCAGTTTTTTGGAAAATCATTACCAATCCTAATTTGATAGTAGTGACCTGGATCCAGCAGTAGCCTTGACTCCTTAAAAGGGAATTTTGTATATTCTTTGATAAGAGCTACTTAGCATTTAAATTTGAGGTTAATTGCTACATGCTGAGGGAAAGCAAGGACACGTAGCTTCTCATCTTTTGGCACATACCAAGTATGACTTCTGCCAGTGGAGAACTTTTTTGGTCTGTATGGAATCCCCATATCATTTAGAACCCTGGACATTCAGAAATTAGCTAAACTTGGAAACAGAATACCAGAACTGGGCTGACTAATGGCCTTTTCCAGTGTTTCAGTTCCCATCAAAATTATATAATGATGAAGAGGTGATAAAAGGCTTGCTGAATTGAGTTTCGCTCACTGAACATTCCCATAAGTGGAAGTATAGGAGGCAACTGTCAGGCATCTTTCAGTGATTTCTCTTTTCTCCTCATTCTCTTACCTCAACAGGTAAATCTGTTGTGTTTATGGAGAGTAGGAGAGTGGAATCAGCAAAGAGGAATTACCGCTCTTTGCCAGTGTGATCATCCGCTCGATCTCTGCCATGAACAGATTAAACCTTCCATTAATGGAAGCCTAGTTAGGTTCCACGCCATTAATGGTGCAATCACATATACATTTTCTCAAAAGAAAGACCCGCCAGTTCATGTTGCATGTACAGAATTGATGGCAAAGTTTTCTTTAATATTTTTTAAATTATTTTAATAAAATTTCCAACTATTAAAACACATGTCTTACAAATCTCAAACATAACAAAGAACAAACATATTACAGAATATAAAACATAGAATAACATAATACAACATATAACAACAACAAAAGAAATACCCACTTGATTCGTCTTGTTGATATATCATCTGTTTTTATACAGGATCTGAATTATATATGTTTGATCTGCTAATTAACACCATCTTAATTCTTTTGAATTCAAAAGATACAAATCTTATCCTTGAGAATAGGCTGAACCATATGTATATATATGTTTAATTCATTATCCCATTTATCACTTCATTCTAGAATCCTTCTGCAAATATTTTATCTTTCCACTTTTCTTTAAAAAAGAGTATTAGCGGCTCTCAAGTTTTATTAAATTCTGCTAAATTTTTATTACTAAGAAGCAGAGTTAGTTTATCCATTATCATCATATCCCACAAAGCTTTTTCCCATTCACCTTCCATAGGAATTTCATGAGATTGCCAATATCTTGCAAAAACTATTCTGGCACATACTATCATGTAAAAAATAATCTTTCCAAACTTTTTCTCCATTTCGTCACCCAAGACATTCAATAAATACATTTCTGGAAGCATCCCATATTTAATCCCTAAAATTTTCTCCATGGTCAAATGAATATATTTCCAATATCTCTGTGCATGATTGCAGAGCCACCACTGGTCATAGAAAGTGCCTTTCTCTGTTTGACATTTCCAACATCTATCATCACATTTGTACATTTTTGCCAGCCTTTCGGATGGGAGATACCATCTCAAATGCATTTTATAAACATTCTAACGCAAATTTTGGCAAACAGTACACTTCAGTCTTTTTTGCCAAGTTTTTTGCCATTGATCCAAACTTATCTCCCTTCCCACATTCTGAGCCCACCGTATCATTGATTCTTTTACTACCTTTTCTTCGGTGAACCATTCCAATAGATGTTGATATAGTATGGAGATTGATCCTTTATTCTTCTCAAACATCACCAGATCAAACCAATTTTTTTCTGTTTGGAATCCATTCAGTTTCTTTTCCATCTTAAATTTCTCATACAACTGTCGATATAACAACCAATGGCAGTTCATACCTTCTTCCCACAATTCCTCTATTGTTTTCATTTTTATTTCTGTGCCTTTTACTATTAATATATCCCCATACATAATCCATTTCCCATAGAAGATATTTTCTCGCTTGTAAAAAGCTTCATGGGGAGATATCCAGAGTGGGTTTTTTGAGTAAAGTCTGGATTTATATTTATTCCATGTTTTAAGTATAGATCTTCTTACAAAATGATGGTTAAAATCTTGTAGTGCCATGTCTCTGAGGAAACCCAAATAAGCATGCCAGCCAAAAGCCAGCTGTGTCCCCTCAAGTGCCAGTAGTTTATGATCCGCTAGCTTCATCCATTCACGAAGCCAATCTAAACAACAGGCCTGGAAATATAAGTTCAGATTGGGAAGTGCTAATCCTCCACGTTTCTTATCTTCACAAAGTATTTTGAATCTAAGACGAGGTTTCTTTCCATTCCAAATGAACTTTGTGAGATCTTTTTGCCACTCTTTAAAGACCGATTCATTATTTACTACTGGGATATTCTGGAACAGGAAGAGCATTTTTGGTAGAGCCACCATCTTAAATGCTGATATTCGGCCTAACAGAGAAAGATTTTTATTTTCCCAACTCCTTTATCTGTTTCCAGGTCTTCCCATAGTTATTCTAAAATAAGTCTGAGTTCTTATTCGTCAAATAAATTCCTAAGTATTTCACTTTAGATCTTATTGAAAAGCCTGTCATTGCTTCTAACTGCTTTCCCTCTTTTTCGATATATTTTTAACCAAAAGATACGTTTTTTCCTCATTAACCTTCAAACCAGAAACAACTGAAAAATCTTCCAACATAGTTTTAAATCTTCCAACATTTTCCAAAGGGTCTTCAATAGTCAACACCACATCGTCCGCAAAAGCTCTTATCTTATAGTCCATACCCTGAATTCATACTCCTTTCGCATCTTTATCTTCATTAAGCTTCACAATCAGAGTTTCCATGCATATAAGAAAGAGTAAGGGAGATAGCGGGCAACCTTGCCTAGTGCCCCTTTCAATTTTAAATCTTTCCGATTTCTCTCCATTTATCAAAATTTGTGCATACTGATTCTTATATATCGTTTGGATAGCCATTGTGAAATTTTCTCCCATTTTCAGCTTACTTATCATCTTAAACATATATTACCAGTTTATACTGTCAAAGGCTTTTTCAATGTCCAAAAATAGCATAGCCAGCTTTCTACTTGGTTGCTTATCAAAAGCTTCAATTATATGCAGTATGTATCTCATATTATGTTTTATTTGTCTATTTGGCAGAAACCGCGCTTGGTCCTCTGATATTATGTCTTTCAGAATTTTTTTCAATTTGTTTGCCATTATCCACATAAATAATTTATAATCAACATTTAGAAGTGAAATCGGGCGGTAATTCTTCGGAATGGTTGTATCTCGCTCCTCTTTTGGTACCAGAGTTATAAATGCTTGCATCCAAGACTCTGGTATTTTACCATTTTTAACTTCATTCATAACCGCCTGAAGATGTAAAATTAATTCATCTTGTAATATTTCATAATACTGTAAAGGTAGTCCATCTGGGCCGGGAGCTTTATTTTTCTTCTGGAGTCTTATTGCTTCAACCATTTCCGCCATCGAGATGGATGCGTTCAATTTAATTCTCTGCTCTTCTGTCAATTCTTTCATTTTTGCAGACAATATAAATTTTTCAATATCTTCCTCTTGAATCTCTCTTCTCTGATACAAATTACAGTAAAACTGTACGAACACTTTTTTTATCTTCTCTGTCTCATGATAAGTGTTTTTTCCATCATTTATTTTCAAAATAGGTGGGTTTCGATTTTTATGTCTCAATCTCAAAGCTAACCATTTTCCAGGTTTGTTCGCCCATTCAAAATGTTTCTGCTTCCATATCTTCAATTTCTTGCTTATTTCTTCTGTCATCATCAACTTCAATTGTTTTTGTAATATTTTTATTTCCTCTTTAATCCTATTCTCTGATGGTTTCGATTGTAATTCTGTCTCTTTTCTCTGGATTAATTCATTTATCTGTTGTATCTTCTCTTTTCTTTTTTTAATCAATACTGCATTTTGCTGAATGAAAAAGCCTCTAATGACAGCTTTACTAGCATCCCATATCGTTTGAAGAGTAGTCTCTCCTGGGACGTTTTCCAAAAAATAATTATGTAAAACTTCTTTTGCCTTTGCCACAATTTTCTCATCCCTCAATAGGTGCTCATTAAGTCGCCAATTGTATTCAGTTTTCCTTCTTTTAAAGTTCATAACAATAGCATTATGATCTGAAAAAGTACCGGGTTGAATTTCCATCGATTTTACCTGTGCACATAAAGATTTTGAGACAAAGAACATATCTACACATGAGAAAGATGCATGTGGTTTGGAGTAGAAAGTATATGCTTGTGATTTCCCATATAAAAATATCCATAGATCAATTGTTTCTGTATCCCGTATCAGACTATCAAAGGCTACAGAAAGCTTACCTTGATTCTTTATTTTTTTATCTGATTTCCTATCTAGGGTTGGACATATCACCCCATTCCGGTCTCCCATCAGAATCATTTGGTCATATTCTCTATCCATAATCTGAGTTTGAAGTTCTTTGTAGAATTTCTCTTTTCCATTGTGTGGGCCATATACCTCCACCAAAAGCCATTTTTGTGCTTGCCAGTCACCTTCTACAGCTATATAATGACCATATTCATCTCGAAAGACTTCTTTTGATGGGATTTTTTCACTCACATACAGTGTTTTCTTTAATATTTTTAATGAGGGAGGCATGAGTTTTGTCTATGTTAGAGCTAAAATCTAGATGATATTACATGGGTGGTTATTTATTATAATGAACCTATCTGTGTTCCTTTTCTAAAAAATATGCTCAAGCAACATCAAGAAGAGAATTGATATACCATTTAGATGTGTTAAGCAGGGGCCTCAAAAAGAGTGTCAGGCCAATCCTAGTGAACAGATGAATAACAGAGTCCTCATCAGGCGTGTAATAAAAAGTTCAGCATCTGTGACCTTCAGTTAAAAACAGGAAACATGCTGCATCATCTGATCGTTTAGCACTTCTCTGGAGGAATAAAAGAATGCTTATACTGTGTGTCCTTCATGTGACAGATGCACAATTATTTATGGCCTAAGTGGGAGGACATATTAAGAAGTTAAAGCTTTCATTTATGTTAGAAACATAGACCCATTATGTTAAGCATGAGAATCTCTCTTTCAGGCACAATTTTCAAGAAGGCCTAGTGTTGGAACCTGGCTTCATTGAAATGATGCTTACAAGAATATTCTAAAATGTGAAAAAGATATTGTACTACATTCCAGTTTGTTCAGCTTAATTTCTCCAATTGGTAACTTCTGGATGACATTCTGTTAATGGGTTAGATCCAGAGCCAGGGCTTGTGTGGGCAGAAGAACACCTTCATTGGTGCAAACTACCCAGCTAAATTCCTTCAGTCTTTCCACCTGGCTGCACTCTCACATCTCAGATGTTCCAGAGGTGACATCGAGCTTCAAAAGTGACAGACTAGGGGAAGGGAAGCCAAGGAAATGAGGCTGGAAACTTTATTTGTGTGAGTGTAGAACTTTGGGGTGGATTGGTAGCAGTTCTACTATTTTCCCCATGTCCTTGAAAAGCAAGGAGACCCCTGCCCCAGTTCTTATCTTCTACTATTGACCCTTTCCCAGCCCTACTGCACATGTGTGTCTCCTTGTAAGTTGGCAGTGACAGTGCCTTGGAAATTAAAAAACCCTGTGTTAGTGGAGTCTATGCAATCTTTTCTGGATCTAATGTGTTTCACAGGGCATTAAAAAATAGTGCCTAGTGTGATTTTTTTAAAAAAACAACAAAAACGAACAAACTTTTGAGACACTGGCAAAATTTCACAGAAATCCCTCCCCCCTAAAATGAGGGTCAGTGGCATAGATGACATGGGCAATTTCTGAAGGCAGCATCACTGGATATGTCAATTTTAGGCTGCATTTCTCAGTGGTGTCATTCAAAATAATTAACAACCAGTTCTGGGGATGTTTGCTGCTTCCTTGCAAGGATCTCAGAAGCTGTTGATGCTGCTCCTCTAGCTCCACTTATGGTTGATGTTTCCTCCAGTCCCTGAGCAACAGCTACACAAGATGGTGGGGCTCTTGGGTCATCTTGCATCCCCAGTTCTGCCCCACAGCTTCAGAAGATTCAGTCTTTTCCTCTCCTTTGACCCATCTACCTTTCCATCCTCTTTGTCTGTTCTGGTCTCTTCTTCCTCTTTCCCTTTGCAACTATTAGGTCCCCTTTTAATCTCCCCGATCACTGCCTCTTCCAACAATTTAAACAACTAGTTCCAGCGAACTGGTGTGAACTAGCTGAATGATACCACTGTGTATTCTGACTTACTGGGATGGGAGCATGCTCTACTGGAGGAAGAAGGTTAATTTCTAAGCAGGTGTGTAGAACAGCAGTAACATATTATCACTGCTTCTTGGCCACTAAGCAATTTCCTGATAAAAGTCTCTTCTAATTTTTCTAACTTTATATGATCATTTTAATATGGGGCTGGTGGGTTAGGAGCAGAATTACCTATCTGCTGAAGCGCAGTTGGTACTTCTCAGTCAGTTTTCTGCCCACCAAAGGCCCCACAGTGATACACAATAAAATATATTTTAAAACTTCAATTCAGAAGGTTTACAAAAAAAAAAAAGTGACTTTAGAAACTAAAGCCAGATCTCATTCCTGGCTACTGCATGTTGTACAACTGTAGTTTTGAGCACTTTTCAAGGGCAGACCCAGGTAGCATATTGTGGTAGTCTAACCAGCAGAAAATTAAAGCATGAATCACTGCCCTCCCCAAACATACCATGTTAGGAAGGTGCAAAAAAGAGAGGTTTTTTTTTTTAAATCCAAAGACAATTTCAGCCTATAAATGTAACAAACAGCAATCACGTTTATTATTTTAGGCAGGGGGAAAGTTGTTGCACCTACAACTATTTTTTGAAAAAAGCAAGGAAGTCAGGAGAATGGGAATTAAACAGTCCTGTTTTTTTCTGGGTGAGGATTATTGTTGCATTTGGTTTCTTGGTGAAAAGGTTATATCAGATCAGCTATACCAGGCAATTTTCTTATGTAGTCCCTGCCAATATAGATAGTAAGCAATAAGCTTATTATTATTTTTTATTTCTTTTCTGTTGACTTCAGTGCTGAGCTCACATTGGCAACCTATAGGAAATTGCTAGAAAGTAAAGAGGTTATTGCTCTGTAAATTAGTTGTAAAAGATCGTCCTGTAGATGCCTTCACCCCACAAAAGGAAGAGGAAAAGAAAGAGGAATAAAAAGGCAATATATTCTCCCCCCTCTTCTTCTTTTTACCAATTAATGCTCCAAATGCTTGAAGCACCAGCCTTCAATGTGCATTTGACATTATTTAGGCATAGTTAATGTTTGTTTTGGCAGGCTGAGCCAGTTCTAATATCTCTTTTTTTCCCCTGCCACCACTTTCCTTCCCTACCTAGTAATTTACAGAAGTGCATGATAAATTAAAAGATTAAGCATGGTGTATTTGCATACATAACCTCGCAGGTGGCTAAACTGTAATTAACACTGAGCAATCTTGACTTGGGAATTTGTGATGTTTAATTGCAAGATGGTGCCTTTCCTCTCTATTTTTTTTTTAAAAAGAAACTTCTATGGCAGTGATCAATCAATATTTTACAAGCAGATGCCAGTTGGGCTCTGCTGTACCAAGTCAACAGGCAGGCAAATTCTGGCAGGTTGGCTCAGTGACTTGAACTCAGGTGAATCTTTTTGGTCCTACTTGATTCAATGCCTCACTACATTCTCTCTGGCCAGTCATATTGTTCTTTGTCTTTTGGGTTTCTTCTCTGCCACACCTGACTGGCTGCTTGCTTCTGTATTCTCTTTCCAAGCCACCTTAGATTTGACAGACCACAGGCCTACTCACACCTTGACTCTAGGACTCCTCCAGTAAATCAGATCACAAGAGCAATCCCACCACTGAAACAAGCAACAAGGCAAGTTCTAGAGAGTGCCAGAGTGAGCAGTTACTGCTAAAAAATGAAAGAGAGAGAGGGAAAGAGATGAATTTAGGACGAGCTAAATTTGATTAGACCAATAAACTAGTTCAGCATTCTGTTCCAACAGTGGCCTGCCAGGTGGTTGCCTGGAAGAATCTCTCCATGAATGTGACTGCACCCTTTCATGTGTGTCACCCAGCAACTGATACACAAAGGCATTTAGTCTCTGATATGAGAGGTGATGTTTAGGCATCCTGACTAATAGGACCATACTTGAGCTGATTGGGAGCTTCCTGTGATGCCAGGGGTCTTGAAGTGGAGAAGACTGATCTCTAGCTGGGACTGAAGAGGGAGAAGCTGATTTGCCTCTGAGCTAGGCTGTGTCAATTGACTAAACAGCTTTCTTTTTGACTCTGCCTTTTGAAATATGTTTACAACTCATTTCTAAATGTGGCAACAGGAATGATAAATTCCGCCATATACACAGTTGTAGTCCAGCAGTATCATCTGGAAGTCGAGTTAGTATCACAAATACTATAAATGATCTTATTTAAATAATTTTATATGTAGAGTGAACCTTGCAGCATAAAGGAATGACGTACAGCACTGTGTACAAAGACAGGAGGAAAGCTGTCTGTGTTTCAATTCTGCTGTCTTGCCCTATAGAATAGTGCTACTCAAAGTGATATTACATGGACCAGTGCTGGTCCATAAGCCATTGGATGCTGGTTTGCACAGAGTTTCCAGGAAAGAAAGAAACAGTTGTACCAGTAGGTACAAGTAAGAAGCTGGTCCCTGTCCCATTATCTAAAACAGTTGCTTGTGCTCCATCTCATATAGCATGGGAAGACTGTTAGTTGGGGTTATTGGTTCCCAAACTTTAGTCCTGCAGATTTTTGTATTTCAGTTCCCAGAAGCCCATGCCAAATTGACCAACGATCAGGAATTCTGGGAGCTGAAGTCCAAAACACCTGGAAGACCAAAGTCTGGAAAACACTTATCTAGACTGTTTAAAAAAAAGAAAGAAAAGCTTGTTCTCCAGACAAATGGATTGTATATAGAAATGTTTATATTTATCCTGCATAATGTTTTTGATTTGATGTGTTTTTAGGAAAAGTAGCGATACTGAAGGAAGATTTGCAGAAGTACCATAACAGAGACACCTGGTTTCAACTGCAGCATGTTGATGCTGATTCAGAAGTACAGGTGAGATGGTTTATTTCATTGCTAAATTGATGACTGCATAGTGTTGGTGACCACAACAATTAAAAGGGAATAGCTATGCGATCCTGTTATTTTCCTTTCTGAAAAATATTATTGTAGCTAAATACATGGAGAATATTTCAGGAAGTCTCTGCTTAACAACTGTGATACATGGATGCCAGTAAATTAATTTTGTGAAGTGAACTGTATTGTAACAAGCAAACTTTAATCTGGTATTTATTTCATTACAAACCATTATATTTCCTTCCATTTGGAAAGAGAAAATACTACAGATCTCTGGTAACGTTGTGTGTTTGCTTTTGTTATATACCTGCTGTTGCCTGCAAATCGAAATTCATTAAGTGGAATAATAATGAATTTTGTGTGCACACATGAAGAGGTTTGCTTGTTTGTGTATTTAGTGATTAAAGTCTAAATCCAATGCAAAGTTGGTGGAAGAATACAATGTGCTAGTGGAATTCTTTTAGGTCTCATAGATGTGCAAGCAGCAGCACATTTTTGCCTGTGTACCCTACTGTTTGTGCAAGCAGATTTGCAAGTGCTTCTATAAATGGTTGCACAACTGGAAACTATATTGGATTCTCCCCTCATACATAGTCCAGAATGAGGCATTTGCAAGCACAGCATCATAAATGCTACTAGAACAATGCTGGTGGATATTGGTAGTATTTAATAGATTTATATATTGTCCTTCACTACTTTCTAAGACAACTCAAATAAGTAAAATGCACAAAACAATTAAATGCATAGTGAAAGAAAACAAGAAAACACAGCAGCATAAATATACTTCCCTAGGATAGAAAACCTGGGAAAATAAAACTGTTTTCAATTGATACTGAAAACATATTAAAGTAATTGCCACACACACCTGTTTGGAAGGAAAATTCTGTAAATGGGATGTGATCTCTAATCCTAAAAATAAATGTTAACTGCATCGCAATCCTAGCAAGTGTGCTAGGATTGCACACTTAGGGGAGAGGCAGACAACTGGAACTCTATGATTGCTGGAAGACTGATGGCTTTATCACACGAGTCAAGTAAGTCACACTTACAGCAGGATAATGGCATCTTTGACTGGGACTTACTACATGATGTCTTCTTCTTCTGTTGTTCTCCCTGTGAGAGATCATTTGGAAAGTCTTCTTTTACAGATCCATTAATGATCTCCTTTGTAAAAGAAGTTTAAAAAGGGCTTTCTAAACTATCTCCCACTGAGAGATAAACAGAAGAGGAAGATGTCGTGTGATAAGTCTCAGCTAAAGATGCTAGTATCCTGCTATAAATGCGATTTACCTGCCTTGTGTGATAAAGACCTGATAGTTCCAGAGGCACAGAGGTGGCGAGCCACAATGGCTAGCCATTGCTAAAGTTTTATAAATGTCAGTGATATTTTTCTGTTTCATCAGTAAAGATGTGTTTATTTTTTAAAAAGTAAAGGCCCTGCTGGATCAACTATTTCTTTGACTGCAGTGGTTCAAAATTTATTGTTTATAGAAATTTGCTTCACTTTCAGTGTGGTTTTCAGCAGTGAATCCCTTACATATTAAAGCAAGCCATCCCTCTGCCTAACTGCCCTTTGACCTAAAACATGATATTGCCACACCCACACCCACACCCACACACACATTGCATGGAGGACATAGAGTGCTCTTTACCCATCCCTGTTTTAAAAATAAGCAATTCATCACATTTTAAAGAAAACTGAACAAGAGCTGGCAGAGTTCTTTAATTACTTATGTATGCTTGTCAGTTGAACATGATACATCCTTACTTTTAAGTGTTTATGCAATTTTATATTCCATATTATTACTAAGAATCGTTTTATACTCAGGAGAGAAGTTTTGTCCTGCTTTGTACATTTCTTTTCTGGGTATTGGCATGGGGTGTTGTGACTGTAACTTGAGGAAGGAGGCTTCCTACCCTCAAGCCTGGAAAATTAAAAGTGGCACATCAAACTTTTAAAAGAGACAGATAAGCAAAACAAGATGTTAGCGCAAAAGAAGCAACATACAGGAACATGCAGGTTGGGATGTCCTTCTACTCATACTTGGAAAGAAGATTCATCAGATGAGACACATGTTGAGTTCTGATTTAATGGAAAATCATTGGTGCAACCTAAATTCAGACACTAATTCAAGCCAAGATAGAAATCATTGGCTTAATTCAGTTGTTAGTTCTAACTAGAGTATACTCACTGAATCAATGGAATTTAATTAAGTGCTGACTTCCAAAGTTCCCATGATTTAATGGTTTTACTCTAACTGGAACTAACAACTGACTTATTTTCTGTAATGGCAGTTTAAACAAACCAATGCTCCCTGAGATCAGATATCCCGGGAAACTGTGGTTTGTTTCAGTTTGAAAACAAAATTTCTGATCTAAATTTGGAAGGATATTTTCTGATCTTCTCAGGGAAGCATAAAAGTAGAGGAGGGGGGTTATCTACTTCAGTTTCTGTAGCACAATGTAAGACAGTAATTCAGGCATTGACCTTGAGAACAGTCAGAAAGACAGGAAAGTCCTGAGGAGGTAGTGACTCAATTATAGTCCAGTGAAGGGACTTCTTGTCTGGATTCAGAACCTGCTTAAACGAAGCTAGTAAATAGGAGAGGAGGAGCATTAGGGAGGTTTTTATCTTCCCAAAATTAAAAGTAAGAGAATAGGAAGGATGAACACTGAGAGCCAAATGCCTTGATTTAAACTATGCAGCCTGCTCTTTTCACTTTATTGTGTTATATAAATTAATAACTAATTTTTCAACTGTCTAGGCCAGTGGTTCTTAACCTTTTTTTCTCCAAGGACCCCTTGTAAATATAATCTATTGCCATGGACCCCCAAAATGTAACTCAAGCTTTAAGTGTTTGAATGTAGATTTAAATATTCAAATATTTATTTAAATATTCAAATATATATATATATATATATATATATATATATATATATTTATTTATTTATTTTAAAGGCTTCTGGAGACTGGGATTCAAATCCCAATCAGGCACTGGATAACCATGGGCAAGTCACATTCTCTTAGCTTCAGAAGAAGGCAAAGGCAAACCCCCTCTGAACAAATATTGCAAAAATAAAATAAAATAAATCCTGTGATAGGTTCACCTTAGGGTTGTGACTGGAAGGCACACAACAACAGCTATCCTGTCTCTCCCTTTTGAAAACTGACTTATGGTTGCCCTAAGGCAAACTGATCATGGGTGCTTTCCGGGGAAGATTTGTTGCCTTTGCTTTTCACTGAGACTGAGAGAATGTAACTTGCCTGTGACTTGCCTGAGGTCACCCAGTGGGTTTCCATGACTGGGTGGGGATTCAAAACCTGGTCTCCAGAGCCATATTATCATGTCTCTTTCATCAGGGACACATAGCAGAGGGTGCAGGTGCTGAAACTGTTCCCTTGTTGAAAGTACTCCCTTGGCATTGGACTACCCCTTCTTCTGTGTTGATGTTGCTACTGTTGGTGTTAGCAGCGGGGCTTCACGGACCCCTTGTGAGGGTCCTGTGGACTCCCAGGGATCCCCAGACCCAGGTTAAGAATCAATGGTCTAGGCTCTTGAAGTATGTAATGCACAGTGAGTGATACTGGGTATTGGACTTAGCTAAATGAACAGCAGAAGTTTAAAAAAAAAACACAGAGACACACACAAATAGTGCAGTACTAATTTTTCTTCCTGTGGGAAATGAAAATTACCTTTTATCAAGTGAAGTGAGCCAGTATTGACATGGCCCTTGTTCACCCTTGATATTTAGTGTAGTTTAGACATGTTGTCGTAGTTGTTTGTCCAATGGTACTTTCTAGGAGACTGCTGTTTTGTTTTGTTTAATAGTTTGAGTCCTTGTGTCTTGCAGCAAGTGTTTGTGAAACTGTCTAGTTAATTAGAAACTTGGAGTTTAAATACTAATTATAAACACTGCACTATTTCAAGACTGTTTATCACTTCCTCTGTTTTTGCTTTGTAAATGCCAGCTTCTTAATGCCACATTTGGAGCTCAATGATAAGCATTTAGAAGAAGTGGAATACATTATCTTTTATTCTTGTATGTTATGGTTCTTTTTCTGTTTTGTAAACTGTCAAGAGAATTTGGACTGTTGGACAACAGAGAAATGTAGCTTAAATAAATAAAAAGAGATGTGTATAACATGGGGACTATTCTTATGCATATAAAGTGGGCCAGTATCTCAGCAAAATGGAAAATTGCAACTTCTACTACTAGTAAGGGACTGTTAAAGGAAGAACATGGTCAGTGAAATACTACAGTTATATATTGTGTGTGTTGTTTTCTTCTCTGCCTCCTCTGCAAAGTAAACCTTATTCCCACCACTGTGAGAATTTGATATATATACCAAAGCAATCACTCCCTTCCTAGAAACTGTAGACATTTCTTGGAACTTAGTAGTCTTGAGTTGACTGTATGCTGTCAGGACTGGTTTGCAGGAAGTTGAAGCAAATATGAAACAAGTGCCTGACAAGATCAAGGCAGCATTACTAGAAAGTTCCAGGAGTATTTTTCCCAGAAGTTCACAGCATATGAAAAACCAGAAAAAATGTTATTGCAATGGCATCTTCTCCACCAAAAAGGCCCGAAAGAGGACAAACTTTGAAGGTGAAGATGTGGGAGTGTTTAATCCTTACTCTGTCAGTGTGGTTCCTCCAAAATGTCCCCTATAAGTTGCTGAAATGTATTCAACACTCCTAGTGGTGAACAGAAAGTTGAAACAGAAAGTAATTTCTTTGGTGTGTCAGAAATAGGGTTGGTATAGGTTTTCCATTAATTCCCCACTCAGAGTTTTCAATCATCATTTATTCCAGTTCCAGCTCTAGCAGTAATCAGTTGTTGCACCCATACCCTTTGCTCCTTCTCTTGCTCTGGGATCTCCCTGGCAAGCAAAATCAGATTCTTAAAATCCCCAGATAGACGTTAGTTCTACATTTGCAGCACTGAACTCATAGTTATAAATAGAACAGCAGTTGGATGTATGACATGATAGAGTCCAGATTGATTTACTGGTGATGAGAGATACAGATTCTAAACAACCTTCTGAACTCTGTATTCTGTTATGGGATTTTGCTTTAATGGGGAATTGCTATTTTCAGTTGTTCCCCTCCCACTGTGGACACCCTGTGAAATCTGTGGTTGTTAAATGGGTTTCTACCAACTGTCTGCATGTATAGTGGGGAGAGGGACAAATAGACTTTAAAAAAAACACCATTACAGGCAGTGGGAAAAAATGGTATTTTATGCAGTTCAGATGCTAGTCTGCTCAGTTTCTGCATTTGGTGCAATACTATTGGCAGGGTGCACTACATGAAAGTGCTTCATGGAAATCAACAGCATTCTGCCTTCCACTACTGGGCATGCTGGATCATATCCAGGATATTAGTTCCAAGGGATGCCCTTTCTTGCTGCTCCTGAAGGCATCTTCATATTCTTCACCCGCAGCATGCATACTAATCCCTGGAAAAGCAAATATAGAGCCATAGGGGAAGTCTGCAGGGGGACACAGTTGTCAATAGTTCTGAGGGGCAGGATGCAGAAGAGGCTGCCTTGGGATCACTGGTCTGGCCCATTATTGCATGCCCAGATGTGACCTGGCAGGATGAGAGCATTGCAAGGCACTTCCATATGTTGCTTTGGAAGTCTGTGCTGGATGCTTGTACACAGTTGTTCACAATAATGCTGTAATCCCTGAAGGTAATCAATAGATTTCCAAGTATGTCTGTGAAATCCATGGGTTTTCCATAATTGGGACTGCACTTCAGGATAATCCTGAATTTTCATGGGAAAAGTCCTAAGGATATACTATAGTTTTCAATGAGACCTTTACCTGTTTTGTTTAATTGCTGCCTATGTGATTTTTCAAGACAACTTTCTGTTCAAAACTATGTTTTGTAACTTGCATATGTGAACATTAAAATGTGTATATTTCTGTTACATGGTTTACATTTTATGTCTCTGATTTAAATGATGAGTGCTCACATTTGTGTGTGAAAAGGAATGAAGGCTGTTAACATGGGAGGTTTATTTTCCAGACCCTTTGCAAAATAGCCTGTTATTTAGGACAGCATAAACAGTTTTTAAAAATGTCACTGATGTTCAGGAGTTGTGGTAATAATGCTTGCTCAACTTAATTTGCATACATCCAGCAGAGAGCTGATTTGAACATGGTTAATCATTTGCGAGATAAGGGTGTTGAATTGTAACCACACACCATGTGAAAGTGAAAAAAAGCTATTTACAGCTAATCTGCTCCTCCACCCAGGAAACAAAAGGGTGTGACCACCTTATCTAACAAACAATAGTTTTCACATCTCCTGACTTGTTTTTCTTTAGGTTTTTTTGTAATATACATTAGTGATTCCTGCACGGCTGTTCAGAGGTAAAACAGCTTATGTTACAGATACAGTGGGGTTAAAAAATTCTGAAATACTGAACTGTAACACTGAACCTAATTACAACATGGTGCTAAAATCTTTTAACCTTGCCTGTTTGGCTGGGGACACCTCTGTAGACATTTAATCCAACATGCTAATGTATTCTGTTTATTCTTTGTGGATACTTTTCAAGCTAAGCAGCTGTGGAGAAATTTATATGAGTTGCCATTCATGTTGGAAAGCCGTTTGATAGCGCTCCTCCGAAATCCAGCATGCAGCTTCAGGTCTTGAACTGGTGACCTGAGTGCTGGCAGGTGGCCATTTAGCGTGCCCCACTTGGCCTCAGCCAAAGGGAGATGGGAACACCAGCTCAGGAAATGTCCATGCACCAGTGGTCTAAGAGCAATCAACTGAGACTTCATGACCTCTATAAAGGTTCCTTACTGTTCTGGAGAACAAAGAAACATATTCTTACTGCTCTCAGACTTGCACTTGACCTGCTTTGCACTCAGCATTTGCCCTCCTCTACCACTATGTAGGAAGCAAATCTGGCAGGTTTTCTTTTCAAACTGTAATAATTCTGTGATCAATAACAAGGCCATCATCTACATTCTGGTCTGTAGTCTATGTTTGTAAGTTGAAGGCTATGATTTACTAGAGGTAATCAAATGACTAACAACATGGGCAGCGCCCACTGATTGCCTTCTAGCAAGTGTGGTTAGTGTTCCTCACCTCATCTCACCCACTTCCATGCAGGAACCAAGAGGTACTGATTGCTAATTAAATAATACAGATATTCTGCCAATGCTTATATTATTATTCGGACTGGGATAGAGGGAATTCAAGTGCTGTCTTGGCTCAGATGGGGAAAAAAGAAGTTGTGGTGGTGGTAGTGGTGGTGTGCCTACAAGTAATTTCCGACTTATGATGACCTTAAGGTGAACCCAGCACAGGGGTTCTGGGGCTAGAAATGTGTGATGTGCCCAAGGTCATCCATTGGGTTTCCACGGCTGAGCAAGGAACTGAATCCTGGTCTCCAGGGTAATAGTCCAATGCTCAAACCACTACACCACACTGGAGCTCAGAGAACAAGAAGGAGAAAAAGAAGAAGAGATAGTGGTAGTGGTGGTAGTAGTAGTGGAGACACGTGATCAAGAACTAAAAGTTAGACTGAGTCCCCAGTGAGAACCATTTGGTGATTGGTCTGCTGGCTCATGAGTGTTGCTTAGCAGAGAGTATCCTGTCAAACTTGTTTGCTTGTCCAAGCTTGCCTTTGTTTTACTTGGGGGCAAGAAAGAGCACATCTTCTAAGCCCGTGTTGCATTCCATTCCCACACCAATGTTTTAACACGGATGTTTTGGGTAATCATTTACCCAGCCAATAATCTTTTTTCCAAGTCCAAGGCCTAATCAGCTCCTGCAAATGGAACAGCCATGCAACTCAATTTCACACATACATTTTTCTTTCCTTTTAAAAAATTGTATTAGTTTATAAACCATTAATTCATCAATATAGTTCAAATGAGGAAAACAAAAATAATATAAAATTAATTGAATAACAAGCAAAAATAATAATAAAATGTCTGTGAGGTGAGATGCTGAACCTGTTCTGGTGACCAAAGTTTGGACCAAAATATACAGCAGCCCACTGATAAGCAGCCTACTGCCTTCCACTGTGTTTGGTACCGTATATGTGTGTAATAAAGAGATGCCATAAAAGGTATCATGACTTCATGAATTTCTTATCACTGTGAATATTTTGTCCATGCTTCTATTTGAGGTACTACTTTCTAGAGGAATTCTACAGCAACAGTGGAGACAAATGTGTACTTTGCTCATGTAGGATTTTAGTACAGCAGAACAGAAAATAGCCTGTTAGCCAAAATACAAACTTACCTTAACCTCACAGTAATAAAAGTTGAACCTTTCTACCCACTTACTACTAGACTGATGGAGTATATGAACCAAAATCTGAAAAAGAAATTATAATTTCAGTGGCTGAAGAAGCACTACTCAACAGAGGCAGTAGTCAAAACAGAAATGCATTTCTAATCTAAGCTCTTTCTCTATTTCACAGAAGAAAAATAACCTATTTTCATGCTTTCTAAGCCCTCCTACTCTCTCCACAATTACATGTCATGAAAGGCTCTTCACCACCTGGTTGCACGCTCTGTTTGTTTACTCTGCATTAGCCATGTCTTCCACTGATTGAAACATCAAGAGGGCACCTACTCTTTTCCTTGAAGAGATACATGAAAAACATCACTCTCCTACAATGTGCTATCATTAGTTTAATATAGTTATAATGCTTCAGTAATCTTTGAAATGGCTGGCCATATTCCATGTTGCTTAGGTGTTCATGTGTATCATAACTGAAAAAAATAACAACTGTCTTTCAGAGCAAAGATTCCCCAAAGCAGAGCCAAAATGCATTTACCCACTTTCTTGGGGATTTAATCCTACCAACCATGGTGCCGTTTAAGGGGGCAAAAGACAATAATTCAGTGGTAGGCTCTTAGGGATTTAATCCTACCAACCATGGTGCAGTTTAAGGGGCCAAAAAACAATAATTCAGTGGTTCTGTGCATTAGATGCCTGGATTTAATGTTTGGGACAATCAGATCATGCAATGACTTCTGCATGAAGCCCTGCAGAGCCATTGCCAGCAAATTAGATGGCTCCTTGATCTGACTGAGTATAAGACAATTTCCTATCTTCACCAGGGGCTGGGGCTGGGAAGCTGAACTTTTAAGAATGAAACAATAGCAACGAACACATGTTAACAAGCCAACCCCAAAAAGTACCATAAGAAGTGAGGACACTTGGGACAGTGATATTACAGCCTCAGCCACCAAAAAATACAAAAATGCGCTAGCAAATAGAGAAAGGAGTGCTATAAGGTGGGAATATAAATTGCCTGCAAAGAATGATTAAAAGACATGGTATTTAAAAGACACAAACTGAACTCTTGCTGATATCCTCAGATTAGGAGTGAGAATCATGTAGCATTCAAGATGTTTCTGGACTCCCAAATCCCAGCAGCCTTGGCTAGCATATCTGCTGAAGGGAAATGATGACTGTTTCTATGCAAAAATGTCCAAGACCACATGATTTCCACTTGAGTCCCAATGTATAGCTGGGGTGTTACCCTGTATGTTGGGGGTCCTGGGAGGGGCGCCCAAATAACCAAATAAAAACACAAGATGGGGAAATTAAGCTCGAGCACTCTCTTAAGCTGACGAAAGGCAGGGTAACTTTTAGCTAGGATCTTTTACCCTATGTCTATGGCTTCAGGTCAGAGAGCGTAGCCAGACAAGTTTTAAAGTAACAAGAATAACATTTATTGAGAACGAACAACACGAAAGACACAACATACACTAACTGAGAAATAGAAATGGAGAGCTTTGGAGAATGGGTAATACGACACCTGGTCTCGTGGTCCTGGAGAGAAGCGGAAGTTGAGGGGAAGAAAGCTCAGCGCGGTTCGCTGAGGGGAGCTCACTGGACAAACCGGCAGCAAGGTGGGATGGAAGTCCAAAGTAGTCTGAGGTAGTCCTGAAAATGGGGACCTTTTATAGGGTGGATTTTACCTACAGACCATGCTATGCTCGGTGAGAACAAAGAGAATTTGTAGCTGGACAAAGGCGTTGGAAAAGGTCAGGTTTTGCATGATGGGCTTAGCACTGGATGACAATAGTATGGTCAGTATGCTAATGGCTCAACATAAAGGAATGGCTTGGCACTCAGCCGTGCGTCTTTGTGTAGATTCGCGCTGAGCAAGGCCGGTTTGCAAGAAGGTTTTTCCCTGAAGCATCGGAGAGGCTTAAGTTGCCTGCCTAAATGAGGTTTGGAATTTACAACCATTAACGGCTGCGCCTAATACTTGCTTGTCCAGTGGACCTCTGCAAACACGTGGAGTAGGGTGGCAGAGAAAGGTCAAGCATAGGCCAAATTATTTGATATCAAAAAGATATCTAGTGCTCTCACCAGACATATCATAACCGTAGTAACAGGGGGTATGTTACAAATTGCTTAGATTTATGGGATAGCCCTTGAGTTAAAGAGAGAGAGTCTTGAAATACTTCTTTTGTTCTAGGGCCTTCAAGTCTGTGGGAGCACTAGAGATGTACATCCACAGAATTTATAACAGAAGAGTGCTGCTTTGGGAGAGCACAGTTGTATAGCTTGCTTCACAAAGAAAGTTGTGGTGTTTTTGCATTCAATCTACTATGCTTCCATAGCAGCCACTCGTCAGCATTTGTTCTGCCTGAGATGTGCATGAAGCTGTGGATACCAATCTTTGCTGGTTCAAAGAGGTTTTGCATGAGGCTGTGTGTTGCAAGCTGAACAGAAGATCCTCAAGTTTTACACTTAACTGTTGAACAGAAGAGATGAGGAATTTTAGTATGCCATTGTAAAATCTCATTCTTATTTTCAAATATAAAGCGATATATTTCCAGTTTGACTTCTTTATTGTTTTCTTTCACCTTCTGTTAAGGAAAGAGCAGCACTGGTAGAGAAGCAGGATCAAAACACAATATCCATATACCTTTTTTTCTGAAAAAGAGAAAAAAAAAGTCTCAAGCCAAAGCTTAGAAAATAGAAATTTATTGCAATATGAAATACACTCAGAACATGACGACTAGTTTCTACAGAAGCAAGAAAATCTCAATAGCACCTTATTCCATGAGCAGTAATGACAATATGCTCTAAATTGGGGTGTCAAACTTTTTGTCAGCCTGAGGGTGTCATTCTCTAATGTATAACTTTCCAAGGGCCAGCAGCAGGTTAGGCAAAAGTGGATGAGACCAAAACTACACACACACACACACACACCATTTGCACACATCCATGCACTCCTCTCTTCTCATATATCCATATTTCATTTCACTCTGTCACCCAGTTACTCCATTGTCTTTGTCAGTCCATTAATGTCTCAGAACTAATGTTTTCTGCACTCAGCTAGTTCATCTGACCTTTTCATGCCACTGCTTTTAACGACGGTACTTTTTTTTTCCTCCTAATCATGCAAGTTTTCTCAGACATCCCAGAACATGTGCTTGCAGGAATCTCACACTGCCAGGATTATGACTCACCACCAGTCTGGCCTCAGTCCTTTGAGGTACAACAAAGCAGTCCCTTGAGCACTGTGAACCACAGTGGCATCTCTGTACCTTCAAGACACATACCCAGTAGCAGCCTTTGTGTACTGCAGTTGGTACAGTATGCAAAATAGGCCTGCAATCAGTCTTGCTTATCTATAGTCTTTGTTTCTTTCTGGGGTTGAAACTAGTACACATAATTAGAAGTTGAGAAAATGGCTTTTTTTGGACTGCTGCTTTGGACTACTACTCCCCTAGCCAGCTTTGCCACACTGGTTGTGGCATTCTGGGTATTGTAGTCCAAAAATTGGTGTGGTCCCACCTCATCCCTGTGTAGAACACATTAGGAGGCTGAGTTTAGTATATGATCTTCATAAATGAACAAACGCTCGTATTTATAGCAAAAGCCCATCAGTATTCTGAGTGCGTGTCAAGTGGTTAGTCTCAAGCATGCTTTGCTCTCCCCTAACTTTCACTACAAAGCAACTGAGAAATATTCAGTCATGCCACTTGAAGGTCTTGAGACAACAGCTTCCAATGAAAGACTGGAAGTTGCCGTGGGCCATTTCCACACTAGCCTATTATAGTGCTATTATTCCACTTTCAACATCCTGTGGAATCCTGAGGTTTGGAGTTTAGGGCGGGGCTTCAAATGCCCCTCCCTAAACTGCAAACCCCAGGATTCCACAGGATGTTGAAAGTGGAATAATAGCACTATAACAGGCTAGTGCAGAAATGGCCATGGAGGGACAGCAGTGGGTAGGTCTGAGAAAGAGAGGCCTTGAGCTGGATTGGTGTGTTTAGCAGCCTGGAGATTCCCCAGTCCTGCTTTAAGAGACTTCGTTCCATAATATAAGATTCAGTAGCACAGTGTTGCCATAATCTCAAAGCTTGAGCTAGTTGCATCAGAGACTATAGTCGCTAGGAAGAGCTCTGGGCATTGGTGTATAAGAATAAGAGAGGGAAATTATAATTTGTTTCCTGTCCCTTTCCCATTTCCCCCCTCTATATAATACAATCCATCAGTTATTTGGAAAAAGGACTAGTCTAGTACAAAGCTATTAATGTGGATTCCTGATTCTTGCCAAGGGAGTGAAAGACATTTATTTCCAAGGGCGCCTATCTTTTTCATGAGGAATTTTTAAAAATGCCGTATTTAAAATATCTGAAAACTTTATATTGTTATGAAATTCTGTCTTAGACACAGACTGTTCTCCTGAAAGCAGAGGAGCTACTCCTGTCCACAGAAGAGTCTTTGTCTTGGCAGAGGCACCAGTCAGAAGGTGGGGAGGCAGGCATTTTAGCTGATTTCCCCCTCTGTAGCAACACCTTGTGTTATCTTTCCTTCCCTTTCTACTGGGAAGAGCATCTTGTGAGCAGAATTCAACACACTGCATGTGATTTTGATTTCATACCATTTATAATGAAACTCTTGTATAAATTACCAGTTCTATAAAACCTTTTCTTATTTCTCTCCCACTCTTTCAAACAAGTAAGTCCATTCTTCCTTGGATATGATTATTTCTAGTTTTTATTATTCCCCACCCTTTTTTTTGTTTGTCTTAAAGCATATATACTTTCATATCATGCAGTTCTGGCTGCTGTCTGTTTAGTTCGGTGTATGAGAGAAATCATGCCCTTGAGACTTAATAATTTTGAATGACCCCAATTCAAATACATTTGCAGAGCAGATTGCTGTTCTTTGGAGATGGGGGTGAATACTTTGACAGACGCTTTCTGCAATACTCTGGAGGCAGCTCTAACCAGAGCACCCATGAGAAAATGATTGAACAGTCCCCTGTGTTTCACCTGAGGGCACAAATGACATGGATGGAAGCATGCAGCTACACAGCAGCAGTGTTTAGTGCACAATCGAGCCAAAATTATTTCTGAAGTAAATGTGCTTTAAAGTAAGCCCACACCTAAGTTATGCATTCAGGTATTTCAGAAATAGTTATATGATCTCCTGGCCCTCCGGCTTCTCTCCAGAGTATTCTTACTGCTTGTGTGTGCATGTGTGTGCGTGCACGCGTGCGCACACAGGCATGTGCCTTCAAGTCACCTGCCAACCTATGGCAATCCCATGAACTTGGGTTTTCTTAAACAAGAAATTTTCAAAGGTGGTTTTGCCAGTTTCTCTGAAATCTATAGAGCATGTGGTATTCATTGGTAGTCTCCCATCCAAGTACCAGACAGAGCTGACCCTGCTAAGCTTCCAAAATCAGATGGAATCTGGTGTCTTTAGGGTGTTTAAGCCACCTACTGTTTACATAGTAGATCTATATTAGAAGGTGTGATGGGGAATAATTGTAAAATCTCTCTCTTTTCTCTCATTGTCACTTGTCACCCTCCAGGTGTTGCCTGCCCTGTACTCCCAATCAGTGGCTGTACTGGCTAAGGCTAATGGGAGTTGTAGTCCAGTGACACCTGAAGGGCCACACATTACGTAGCTCTTTTCTGAAAGTTTGGTGCTTAAAGTATCAGCTGCGCAACAGGATAAAGAGATTCAAGCCATAAGCCAGAGACATCCTGGTTCACATTTTGTCTTAGCCACGTACTCACTTGGTGGTCTTGGGAAAGTTAGGTTCACAGCTCTTCTGCACAATATCAGCATGATAATTAATGAAGCTCAAGGAATTCAGTCTTTATTAATTGCAATACAAACTGACTTGGTCATGTCTTACTCAGCTATGGGACACCTGTTTTTTAACCTTGGAATAAATAATTATGAACGTAAAGTTGAAGTCTTTCATGGCCGGAATCCATAGGTTGTTGTGGGTTTTTCGGGCTTTGAGGCCATGTTCTATTACTATTTTCTCCTGATGTTTCGCCTGCATCTGTGGCTGGCATCTTCAGAGGATGTGGTGGCATGGAAGTGAGTGTGTGTGTACACACACACGCACACGCACAGATATATATATATATGTGAGAGTATATAAGAGTATATTAGATATATAAGTGAGAGTATATATGCTTTGTCTCACTTCCATGCCACCAGATCCTCTGAAGTTCAGCCACTGATGCAGGCGAAACGTCAGCAGAAAATACTAATAGAACATGGCCTCAAAGCCCGGAAAACCCACAACAACCTAATAATTATGAATATTCTTTCAATCCCTATTCTAGATTAATATGTGGGTTGGAGCTTAGTCATGCACCTGCTTTTACACTTCCTAAATGCAGGTTATTAGTTCAAAAATGTATATATGAAAAAATGTATACAGAAGGCATGTATTAAGATTACATATGTTTAGAGATGTGTATTTTGAGTGAAGAAAGGTATTAAATGCAGATTTCATGCAGATTTTAAAAGAATTACAGAAACAGGATGAGCAAAAAGTGACAGAGTATAGATTAGATTAGTTTTTTTATCTGTAGTCAAAAGAGTATACTTCTTCAGGTGATCTGCCATACAATGGAAAGGGATTCTAGTGTAGCTTGTAACAGTAGTTCCAAAGCTAATCTCCCCCAATTATACTACTGAAATTAAGAAAACTTGGGATAACCAGCAGTAAGCCTTAAAGTTTTTGATCCAGAGTTCCCCACCTGGTGGTTCTTGGTATTCAAATACAAAAGGAATTTGGCCCAGCAAGGTTAAAGTTTCCAATCTCCAATTTAGAGTCATAGATGCTGTGCGTGTGTCCAGGCCCTTATTTTAAAACAGTCTACATTTAAATTTTAATTGCTGAAATAAAGTAAGTTCAGTTTGTTTGTCTTCATTCTGAATATCTGTAGCTCCTGCAGCTGCTATTGTTATTACAGTCAAATGACAGAAATATTGTTTGAGTTGTCAGATGCCTCTTTAATTTTTTAGCGACTGAACAATTCTTATATGACTTGCAAGGGGAGATTGCTTAGTAAAACAGTTCTTATATTGTCTGTATCCTAAAAAAAATTTTCAGTGGTGACAACTTGTTATAACAATTACCTAAATTATACATGAATTTACATTGTGGTTTACCATTCTGTATTTCAGGGGAAAGTCCATTTAGAGTTGAGACTGAGTGAGGTCATAACAGACACTGGTGTCATTTGCCATAAGCTTGCCACAAGGTAAGACGTTACATGGATACATGTCTGTAACTTGACAATGTTTGCTTTCATTCTTCTTACACTGGCTGTGAACATATATGTTTAATGTAAAACATAAGTGGAAATATAACTGGGTTAGGAAATCTTTTGGACTCAATAGGCCAGATTGCTCCCAGTTTTAACCAGTTTGAACTGCTAGACAGTGTCAATAGGTTTGGTCCCACCTAAGTTCTTCCTCCATGTCATCAGGCTCCTTCCTTTTTCATTGACCTTTTCAGCTTTCTGTAGAGAGAGGCATGAAATTCCAAACCTTTGGATGAGCTCCTTCTAGTGCAGGCCTATTCATTTTGTGTGTTGTACACTATCTCTGTTGGGAAAGCAGGTAACACCCAGAGGCACTCAGGACCTTAAAGAGTGGCTCTTCCAAATGTTGTCTGCATCCATATCATGGCTCAGAGATTGGAGATCCCCCTTAGCAAGACACACTGTTCCAATGGATGTATCGAGGGGAGCACCCAAATGTATTTTGCCAGTGCCTGGAGGAATAACTGTTATAAGTGCTGACTGAGTGGTTTGACTTAGGCCCATTCTGCACCATACTTGGATCTCATGTATCATGATCCCGGTAGTGCCGCTGCCAAACACTCCCCTCTGCACCCAGCTGCTGGCAGATGGGTAGTGTTTGCGACATGCTCCTTCCTTCCACAGTGCAGCTGGCCTCTTCTTGTGCTGCACTGAGGAAGGAAGCACTTGATAGCACTTCTGCCCTTCCCACACGGGTGCTGGCAATGTGATCATTGCACAAAGGGAGGCCATTGCTGGTTTTTATTCTAGTAATGATATGCCACACGTTCATGACGGAGTGGGACTGAAACAACGTCGTGTAATGGCACACGTTGCGAACTGGCTTCAACATGTCCCCATGCCAGGATGGTGCTGCATGTGATAAAGGCATTAGTTACCAAAAAGAAACCTCATATTATTTTCAGTCACTGATAGAGACAGATAACAGTGGGATTTTCTCCAGGTACCATTCACCTACCTGCAGGTATGCAGTGAAGTGGGGGTAGGGGGTGAGAGGGCATTGCCTATCCAAGAAAGAATTCTTTCCCATAAAATTTTACTTAGGTCCCCAGATTTCTAGCATTGCAGTAATGTCAGTTGAGCATTTAGAAATAGAGGCCCTTTTCGCATGGTTTTTTTTAGCGTGAGCACCCCTTGAGCGCCGTGCAAATGGGAGCGCTGCTCAGTACGATGCACTCCCACTTGCACGGCGCTCACGAGGCTGAAGTGGGGCGTGGGCGCATTTTTTGATTTTCGGCTTTAAGCCGGAAATGCCCCGCGCTTGCGCAATGCTTGCAGTGCCCTTGCGCACTTACCTGCATGCGGTGCGTCAGCGAGCTGGGCGGGTAGCACTCCCCCCCGCAGCGCAGCCTACAACTCCCATACTGCGCTTCGGAAGGAAGGGGTGGGGCGCCAGCGTGACGGTCGAGCAAACAGGAAGCGACCTGTGGTAGGAAGGAGGGGGAAGCGGCAGCGTTTCGAATGAGGCTTTTTGCGCGAGACGCCCTCCCCCGTCGTGCAAAATAATAACATGCGAAAAGGGCCAGAGTTTAGGCCTCCAAAGAAAAGAAGCAGTCAAACGTACCAAGGACATAGAACACGGCATGGGTGGACCTAGGGGAAGGGCTTCTGCTGTCTTTCTGTGGGCTGAATTAGAAGTCTCAGTTTGGCTCATGGGCCAGAGGCTTCCATCCCTGGAATAGAGACTTTAAAGTCTTTCAGTCGGGATCCAAAGAACTATGGAACTTATTTTATAACTCCGATCAGTTTTTCTTTGTACAGCAGTCCATTTTGACACATAGAAAACTATTTTTGAAATTATGAGTTTTGGTTGGAAATGTGTTCATTTATACTTCAAAGAAAAAAATCTACTGGACAAATGTCAGCCTTTGGTCCAGATGAAATTTGCTCTTTGGATTATGACCGTTGTTTATGGGTTTGTCAACTTCACAAATCACATTCCTTATTCTCTGTAAATAAGTTAGCAAACTTGTTTTTAGTAAACCTAAATTGATCTGGCTCAATTGCATATGCAATCCAAACTTTATAACCCCCAATAGAAAGAGTATATCTTTGAAATGACATGCTGATACACAGTTCACCATAAACTGCATAGTGTTGAAACTTAACATAATCAACCACAATACATTTCAGTAGAAAAGTAACAGCCAACGTCTCCCAATCCCTTATTGACTTTACTTTTGAAAATACTGGGGAACATATAAAGGTATATAAAGGTTGAATATATTGATTATTGCATTTCCTTTGAGGTCAAAGGTGACATGACAATAGTGGACAATCATCCTTTTATTCTCTTATAATGTACCATCCTTCTCTATGTTTACCAGCCCAACCCATTTTGCTGTTTCTCTGTTATGTTCTTTCCTTCTCCTTCCTTATTCCATCAGCAATTCTGAAAACTGAATTAGGGCAAAATGGACTAGATCTGAGATCACAGGTGATCAGAGCTTTAAATTGTTGGCTTCATTAACTTAAAAACAGGAGTTTTTAAAAAATGGGTTTGTGGTTTTGTAAAAAGAGTGATGCTGTTGTAGGTATATAAAAGATCACTGGCACTGTTGTAAATAGTTTCTGAACAACAAACAACATGTTTATTTTTTTCTCCCAAATAATTAAGTGCATTTGCTGTGTTCATTAGTTGGGCTTTTTTCCCCATTTCTTGACACACTATGGTTTGGAAGGCAGTGCTCAACTATGAATTAAGAACCAAAAAGTGTTCCACAAAACACATTTTCTCTCCGGTTATGAATATTGCCATGCCTAGTCACTTGGAGGATGCTTATCACTTACCATTTGCTACATCTAACTTGTTAGAGAAACATGTTTAAGGTGCTACTGTATACTTTCAGCATCAATGTCTTTTTGCACCTCAATTGTATCTGCCCATTTTTACCCGACTCCTACTATTATGAGCGATGATGGTGTGGGAATCCATAGTACTCTACACTAAATGAATGGTTGGAATTTATATGGGGGAATTCTGAGGAGCGGTAAGCCCAAAAAGTAAGTTTCCCTAACTTTTGATCAAGAGCCTACTCAGGCAGACCTATCTATTCCCTGGCAGAAACCCTTTGTACATGAAATTCTGAAAAGCTATACCATAGCTGTTATACAGAATTTTGCAAATTATGCTTTTCTTTAGGAGCAGCATAGTCTTCTTCCCCAGTGTAAAACCTTCTTTTTGTTATTGTTGCTTCTAGCAGAAATCTGGCTGCATGAGTTGAAGATTCTGTTCAGACCCATATTTACAGCAGTCTTGCATTTGAAAGCATTGGGTGCCTTTCACTGGGATCTTTGTGTGTATGACCCCATTGACAGGGAGAGGAAGTATCCATGAACACAGCTGTTTTCACTGAGCAGCTGCCATTCACTTCAGTGAGGCTTGTGTCAATTTCTGTCTATACCTTTTATGCTGAACATTATTTTAAGCAGGAATGTGAAGCATTATCTGAACAGAGGAGAATGTCTGAGGTGAGCACCATAGATATTCTGAAATTCTTAACCAGTGAGCTCTTAAAAGTCACTGAAAATTTCAAGCAACTCATTTTTGAGTTCAAAAAATTTGCAAGATGTCAGGAATAAAATGTGCAGATGAGAAGCCAGTGCAGCTTCCCTTTCCTGCTGAGGGCCTTTCCGTCCTTTTCTTTGATCTTCAGCTGATTTGAGCTCTCCTGTTCCTGCTGTGAATGGCCTATAAAGTAGTTCAATAGTCCCTTCACTATTTAGAGTGGGTGTGAGAGTCTATCAAGCCCCAGGCAGATAAGCAAGAAAGAAAGTACAAAGAGTTGATCCAATAAAATCAAGAGCACAGCAGTGTTAGGACACACACACAGCAGTGTGGCCCAACCTGGCATCCTTCAGATGTGTTGGAATACAGCATTCTTGCTTTGGATGTCAGTGTGAGTGTGACACATCTGAGCATACAAATTTTGGGGAAGGATCTCTTTCTCTCACATGTATATACAACATATTGTAGATTTCTGTAGTGCTTCCTTCAATCAACAAAGACAGGAGGATAGTCTGACTGCTGAACAGTGATGGGTGGTAACACAGCCTTCATTTCCTGCACAAAAATATTATTTGGAGGGAATGATTAATGTTAAATAATTGCCTTTTATCCTGTCTTGATGAAGGATAATGCACAAGTAGTTATACACAGACCAATACACATCCATTCACAGCCATATATGTATGCCAGTTCCTTAACTAGTTTGAGACCAAGAGATTTTGTTGTCATGGCTCTCCCATGTACCCAAGTTGAGATGCTTAGCACTCAAAACCAGACAACTGTTTCTGGCATATGAGGAGGAACAGGTATCTCTTCCCATTCCAGTTAGTAAAAAATACAACAACAAACACAAATTAAGTAATTGACAATCTGCTGCCTGAGGCTTCTGCTTCACTTAAAGGAAAACCCCTGAAGGATGAGGAACGTGCTACAGAATCCTGATTTCCTTCTGACCACCAAGCTCCCTTCTTGTGAGTGAATCTCTCCTGCTGCTCTTAACTATTATTGCTGTGCCTGTAAGTGATATGGCTAATTTTGGTCTAGAATTAATACTTCTCTCACACAGTATACTTATGTTCTCTTCTGTTTTATGCTGCGTCCTGTGCCCACTGACATGGTACAAAAGTGGGTATGCCCTTCAGCTAAGTAACCTTGTTTTCTGCCTAGTTCACACTAGTTTTGTACTGGTCCTTGGTGCAGACTTTCAGTATGGATTTAGAGTAGGGCTGTCTCAAACATGTCTATTCATCATTTAATGTCTGCAGCATCAGTTGATTATTTATATATTTTAAAATAACCCATCTCAGACAGTGCTTTGACATTACCTCAAACAAAATGGTTCTCAGCAGCAACAACTCACACACTCAGCCAAACTAAGGCCATTTCCACCCTAGACTGTTAATAGCGCTACTGTTCCACTTTCAACATGTTGGGGGATGATAGGAGTTTCAGCCCCACAGAAAACACAGCAGAAAAGCCAGAGCACAGCTAGCCAACAGCAGCAACCTTGTTCCCCAATAAGGCTACTCTCACACAGGAGTTTCTTCCAAAACAGGAGGCACTTTATCTTGCAGCAAAGTTCCATTGTATACAAAACATAGGATAGATGAACAGAGGCTTACGCCAGACACCAAGTTTGTTCAACAGACAGACACAGACTGGGGATTGCTTTCTTATATACATATCTACAACCAATCAGGTAAGGGTTTTGCATACCTCCCTTAACCTTCTGCACATGACCCCAGTTCCTTAGGCAGCCTTGCAATCACCCACAGCTGGGCCATGATGCAACACCCTTGCAGTGGGCTGATCATTTTCTCCAGGGTTCCCTGCCTGGAATCCCTGACATATGGAATCCTGGGGTTTGCAGTTTAGGGAGGGGCCAGCTAGCCCCTCCTTAAACTGCAAACCCCAGGATTCCATAGGATGTTGAAAATGGAATAGTAGCACTATAACAGCCTAGTGCGGAAACGCCCTCAGTGGTGTGTACATGCGTAAATTCTTTGTTCTCCATTGTTTTGGGAAGACACTCTCATGTGGTACTCCTGACAAATTGTAACACATGTCTGCTAAGCAATCTATAACTTTATTGTTATTAAAATGAAGCCTAGTTTATCTGCCTGGCACATCCATGGGACATGTGCACGTATGTGCCAGTGTAGTTTGCAAAGAAGGGAAACAGTTATCCAAGCTGAATGTATTGCATCTGATCCAACACCAGAACAAGCTGTGGCGCAAGGATGTTGTAATAGTTCTACTATCTTGGATATTAGCACATTTTCCAAGCCTTTCCTATAAAGGTCTCTGGCTTTTCTGGGTTTGAGCTTGCAGTCAGCTGGGGAAGGACCAGGACTTAAAGTATGTGTTTGCAGGCAGAAGGACACAGGTTCAATCTGTGACACGTCTGGGGAAAAGAAGGACCCTGGTCTGAAACCCCCAAATGCTTATGCCACAGTGTAGGAAGTACTGAGCTAGATATACCAATGGTCTGGCTAAGCATAGTGCAGCTTCTTACGTTCAAAGTAGATATGAGTATCACACAGTTCCTATATTGTTGCTGTTATGTCTTGTGACACACTGTGTGACACTGAGATGAGTGAGAGTAGTTTTCACAAAGCCTTTGTGGAAGTAAATGATCAGCAGTAAATATGTTTTAGCACAATACATTTAGCAAAACATTAAGAAAAGCAAGTTAAAAGAAACCAAAAAAGAAAAAAAAACTTAAGCTTTCGGAGAAGGAAATGCAGACGTCATCTTATTTATCTACCCCCACCCTGCTTCCCTCTCTCAAAATCAGTGTATTCATTTGGCCTAAATAACTAAGCCGATGATGTTTGAGCCCTGAGGCAGTGCTCGCCTCTAGCAGATGCCACAGATTCCCATGCATCACATCTGCAGCGATTATAAGAGAAAGCATTAGCAGTGATGGAAGGTTTACCCTAAAAACACAGATGTAGTTCATCTGTCTACTGTCCCTGTTCTTGGCTGATGATGGGGGGGAAACAACCCTGCTCTAGTCCAGCCACTTAGGTCCACTTTTTGACCCATTTATGGTACCATTTTAATTTCATATATTGAAAATTGCCGTAGGTATTGTTAAAATTAGACCTGTAAGGCCAGACACATATTAAAAGACCTCATAACAAGTCCCTCTTCTCCCACAGCATTGGTCATTTAGAATTATAGACAATCTGGTCTTCAGGGGTTCTGCTGATCTACCATTTTGAAACTTCATATATTAGTTACATTTATATACCACTTTTTCTATGGTGGTGTATCTGCTGAATCTGTACAAGGTCAGGCTGAGAAAGCACCCTTCAAGGTCATGCTGGAAGACTGGATCAAGTGAGCTTCATAGTTTAGTGGAGGTTTGCATCTGAAGGTTCTAGGCCACAGTCTGGCACCTCTTACTACTGTACACACTGATTCTCCATAAAGGCTTGCTGTGTTGTCATGTTCTAGATATGTCATTTATCATGTTCTAGATAACCCACACTCCAGAAAACTCACGTGTAGGCTGTAGTTTATTAATGTGAGAGACAACATGAACAACAAAGCACACTTCCACAAAAGTTGGTGAGACTAACAAATGCATGCAGCTTACAATGTTTATAGGTTAACATTCCAAATTAGGGTACACAAAGCAGTGAATGGTGAGGACCATAAATCCATGCATCACATCAACTCCCCAATAATTCCCAGACCTGTGCCTGCTACACACTTCCCACATCCATGACTGGTTTGATCTGGTCCTAGATTTCTTGCCCCTTATCTTACAGACACCAGGTTCTCAAAACAAGAAGCCTCTCCAGACTCATTTTCTTGCTGCTCTGTTCCTTTGCACTTCTTGGATACATTGTTGCCATAAGAATTTAGCCACATATACTTTGTAACAAATCAAAGCCCAGTACAGATACATTGTTGCAGTGATCAATTAGCAGTGGATACTTTGTAACAATTAAAGCTAAGCTTTGCAATGATGCAAAATAACTACTTCTCCAAGGGTTAAATACAATGGCTCAATACATAGCCAGCAGACCATAATCATTTTCCATGGCTGGGGCTAGACAACATGACATCATTTCTCTACTGTTGCAAACTGCAGGGGAAGAGAGATAGACCCCACTTTTTCTGTCCTCCCTCTCCCCTTTTGCTGTTTCACACCAGAGCAGTGGCCTCACAGAGCTGCTGGACTGCTCAGATTGAATGGACATGAGAGGCAGCAACAGCCAGCAATACCTAGCAACAAAGGAGGAGCTCTGTTGTAGGAGCCCTTGCTTCTTTATTCCAGTCTAGAAGAGCTCTATAGGAAATAGTTATGATTCCATGAATTCGTCTGAACCTTTATACTTTTTGATATAAAGCTTTTTTTTAAGTCACAGGATAGCAGGAAACGCCCACTTGTTTGGTATTGATTTTCTCATACATGTTAGCTCATGAAGAATTAATGTTTCACTCGAAAACACATAGGCTAAACAACTGTTCTGTTCTGTTTGTCCTGTTCTTTTTGAAACCCCGTCTAAGCCAGTGCCTGTAACTATATGATGTATACAATTCTCCCTCAATATTTGCAGGTTTGATACTTGCGGGTTTGATTATTCACAGTGTGGCTTGCATCCCCCCAATTCTCCCCCTCTCATTCCCTACTGCAGGGAGAAGATCTTGTCCCCTGGGCTCTCTGTCCCCCCTGGCTGTGGGAGCAATCACGCCCCGGGTGGGTGGGAGAGCAAAGTGTGTGGGGGGTGATCTCCTCTGTCACCCTCTGCCCCCCCCCTTGCTGCGGGTGCGATAATGCCCAGGGATAGAGGGAGAGCAAAGTGGGAGGCTGATCTCCTCTGCTGCTCTCTTCCCCCAGCCACTGCAGACACAATCACACCCAGGGCCAATGAGAGAGCGAAGTGTGTGTGGGGAGGTGATCTCTGCTGCCGCCTTCTGTTCCCCACCGTTGCGGGCATGATCGCACTCAGGGCGAGTGGGAGAGGGAAATGGGGAGCAATCTTCCCCACTGCCCTCTGCTTCCTGCCACTGCAGGCATGATCACACCAGGGGGCAATCTCCTCTGCCGCCCTCTGCTCCCTGCCTCTGTGGGTGTGATCACACCCTGGGCAGGTGGGAGAGTGAAGTGGAGGGAGCAATCTTATCTCCCCACACTCTCCTGGGCAGAGCTCCCAGGGAAGGGAGAGTACTCACTGGGGAGAGTTATTCATGTTTTTTTTTTTACTTTTTCAGGGATTCTGTGCACCTATCCCCCATGAATGTGGAGGGCCTGCTGTAATAGTCTTCCCCAGTATAGGTTTCTCTAGATATTATCTAGAACTCGCATAATTCCAAACCAACCCACCCAATAATCAGAAAAGATGGGAGCTGTAGTCCAGCAATATGTTGGATTTGTCTAATTTGGGGAAGGTTAATGTAGAAGTTAATCCTGTTAGGTTGCAGTGCAAACCTATGCACAAAAGTAAGTCCCACTGTATTCAACGGCATATATTCACAGCTAGCATAGATAAGATTTTGACCCTAATTCTGTGCTGTGTACCACTGTACTTCTTTTTATTGGTAGTAATAGTTAAACCAAGAGCCTTTTTGAAATGCCTGTTTCACACAGTAGTAGACAGGGGACAGTGGAGAGGGGGGAGTGCCTCCATAGAAGGAGTTCATTGTCTGACCAAACTTCTGAAAAGTTTCCATGGTAAGCACTATTGACTGAGCCACTGTCTGAACAAAAAGTGGAACCTTACTCTCTGCATTCTAATACGTGATAACATTTCAGAAGCCTTCCCACTCAGTCACATAGAGCAATAGCAGGCCCCGAGGTTTGGTATATTCGTTCGTCAGTAACTGAAGTGCTGGGACTGGGACTTACTGTGGAAATCCATACATAATCCACTCAAGCAGGGACATTTCATTAACTGATCTTTACAAAAGAGTCAAGGGGCCTTCTGCTCTTGATATCTCTGTATTCTCTTTAAATAACTTATATGTGCATGCACACACATGCATGTGTATACTAAGATTAAACCTTTCTACAGCTTTTATTTAAGGCCCTATTATTTATAGATAATTAAATAGTTGGCAGTGTGTTTATTATTGAAGAAATGGAACATTGCAAAAATAAAACAAACTGGAAGGCCACAGCTAATGAATGCATGTTTGACATTATTCTTTTTTATTTTATTTCTTATTTCTTATTTTTCTTTTGAAAAACACTTGCAAGGGACAACCTCGGCAAAATTTCAGTCTATAGTACTTTTATCATATCTGTACAACTGAATTAGAAACCATTAGGGAGATCATTTGTACACGGTTTGTGTCAGTTGAAGGAAACTTCTAAAGTGTAATCTGCTTTTCTTGTTCTCTGTCAACATACTTTAGTGGGAAATGCGTCAAATCTTCAAAGACAAGTTATTTTTTTCTTCTACAAGTACATAACAATAAATGTATTTGTGCTCTCATTTAGTCTGTTTCTCACCAGCTTGGTACAGCTTCAAGTTCTTTGTGTTGTTGTGATTAAATTGTCAAGACTCTGAAACTCATGGACTGACTTTGAGCTGACAGTCACTATCTCTCAGCCATAAATCTCCTTCACAGGATTATTGCTTCCAGTGATGAGTGCTCTTTTTGTTTTTGTTTGCTGATCAATCTGTTCTTCACTTCCCAAACAGAAAACCCTGCTCTGTTCTGTACACCAAATGACTCATATTCCTTCTGTCCCTCTAGGCTTCCCACTTCTGCTTGTATCTCATCTCAAGCTCTGGTCTACTACCTACGCAGTCCAAGGCTCCTATCTCATGTCCTTTTCATGTTTTTCTTATGTTTATGACTTCAAAAAACTTTCCTGTTGTTCAGCTCCACTAGTTTGTGCTTAAACTTTGGGGAATATTGTAAGAACAGATGTCTTTCTGTACACTTTCTGAATACAGTCAATAGTATTTAGTAAGGACCCAACAAGACATAAATGGGTAATCTATTGGTCATAGTTATTCAGCTGAATCTAATATTTTGATGAGTGTTTTCCTTGACTGGGCTCCAAATCAACAGTCTGATTGATATCTTCCAAATCCTTTAAATTCCCCGGAGGGATCTCATGTTTTTGCAGTCTTCTATTTTTATGCCTGTAATTTTTAGCCTATGTGATGTTGCACAAAGTCAGTGAGAGTACAGATAGCTATAAATTTTGTTATTGTGATTCACAAAAAGGGATGCAGAATTCATTCTGCTCATTAGAAATTATTTCGGAACAACAAATTAGCCATATGGAACCTGACCTTTTTTTAACATAAAAATATATTTAGCTGGGCAATAATCAGAATTTCTTAGATTATTCACTCATTAAAAATATTTGTCAGATATAAATCAGATATACAAAATATGGCAGCATGAAGTATACCTCCTGTTCTGTGTTTCAGCTGGTTAGCCATGTCATTTTCCAAGATACTCCATTCCCTTTTAGACCACTCAACATATTCAGGCCTTGGCCTGTCTTTGGTTCAAACTTACAAGCTTTATTTTTCCTTGAAAAGATTTTTTTAAAAATTGGCATTATCACCAACCATCTTGCTCTCTGAGTCCCACATGGAGAGAAAAATAGGATATAAATCAAATTAATAAATAAAATGGGTGATGCCATTTTGTGTTTGCTGTTAGTATATTGGGCATAGTGAATAACAGAAAATAAAAGAGCCACTGTGTTGCAGTGATTTGAGCGTACAGTCCTAGAGACCAGAGTTCAATTCCCTGCTCAGCCATTGAAGCCTTGGGTGCATCTCACATTCTCAGCCCCAGAAAAACCCATAATAGTTTTGCCTTAGGGAGTCATAAGTCAGAAATAACTTGAAGACACACAACAAGAGAGGAAAAAACAAACTAAAGTGGCCTTAAATCATTGTTAAATTAGTTAAAAAATAAGTCAGCAGTGGGAATCATGTGGCTCTTGAATTGCTGCTAGACTGCAACTCCTAGCATTCTTTCCATTAAAGATGATAGCTTGGGCTGGTGGGCGTTTTATTCCAACAATATCTGGATCACTGCACAATTCTTCCTATCTATTTAAGTGTATAAGTGTTCATATGGACTTGCTGTTTCAGACAAATTCAGACAATGAAAAAGAACATTACAGATGGCCAGATTTTTACAGGAGAAGCACAGGCATGCTGAACTGTAAAGTAATATTATTGAGGTGATAAACATAGTCTGAATTCAGAGGGGTAAGGCTGTAGACCCTGACCATGCTTTATCCTTTTCTTCTATTTGAGATACTTTTGTCCTGCTGGTCTTAAATTAGAAATAAATACAGCCTTGAGATGGGCTAAAGATTTTCCATCTTTCAGTTAAATTATATTGAAGCAAGGCCTTTTAATTGTTTTTTCCCTAACTTTGGTGTTCTTCTCATTACTTTAAAACCCCTTTCATCAAACAAATCTCTCTACCTCTTCAATATTTTAATATCCTGCTAGCTTAATTAGTATTAGGAATCATTAACCTACATAACTATCCTATCTGAAATATTTTTTATTTCTTCTTTCAGTATTTTAATTTTTGCAAACATGGCACATTCTTGGGTATTCATATGCTGGCTTTATACATTCTCTTTGGGTTTGATTTTGTTTTTCCCGCAGGGGTCTTTCCCACCCACCCCCTTCATTCATTCTAAATACTAAGAAATGTTGTTTTGTTTTCCTGTCCTTGTATTATTCTCTCATGCAAAACCATATATAAAGCTGTCAGAGTCTGATTCCAAAGAAGAAACAATACAGCTAGATCTGTATATGCTTTAAAAAATTTCACCAAGTCAATAAATCCTCTCAGTGTCTCTTTGTTAGTACATGTGCCTTCATTAATATTCTTGACACATCTTCAGTTAAGAAAATGTAATCTGACTTTTTATAGTAACACATGGAAATGGAGAGACTTTGTGAATGGTGTTTTTTTTTTCCTAAGAAGAAGCATAGATTCCTTTCATAATTGGCTCCTAAAACAGTTAAGCTGCTGATGAATTGACTTCCTCTCTGAGGACAATATTATGATTGACGGGTTTCCCCCCACCATCCTGCTTCCTTTATTAAGTGTCCCAGATGGTGTTTCAGGCTTTCGAAGCATCATTCTGAGGACTGTTTTGTGTTTTACAGCACAAGATTGGTCCTTGTGAATCCATTGGGGATCAACTGCTTCTTGTCAGTAATAGCTTAACAACACTCATTTCTTATCTGAAGACATAGAGTAAACACTTGTCCAGCAACCTTAGACAATCACAGATTCCAAGGGCATGTTTATTTTATGTTTTCATGTATCATGAAAGTAGCCTTCAAACATTATTAGAGGCTAGCAAACCAGTTACAGCAGAAAGGTAAGGAACCTGCCTTTTCGGTAATGCGTAAAATGGACCTGAAACACACTTATGTAAAGAATGGTAAATTTATGGTTTTCTATATAAAAGGAGCACATATTTTAAAGTAATGTTTTCACTGATCAGTTATACAAATATTATATTGTATTTCTTGGTATATGAGACCCATCTTTTTTCCCCAAAAAATACTGTTTGAAAATGAGGTGCGTCTTATACACTGGTGTATCTTATACACCGGAAAATAGTATTTCCCAGTGTATAAATGGGGTGCATCTTGTACACAGGTGCATCTTATATGCCAGAAAATATGGTATCTCAAAATATGTAACATGATTCACAGTTCCTTTGGTTTATATGTATTAGTGGGTTTATTCAAGCTTTATTCTTTTGCCTAGAGTTTCTCCTTGGGGAGTTCTTGCAAACAGATTCTCTTTCCTCTTTGTGTAATTCTGGTATGGACTGAAAAGTGGTATATAAATTAAGCTGTAAGCACCAAACAAATTAGAGAGTCCTATACTTATGTGACCATGAGTGTTCTACTGATTCACAATGACTAAACCTAAATTTTGTTTATTCATATAGGGGATGTGTATGGAATTGGATCTTAGCTCATTCTAATGTAAATTGAGCTGATCCTGGATTGCCATATTACCCTGTGGGCAAGGTTTTATCTAAGCACCCTGCATTCCAAGTCTCCTCCTCTTCCTTTTTTAAGTCCAGGTCTCTAGCCCTTTTAGAAACTGAGATACAGCGGTTGCAGCGGCTTATTACAGGCATCTACCTTGCACCTTCCCTCTTCCAATTGGTACCATAAAAGAGACAATATGTTGCATAAGCACCAAATCAGGAAGATCAGAAGGAAGACTGATATGGAGAGGTAAAATGGAGAATATGTGTGCATGAGGTGGAGCTAGCAAAATGGTAGCAGCAAATGTAAGTACAGCCAGCAGAAGCTCTGAAGCAAGTCAGCTGTGCAGTGTTTGGACAATTCCCCTACTGTAGTGGTGTTTGAGAGAAAGAGTAAGAAATGTAGGAGGAGGAATTGTTTTTTAACTCAAACAGTTAAGGTGCAGGATGCAAGAGAGGTTGGAAGTGGGAGGGAAACCACAGATTAGGGCAGTCCGGAAATGAAGCAGCTTGACTCCATGATGTCAATAGCTCCAGTTGCAAATGGATTTGGGCCATATGTTGGTCTCCTCAGACCCAGCATATTCAATCACTTTCCTGAAAAATGTGTGTATGTACATTTGGGTTCATTATGTTGTCCTGGGAGGGGATCAGTAAGAGTCGAGGCATAGCAGCAGTGTAGATTTCATGACTGCTGGAGCTGGTATTGAAGCCTGGAGAGTGTTTTGAACCATTACTCTCTTAGTGTGTATGCATATACATGAATTAGTGGAATCTGTATATGTTTGGATGCAAAAAAAAATGTAGGGACTCTTCTTCTACCACTACCCCCATTTCACATAAAATACATGTGTTAAATAAGATCAACTCTAATAGAAAGCATAAAATGCAATACTCACAGGCTACAAAAGACTATATTCCTAAATAGGCTTTGCAGCAATTAAGGCCCTTTTCACATCTTACCTCATTCCGGTGTCATCGCGAGGGGATTATGCGAGAAGCCTCTTCTGAGAGGCACTCACGTCCCCTCCACCTCCCCCCAGCACCAGCTCTGTGCTGGGCAGAAGGAAGTGTGAGGACTCCGCCCCTTCCTTCTACAGCGCAGCTGGGTACTTTCCCAGGCTGCACTGGGGGAGGAAGCACGATGGCCACACGTCCGGAGGCTCCACACACAAGGTAAGTGCAGGTGGGGCACAGGAGGGATGTGCAATCACGCATCATTTTTGGAACGAGCTGAGTATGATATACTACGTGATCACCGCAGAATGGCCTCAGGAGCATTGCATGATTGCGAGGACATCATGTGGAACAGTCCAAGGCGTGCAAAAAGGGCCTAAGTTTTGTGGCATTCAGTGAGACTCACTTCTGAGTAAATGTGCTTAGGGTTGGACTGCAGATGATGTTCTGTACCAGATCATAAACCACTACAAACCCCATGTTAGGTTTGTCTTAAGGTCACCATAAGATGGAAATGACTTGAAGGCAGACAGCAACAACTAAAATTAAATCATATCACTTTAAGGTAGGAGTCAAACATGTCTGCATAAAAGAGCTTTTAGCTGCCCCACCATTGCCACCTCTGTCTTGCTAACATGGAGCTCACAGTGTAACCTGCAACAGCCAGTGCATCTCTGAGGAGAGTTATCCTTGGTCAAACCTACTGGATATCCTCTCATCGTAATTTCAATTCAGCAAGCATTTTGTCTGTTATTTGCCTGGTGCTAGGCCAGTAACCTTATACTGTTGAGTTTTTTAGAAGCCAGTCATTTGCTTTGATTTTCTCTTGAGCTTTCAAACTTATCCTTATAATTAGGTTGTCTGCAGCCCTGGAGCTGTCATGCGTCTGTTTTCATAATCTACAACCATCTAATACACTTCTATTACACCTTCAAGAACTTAGATTAGGCAAACAGAACTCTGAAAATCAGTGTACCCTGTTACAAACTTAAATGAAAATGTATTTTGAAATGCTTACCTTGAGGTAAAATATGGTTATAAATGTATGTTGTGTGGTTAGTATGTTTTAAAAAGGTCATTTTTTTCCATTTTCCATAAAGATGTTTGTTTTGTTTTTTAACTTTTGTGGGCTGTGCAGAATATTTCTTAAGTAGTTACTTTCCATGTGTAGATTTTTCAAAGGAAAAAATATACCTAGACAAGAAACATCCCAAAACACCTATTGTCTTTTGCCATTTCCACAGAGCTAGAATTCTTAGAATATCAAGGAACACTGTACCCTGTGACCAGAGCTTGTAGTTAAGTTGCTCAACATTTGTAGTTGTTTGTCTTTAGATTGTTTCCAACTTAGGATGACCCTAAGGCAAACCTATCATGGGGTTTTCTGGAGCTTAGAGTGTGTGATGTGCCCAGTGTCAATCAGTCGTTTTCCATGACCAGGTGAAGAACCGAACTCTAGTCTCCAGGGCTGTAGTTCAACACTCAAAGCACTATATCATGCTGGCTCGTTAATTCATAGCAAATTATTATTGTTTATAATTTCAAAGTATTATTTTACAACTCATTATTTGTTTTAACAGCAACAAAGTTGACAGTTTAATTTTCATGCTACTTTAATTGGTTAGTTTTTTGTGGTAGGTTGGGAGAGTTGGCCATTTTCAGTCATTTTAGTTGATTTTTAAAATTTAAATCAGGGTCACTAACCTGTTTCTAATGGATGATATGAAGGATTAATTCTATAAATCCCACTAGAACCAAATAAAGTTAATGACTTCATTTTCAAATTAATGTCCAATGCTAGCTTTAACACTAGCCTCCAGCTAGCATTAAAAACTCTTAAGTCTTAATACATAAGTTACGAAACACCATTCCTTCATAATAAAACTGCAAATACGATAAATGTGACTAGTTCTGTAACTCACTAATGAGCATAAGGTACATCAGGATCAACTGGTGATTTTCATCTGGTGATCTGCAGCAAGTCAGCAAGGGTTTCCAGTCCAAATGATGCATTCATAATGACAACAAAGCCTCTTTTCCTCTCTTAGGCCCTTTTCACACGTTACCTATTTGTACGGCTGGGGGGGGGCATCTCGAGCAAAAAGCCTCATCCAGAACGCTGCCGCTTCCCCGCTCCTTTGTCCCGCAGGTCACTTCCTGGTAGCGCGACCGTCGCGCTAGCGCCCCACTCCTTCCTTCCGCGGTGCAGTCTGGGAGCTGTAGGCTGCGCTGGGGGAGGAAGCGTGACCGGGCCAGCTTGTCCAGTGCACCGCACGCAGGTAAGTGCACGAGGGCCCCGCGAGCATTGCACGACCGCACAGTATTTTCGGCTTAGAGCCGAAAATAAGAAAATGCACGAGTGTTGTGGGAGTGGGAGTGTGTCGTACAGACCGACGCTCCCATTTACACGACGCTCAAGGGGCCCTCGCGCAAAAAAAACTGCGTGCGAAAAGGGCCTTAAATTATGCTACAGATACCAAGAAAACTTAATAGAACATAAAAGTAGACTTTTGTGTGAGCTCCAGTTCCATAACTGAAAACAAAATCAAAGCTTCCTGTTCCGCTGTTCTCTGTCCTCTTGAGCCATTGCTTTGAACCTGCCTCATATTAGTTATAGTTAAAAAAAAAAAAAGCAAAGAAGACCCCTGCTCAAATCTGAATATCTTTCTCCTCAGTTACAGATGACTTAGAATTGACCCCAGTTCTGAACTTCAGGGTCAAAACTAATCACTTAGCGGGAGAAATTTTTTAAACAGATATTTAAACAAAGATTTCCATCCTTCTACTGAAGAACATGACATCTATTTTATACCTATAAATACCAGAACTTGGCAAAGTAAATTTTTTGTCTGCAACCCTATAAACCCCCAGCCAAGTTTCTGGGAGTTGTCCTGCAAAAAGGACTTTTTAGATCTCTGTGCTAGAACCTCTGTATTATATTAATTCCTCATCAGTGTTGTTCTGAACTGCTTTTATTTTCTTAGAATTCCTGCAAAATGCCTGGGCAGTTTTGCATCTCTTTATCTCTGCAGATTTCTTGGTCAGCAGGGGAGCCATAACTGTGCCACTGACATAATGGAAGCTGATCTGGACTGTATGGGAAGAGTCCACATGTGGAGTTCTTCCCCACTGTAGACCTGTAACTGCTTACCTGGGAGTGAGACCCACTAAACACAGTGGGATTTATTTCATATAGGATTGTACATTAGTCTGCTTCTTTGAGATTTCGTACTAACACAGAGAGAAGCCACAGTGTGGTTATCCTTCTGTTGTGATCCAGAGTTTATTTTGTTTCCTTGGTGATGGAGGGAGTGGTAATTCGGCAGCTCCTTGATCTGCCTTTCTTTCCATTCACACTCCTGTTTTCTAACTCTTTGTGTGCGCGCGCACACAAAAGAACCATGGCAAATGCATTTGAATGCCACTCAGTAGCTGCAGTAAGAACCAAGAAGCACAACAGATAAGAAAGGACTCATACATTAAAAACTCTGAAATATGAGGTGTGAAATGGGTTCTTTAAATCCCTCTGGCTTGTAGATACATTATTTCGTACTGGATAATGGGTTTTTTTTACATGCTGTGAAAAATATTTTCTATATCATGTTTATGGAACAACAATAGCTGCTGTGTATTCATCATGTTACTTAACTTATGAATAGAAGTTTCATACTTTAGTCAATCGTACCATATGTGTGTGTGTGTGTGTGTGTATATATATATATATATATATATATATATATATATATGTCGGTCATCATTAAGTCAAACCAAAATGTAGGAGGGCCACACTAGATTGTACCTAATATCAGATGACAGCTCTATTGTGTTTTTACAGCCTTGATTAGATACAGTGTCAATACCATTTTCTTTTCCACGTATCTTAATCATAATAGCATAAACTAGATTTGACAGTGTGGTGGTAGTGGTGGTGTTTACAATGACAGTGACAGAGACAGTGTCATCACTGACCAAACAAAACTTAAGTCAAGTTGAGGAGAAACTGTAAACTACCTTATTTTGATGCCATTGGTACACATTCCTTCTTTGTTAATCATGTGAAGAAGTCTCTATGAGCTGATCATGCTGTGAGCCTTGTCTACCAAATCACACAACTTCTCGGGGGCATCCCAAAGTCTACACATAACAGATTTCATTTTGACCAGATACTTGTGCTCAACTGCAGATGTGGGTGGGAAGGAGGAGTCATAGAACCTGTGCAGCTTTAGAGATGAGTCCAACAGTATGGCCCTGCTGTTCCATAGTTACAAGGAAATCCTTTCATAACAGCACCACTACCATGCTGGGATCTGTAAATCAAAAACCTAACATTTCTAAGTGCCAACCATTACTAGGAAGAAGAGGATTTTTAAAACAAAAGATAGTGCCAACATAGCAACCAGCTTGGGGCAGGAAATGGTGATTAGTAGGTACTTTTATGGCTCCTTTTGGATCTTTGGTGAAGTCTCCCCTCCTTTTTCCCCCTCTTTATTAAAAACATTTGCTGTGGAACTTTCAGCTCAGTCCCTAGTTATTACCTAATTTCTGCATACAATTATTTTAAGATTGATGCCCTTGTAACATTTCACAGTTGTTCAATACACTCAATAATTCTTACCAGGTAGCCTGTTAGATTGTGTATCAGTATTCTTGGTTCCATATTGCTAATGCGACAGGAGTCTGAAAACACATAGATTTCATGTCCAACATACCAGCTACACTGTTTTAAAATGCATTCAACATTTATGACCATCCCCAAGTGATCATAGAAAAGTGAGCTGCCACATTATTGAATTCCATTATTGATATATCTTTCAAAAATCCTTGAAGGAGCAGAGATACTCATTTTGAGAAACATTTTTTGTAATAATCACCATTTTTGAACGTTTTGTCAACAGTGGCCTTGGGAATTAATGACTGGATTAATCAGCTAAAACTTTTTTTTAATTAAATGGCGGAGACAAATGTTGATGAATTTTAAGTAGAACAACCTTTTTTTGTGGTTCCTGTCTTGCAGTATGAAAAATAAAATATGAAAGAACTAAGTGAGTGCTTGCTGATGCATTATGTGTAAATCAAACACTGTCTCTGCTCCACAGCTTGGAAAAATTAATTTTGGACTATGTCTCCCAGCATCTGCCAGCCAGCAGATCAATAGCCTTGCTGCTATATAAATTCTGGAATCCATAATCCCCCCCCCACCAAAAAAGAATTAGCATTTCCAAGCTTTGCTATCTCTCATCCTTCCTCTGTTCCATCTTCTCTGACTCCTCAGTTACAGCAACAGCTATTAACATGGCCTGTCTGATGAAGTATCCATTTTGGATGAGGATAGGTCAGTAAGCCAGGCACTTCTGGACATCTTCCCTCTTTCTTGTGAAGAAAGTTTTGCTTCTCCTTCTAAGATATTTAAACAATCACAGGATGGAACTTCAATATTTTGGTAATACAGTAGATCCTCTGTATCTGCAGGGATTCTGTTCTACAAATCCTCGCAAATAGGAAAAAATGTGAGTGTTCGTGACTCATAATATTAAATGGCAGCAAAGTGCATGCAAGTGTTTCAACACGTCCACATTCACATCACTGCCATTTTAGGTATAGAATGGGACACTTCTCATTAGCTGGAAATCACATATGTGGAGGTCACCAATATGAAGGGTCTACTGTACTTCTCTTCAGCAGTGGACAAACCAATTCTAATTTTTTCCATAATAAAATTAAAGGAACATCGAGTGCAAAAAGGAACCATATTAGAATCAAGGTTGTTTTTCAGTGGCTTACTAAATTCTGTGAAATTGGAAATTCTGCAGCAATTAGGCATTTTGATGCTCATGCAAAGACCACTATGTTGAAATAAGCTGCGAACAATAATCCATGAGAAACTGCAGTGCCTGTCAACTCACATCTGTCTAGGCAGCTGTAGGAAGCATGCTTAAACTTTTTATATTAACAAACTTCTAATTCGCTATAATTCACGGAAGAGCATATAAGCTTTGTGGTTTTGAAATGGCATTTTAGTGATTTAATTACAAAGTAATTATGCACACTTAGACAGTGTTTCAGTATTATTACTAACTCATTTCAGTTATCCAAGTTCTAATAGAATAATAGTCTAACAAACAATAATATATTACTTCCTCCAAAGACTTTTTGAGGGGCACTGTGGCATTAGGATGTTTTGTTGTTTGTTGGTGATGTGTCTAGCAATTGCAGTGGGAGGATCACTCTTCATGTCTCCCCTTTTCATCTGAACCACAAATATAGAGTGTTGATCTCTGTTTCTCTGCTTTCTCGAATATCTTTGGAATATTCAGATGTATAAATATTTAGACTGTGGAAAAAAGCTTCTGAGTGAATGTTAGGAAAAGTTCAGTTACAATCCTCTACTAAGCATAGTGTTATATATTTCCAAAATGTGAAGGTTAGTTTGCCACAGTTGAAAAGAGAAGGGAATATATTAGAATAGATGTGATGCTTGCTTTCCTTGCTTTTTTTCATGTTTCCTCCAGGAGACATTTAACAAGCACACATGAGTCATCCTTTCTCTTTCCGGAAGACCAAGACCAGGATTAAACTAGATTTTATATTAAATGTTTAGCATGCAGTGAAGCTGTTATTTTCTTTTCCTTACAAGTAAATGCATGGGCCTTCTCTGGATTAGGTGTACCACATACAAATAGGGAAGGTTTAAAGCCCCCTAAGTTTTTCCCTCTCTGTATACCCCCCATTCCATTGGCATTCTAAGTCTTTCTCACTTCAGAAATTGTAGCTTCCTGTGAGTCTGCAGGTTGCTAAGCCACTGACAGTGAAATATATCTTATTGGCGTTTTGCTTATTGAAGATAGTATTTATATGCCGACTATCAACAAAAACAGTTCCCATGGCAGTACAAACAATAAAACAATAAAATTGGTAATAATTTAGACTGTCTAAACATTAACACAAGTTTCCCCTGCAGTTTCATCTAGAGATGTTCCCCTGCAGTTTCATCTAGACAGCAGTTCCTGATTCTGTGAACCAAAAGCAAGGGAACATGTAGCCCTCCAGATGTTGTTGAACTATAGCTTCTCTTGGAGTATGAGCAGTAGGCAGGAATTATGGGAAGTCCTGGGAGGCTCTTGGCAATGAAAACTCACATTCCCCTGCTTCTTGTTGCTATTATTGCCGAGTTGTTAGCATCCAAGGAAAGCAATGGTGTCTCATCATCATCCAAACAAGGAATATCAGTGATTCCTGAAGATATCCACATGCCTCTGGAACCGCCTTTTGCTGTTAAAATTAGACACACAGAATATACGTACACAGAGAAAGAGAAAATGATATACACACCATCCTAATTCTGTATGGTTAAGTTATTTGACATTATTGTTTTTAGTGTGGCGCTCAACCTGCCTGTAAATTACTATTTCTTTCTTCTTACAACATTTATTCTGTGCTCAGAGTTCAACTGCTAAATCCCAGGTAGAGTAGACCTGTTGAACCATTTGTTGAAGGGTAAATCAACACTTAGATAAATCTTATTGATTCAATGGATCTACTCCAGTTAGAACTAGTAGTTTCTAAACCTGTTTTTCTAGCCAGAAATTTGTTTCATAAAAATGAATAGGGTCTTTTGTGGGTTATATTGATAAGGATTTATGCTATTTCAAAATGTTAAAGCTAGATGGAAATGAAGATGTACAGGGAACTTGGCTACATATTTAAGTTCTCTTGATTTAAGAGGTTTGTGAGAGACACAAAATTAGCCATTGGTTTTAATTTATCTTTCACATGGAAGTAGTAAAAAAAGAGAATAGTTGGAGGAGAGATGTAAATTAAATACTAGCTTCTCATAGCTGTCAGGAAAGAATTAGTTCATAGCTTGCCAATTTTGGGCTTAATGCTCATAGTTTGCCTTCTCTCACTTAGGGTCAAACTAGATGTGACACTAATTACATGAGAATTTACAGGCTTATACATGAATGTATTTCCATCTGGCTATTTTGGCACATAGTTCCCCTTAGCTTTGTTTCCACATGCTTGATCATCCACTTTCCATTTTTTCTTTATGTTTGCTTCCATAGTCTCATCCATGTGTATAGATGTTGCTTTGGTTAGAGTATAGAGACTGTATTGTAGGAAGCAAGATTCATTTCTGTGGCTAATAAATCTTGAACAGGATCTCCGTCTTCACTTTTAAAGAGTAAGCCCTACATTTTAACAAAAATGATAACAAAACTTAACTTTAATGTGACTACTGCTATAATTCAAAGCCAACTTGACAGTAGTTAACAACAATAAGTATAGTCAGCAAAATGGAAATCATAAGAAAAGTGGAAGCTGGTAAAAGAAGAAAAATATCCATGGATGTATTAAGGAAGAAGTTTTCAAGTTTTCAACCTGGGGGTCGGGACCCCTTTGGGAGTCGAACAACCATTTCACAGGGGTCGCCGCTCCTCAATCCTGCCCCCCTCTTTTAAAAGAAGGTGGCCTCACAGCCAATGGGAGCAGTGCTTCTGAGAGCCCTGCGCTGGGAGGAGGGGAGAGGAGGCACGCTGGGCATTTCCCCGTCTTTCCCTGCCTGGTGGGAAAGCACTGGAGCAGCCTGAGGTGGAGCTGGAGGTACAGAGAGCGGGAGGAGATTGCTGGAGCCTGAATGTTAAGGCAGAGGTGAAGACACCGAGAGGAGAGAGCTGGAGCCGGAGCGTTAAGGCGGAGGTGAGGAGAGGAGATCTGCAAACCCCAGGATTCCATAGGATGGTGAAAGTGGAATAATAGCGCTATAACAGTCTAGTGCAGAAATAGCCAGGATGACTTTCTCCTCTCGCTTTTGTTGTGCGTGGACCCTTGGTTGCCACACGCACGTGTTGTGTTCTTCGCCCTGACTGTCTTGCATTCCTTGCTTTTTGTATGTTCAGCGTTCGCACTCCCTTTAATGGAGGGAGGGAGGGAGGGAGGGAGGGAAACAAAACGCATCTGCTTATGCCGCCACCATCTTTCCTCTCTCCCTGTCCTTTCCTCCCTGCACCTCGTGTAAAATGTGGGCTGTTTCGGCATTGCCTTTGGGAGTGACTGGCTTTTTGAACTGTGGAAACCCAACATTCAGAACTAGAACTACTGCCTTAATTCTGGCATTGATGGACGCTTTCTATGCTTAAAAAAGGCAGGGGGGGGTTACCAGTTTTTAGGCATTAGAAGTCTATCCAGAGCAGTGATTTAGGGCAGTGTTTCCAATCTATTTGATGTTGGAAATAACTAACTAACTAACTAAATAATAAATAAACAAATAAATAATAACAAAAATGATTTTATGGTTGGGGGTCACCGCAACATGAGGAACTGTATTAAGGGGTCGCGGCATTAGGAAGGTTGAGAACCACTGGTCTAGAAGGTTCCAAATGTTTTTGTTTTCCTAACCAGAGTCATATTCAAACAGCACAATTATAGCACCATTATTCCACTTTGACTGCCCTGATTCCATCCTGTGGAATCCTGACATCTAGAGGAGCTCTCTGGCTGAGAATTCTACATGCCACTACCTAAACTCTCAATCCCAGGATTTCATAGGACAGAACGATGGCAACTAAAGTGGCATCATAGCACTATAATCCTGTGATGTTAATGGACTCCTAGTTGTTTCATTTCCCATGCGCATATTGTTTCCTTTGAACAAAAAGTTTGCTGAAACATACTGCACTGCACTTCTTTTTTAGGTATAGGACCTAATCCTATTCTTTCCATGTTATATCTGCCTCCAGTACCAAATTGTCTGTTAAAGAAGGAAAGTCTACGAACACATCTGTTTCATTAACTTAGGTATACCTGTACTGGCTTTTGGTATTTAATTTGGGAAAGATTTTTAAAGTCTCCCAAACTAAGAGACTAAGTAGGAGGGAAAATATGCTGCCTTGAAGTAAAAGAAAGATTTTGAAGTGTCTGCTTCTGTTGAATCTTCCAAGTATTACTATATTCCCTCCTCCTTTATTCAGAGTTCTAGAATGCCAAGGACTACCCATTGTGAATGGACAATGCGATCCTTATGCAACGGTTACTTTAGCAGGACCCTACAGGTTAGTAGAACTAGCCTTCTCATCTATTCTTGTTAACGTTATCATTCCCTTTCCAGGATTTTTGAAAGTGATGTAAAAAATATATGCATTAAGAAAGCCTTTAGGGGGGAAAGGCAAGAACTCTTAGGAAGTCAAATGGAAAAGACACTTTGGGATTTCTGTGAGTTACTACTAAATCCCTGCTGACCTTTGTAGGGTGTTACTTTCCAATGTGATAACGAAAATATAGTGATACTTTCTGTGGTGGTACCTAGAACAATTGCAAGGTAAGCGTGTTTGTTCAAGTGTTAGTCCCAACAAAAGTAGGCACACTGAATCAATGGGAACTTGGTATGTCAGCACTTACATAATTTCCATTGGTTCTTTGGATCTCTTCTAGTTGAGACTAGGAACTGGATTTAGGCCAAATCTTGTAGGAACTTGAAGACTAAAATGTTTTACTTGGGATAAACATTTGTGGGTTGTAGCCCACTTTCATCAAATGTATTCATCAGATGTTTCCACCAGCATCTGATGGAGGAGGCTACATTCCTCAGTAGCCTATGCCAAATAAAGCAAGTCAGTGTTCAAGATGCTACTAAACTATAATAAACTAAAATAATTTCATGGGGTCATTTTAAATGCATGAAGGTAAAAACAGTTCCTGTCTGCTGAGATGCTTTCAGACTGGAGGGGGACACATGTGGCCTGCAGGCTGCATGTGGCTCCCCTAGGTCATTTTTATGTCCCACAGGCCGCCCACCATGATAATTTTTTTTGTAAAAAAAAAAAAAAAAGCTCTGTAATGCCTCTAAATGCCCTCTAGGGCCCTTTTCATACCTTACCTCTGTCCGGCGCAGTTGTGCGGGAATCACACGAGCAGCCTTTTCCGTGAGGCTCTCGCGTCCCCGCTGCTTCGGCTCCACAGGAGCTGTCTGTTGGCCAGCAGGCATCATAACAGCTCTACCTCTTCCTTCAGCAGCGCAGCTGGGTATTTTCCCAGGCTGCACTGGGGGAAGAAGCATGAGGGCCAGAGCTCTGCACAGACGATAAGTGCGCGCGGGGCCCCGGAGCAATGCACAATCGCACAACATTTTCAGCTAAAAGCCAAAAATGATATAGTGCACAATTGGCACCTGCTGGCCCCGGCAGCGTCACATGATTGTGAGGACATCATCTGAAACGCTCCTCACAATCGCGTGATGCTCCAGAGGCCCTTTCGGATGCCAAATGCCACACAAAAATTTCCTAGGAGTGTGTGGAGGGTATTTGTACCACATTTGGAGCCCCCCCCCGAGGTCAAAAACAATTTTTGCTATATATATATATATATATTGCCTCAAAATGCTCCAAAATTTCCATTGGGGGGCCTCTTTGGTCTACTTTAGGTCCAGGAGATGCTGTTTTTAAAACCCCAAACATGATGAAAATGCTCCCACACCCCCTAGAAGTGGCTGGGGGCAAACTTTTACTTTATTTTTTTGTGGGAGCAGGTGCCATCCCCCAAGGTCTCCTAGGGGGATAATGTTTCCCCCTAGCGTTCCACAGTTCACATAACAAAGTATCTTTTACATTTGACTTCTTTCTCTATCACCTAGAAAGAGAATATGTCATTGATAAATCCTATCAAGGTAAGAAGTAGTTCAAAGTTTTCCCCACACTCATCTCTTTCTGTGTTCAGTGACATTGGGAATGAGTCTTGGATTCAAGTACTTCCTCATGTTGGTCTCCTACAAGACACTGAAGAAATCAGGAGATCCCATGATCACCTGAATATAGGATTTCTCTCCCAACTTGCTTGCTTTGTATGTTACTGATAACAGTCCATGCCTTGAAACTTCTCTGCAGTTGTATTACTAAATTGCAGACGTTAGCATCTTTTAAGAGTCAGATTAAAAATGTGTCTTTTTTCCCACAAGGGATTTTGATGAATAGTCAGTGGTATTCACATTCGGTACTTTCTACTTCCACCCTGCCCTCACTGTCCTGCTTGTTCTTACTTCTGGCCTGATATATTTCTATTTTTATGAATACATTGTGAATTTTTATGGCTGTTTACTGCTATGATGTGGTTTTATGGTTTTCTTTTTGTGAAACACTGTGGAAGCTAGTTGTTCTGAGCCCCTGGACAAGGCAAAGCAGCATATATATTCTTAAATAAATGAAACATAACTGTTTTTGACTCACATAAATGTGGGGCATATTGCTTTGAATATTGCCTCTGTTTTTTTATGCACTGGTTAAAGTAGACAAGATCAGAATAAACCTGGGCCCGTTTCTGCATTACACTGGTTATAGTGCTATTATTCCACTTTCAACATCTTGTGGAATTCTGGGGTTTGTAGTTTACTGAAGCCAAATTGCTCTCTGGCTGAGAATTTTGAATGCCGATCCCTGAATTACAAACGCCAGGATTCCATAGGATGTTGAAAGTGGAATAATAGCACTATAACTGTGTAGTGCAGAAATGGCCCTGTTCTCAGTCACACTATACAAGAGACTGAATTAAGTGCAATGCCCAGGTAGGTCCAGTGTTAATTTGCTTTTAAAATAATTTAAGGAGTAATCTGTATAAGTGCAAAACAACTGGACGTACTTTCTGTAATTGTCTCATGTTTTATCCTTTTGCTTCCTACAGATCAGAAGCCAAAAAGACAAAAGTTAAGAAGAAGACAAACAATCCACAGTTCGATGAAGTGTTTTATTTTGAGGTTGGTATTTCAGAAGAATGTATGATAAAATACAGTGTTGTCAAAATACAGTGCTTTTATAACTTTTTACACAGACTTCAAAACAGAGCCTGAAGTATCCAAGTGCTTACTTAGATATCTGCTGAAACCAAAGCATCTCACTTTTCCTGAGGAATGAAGTAGTGCTTTTTGGCATAGCGTCCCATTAGCCTAGTTTGGCTCTTCTGAACCTGTCTTCGTAATTCCAAGAAGTGCTGATATGTGAGCGCTTTCTAGGCTGTGGTTTTTATAGCTGCTCCACCCTCTCTTTTTTGGTCAATAGTGGGAGAGTTGTTTCACAGGAAATGTAAAAAGCTTTAAAAGCAATAGTAGCAACCAGCTATTCAAAACGAAAGGTATTGGTTGCTTGCCAGCATGCTGAAACACAAAAGCTCTCTCTTTGCTTGTATATAAGACACTTCCATTCCATTGAAAATGCCTAGAATTTTGCGTAATAGAACTTTAAAGAAAAATGTGTGAATGAAAGTAAAGCAAAGCCTAGCATCGTTCAGAACTTTGCAATTCCCATACATTTCTTTTTGCACATACAAACGATAAATATAAGTGTAATTCAAACATTGAAACAAGTGTATGAGGATGTGAGTTTTGCTTTTATGTGTGTGTCCTGAAAAACCTTATTTGAAAGAACTTGTTTATTATTGTGTCTAAGTAAATCCTCATATAGAAATATGAAGCTGCTGTGTAGTAATTATATCACAAATTGATCTAACCCTGTTCCTTACTAATCTTACCATTGATTGGAAAGTTACTTTTCAAAAGTAATTTGTTAGGTAACTTGTAACTCTCCCAACCATCTTCCCCCAGTAATTCACTAATATAACCATTACACAGATAGAAGACCTTGCTGCATTTCTCTTTACATTATTTTTAGGGTGGGCTAGGGCCTTAGGATTGATAAAAGAATGGCATAAAAGCTATAGTTCAGCTCAAAAGGACCAGAAGGCCCCAAAAGTAATAGAAAAGGTAATATTGAAACTTTATTTGCAGCTCTGTCTCATGCACATGCAGAGCGATAGCATTCCCACTTGATATGTTACTTTTGAAATGTAATGTGGTACCCTATGACAACAACAAAAAAGGTAGCAAATTAGAGATAACAGTATGCATCTGTAAACATGTTATTTCCAAGCTGTGGCACTGACTACTAGTGGCTCTCTACAATCTCAAGGAAGATCTCCAACCTAGCTGTTTGATATCCTTTTAACTAGAAATGCTCAGGATTAAGCCTAGGTCCTTCTGAATGCAAGGGAACTGCTTAGGTACAGACCCTCCCCAAACACTGACCTTTGTCACTGAAAACAGGATGTAAGGGCCCTAAGGGGTAGAGGCTGCCTCTAATAAAGGAATGATCTTTCAAAACCACTCTGGAAACAACAAAAAGATTTAGAGGTTATGCAAGTGAGAAATGAGTTCTTGCTTGAACTACAAGTTAACACAAAATGCATAAATTGTACCTGGTGCGAACAAGCAGAAATTAATTTTTTGTTATAGTAGTGGTAGCACTAATAATGATATATAGCATTTGCTTTGTACTTTGAAGATATTAAGTATACTGTGCATATGTTGTCTGAGCAATCTTAACAATCATTTTGTAAGATAGGCTGGTATTATTCCTGTGTTGCAGATAGACAGGGACTGTGGTTGAGCTGGAGAAGCTTGCATAAGGCCACCAGGTAATTTTATGGCTGAAGTGATACTTTTACTGTGGATTTCCTGCCTCATAGATAGCTCTAGACAGCAAAGGCAGTAGTGGATCTATGCTCATTTGGACTATAGAAATATCTTGTTCAGCAAATTGCTGTTCTGAAAATAACATTTTTCTCCCAGAGCTTGCTGGTGTTCAACCCTCCACCAAAAAAAAAAAAAAAATCAGTAGATTAATTAGCTACTGTTTCTTCTGTTCAAGTACACTAGAGTCCCAGTTATCCGACCTGCGATTCTCCGACGCTCCGGATTGACCGACATCACGGCCGCCTGGGGGCGTGGCTGCAGGCATTTCCGCGCCCCCGACATGCCCCCAGGTCCGCCCCCGACACGCCCCCAGGCCCGCCTCCGACGCACCCCCAAAATGGCGGCCGCCACGGGGCTCCGTGTCATCCGACATTTCAGTTATCCGACCCTGCGCCAGCCGGTTTAGGTCGGATAACGAAGACTCTACTGTAAAGGGCTTTTTCCCTTCAAGTCCTGCAGTACATTTCATTTAAGTGTACATGGAAACATGCCACAATAATTGGAAGTTTTTGAAAGTGGGCTAGTTTTTGGTATAATCAGAATCCAACTTCATTAAGAAATTCTTCCCAGATTCTTGCCTGTTCTGAATCTTAATGGGATGTTAAGCTACATTACTCTTGGTAGACTAATTTGCTATCTTTTATTTACTTATTTATTCGTTCATTTATATCTCAGTAAGAGGCTAGAATAATGGCAAAGTGTGTGACACCTATCATCTGAACTTGTACAATGGCCTAAAAGAAGTCTTGCAGCATACCAAAACATCTGTGTGGTACAGCCAATTTATTTGGTGTCTTTGGGCTAGCCTTACGCCTTGAATGGAGGAGAGTAAGGTCATATTGGTCAGCACATATTGGTCAGTGCTGATTCCATCTCTGCCCACCCGTCACCTTTATATGGACCACAGAATATCTGAAGTTTAGGTATGCAGGTAAAATCTAGTCCAGATGCGTCTCAGTGATGCATTTAATTCTCAGATATTTGACAGGAAATCGGAGCATGGTTGAGGCTTAAATACATTGCGTCTGCTATGTATGGGATGACTTTGGATGCTCCATGTCCACATGAATGAGAAGGACAGGTAGGACAGTTACATTGGGTTGGGTTAAACATCACCCAGAGGAACATTTGCAGAGAGCTACATACTCTGTAACTTAGAATCGGTGGCTGAGTTTGCTACCCCTCCTTTTCCTTCCTTGCAATCTCAGTTGTTTTGATACTGTGTTTTTTACACAGTGTAAGTTCAACTTTGACAACAGGTTCCTAAATCATCAGTTGTTTCTCACAGAGCACAGTACTCTAAATCAGAGTAAAGAGTAGGTGTGGACTGTGACACCCAGATTTTCTCTTGGTTATGCTGACTAGACCTAGTAGGGGTTGCAGTCCCAAAACATCTGGAGGACTGCATGTTCCCAACTTCCGTTTTTTAAAAATAAAAAAGTGTCAAGCTAAGGTACTTTATCCTTTTGGAGCAATGGATTGAAAGTAGTGTCCATGGCTTGTTCATTAGTGATTTGGAAGAACCTCAGAAGGTCTACCTTCTATCTCCCAATAGCATCAGCAACTAACCTTGCATACAAAGTATTTCTCCCACTCCATCCATGTCCATCCCTCTGCTGCTGCTGCTGCTGCTGCTGCTGCTGCTGCTGCTGCTGCTGCTGCTGCTGCTGCTGCTGCTTCTTCTTCTTCTTCTTCTTCTTCTTCTTCTTCTTCTTCTTCTTCTTCTTCTTCTTCTTCTTCTTCCCTATCTTAAAAGCCCTGACTCTTTGTTCTTATGTGCTTTCAAGTTGTTTCTGACTTATGATGACCCTAAGGATAACCTATCACAGGGTTTTCTTGGCAAGATTTATTTGGGAAGTGGGGTTGCCACTGTCTTCCTCTGAGGCCAAAAGAGTGTGACTTGCCCAGTGTCACCCAGTGGGTTTCCATGGCCGAGTGAGGATTTGAACCCTTGGCTCCTAGTCCAACACTCAGACCACTACACCATGGCCATTTCCGCATTAGGCTGTTATAGTGCTATTATTCCACTTTCAACATCCTATGAAATCCTGGGGTTTGCAGTTTAGGGAGGGACCTCAACGGCCCCTCCCTAAACTTCAAACCCCAGGATTCCGTGGGATGTTGAAAGTGGAATAATAGCACTATAACAGCCTACTGCGGAAATGGCCCATGCTGGCTCTCACCCTGTCTGTTATCACTCATCAGTTTCTGGCTTGTGAGTTTACAGAATCAATTAATCAGGAAAAAGCATGAAGTTAATATTGCAGTGAAATAAGCCAGACTAAGTAGACTCTATCAATTACAAATCAAAATTAACTGGGTAACAGATAGATTTGGGGGGTGGGGCTTTCATACAAATGTGACCAGCAGTAGCATCCATAACACCTGGAGTTGTGGTGTCGGGCTGAGGTAATAAGACTTACCATCCTTGGCACTGGCCTTACAGTTTTTACTTCTTGCTGCTGCCAGCTAGCTTTCTTTGGAAGAAAGATGAGAGAGCCAGCTGTGAAATATCTAGCCTGCTGAAGAGATCTTATCCACAAGATTTCTGAACTGTATTTAACCTGGGCTGCTCTGCACTTTCAAATGTAGCTGGCAAGACTAGCTATAGGACGGTAATGTATGGTAATAAGGCTTATGTTAGCTTCTTGTTTGCCTGCTCTTGTTAATTTTGATTTTACTTTGTCTTTGCTATATAGTAAACCTTGATTATGTCAAAGTAATATTGAATTTAGGCTATGACCCTTTCCGCACTGGGCTATTAAAACGGTGCAGAGCAACCTCCAACGGAGGTCTTCTGCACCGTAGAGTGGACTGGAGCGGACTACTTTTTGTAGTTCCGCACCTCAGTCCGGTTCAGAGCGACCGGAACTGGTCGCACAGCTTGTTTTTTAAAAACCTCTTTTTAGAGGTTTTTAAAAAGCACGGAGCGCGCAACTCGGTGTCATTCCATCGCCGCGCTCCGGTGCAGATTTGCAGGCACGCACAAGTGCATGCCTGCAGATCTGCCGGGGGCAGGCTTTAGGCTGGTGAGCTTCTCCGGTTGGTGGAGAGCCTCCACCAACCAGAAGCCGCCATTTTGGACGCCAGAGCAGTGCGGAGCGACGAGCTCACGCTGCTCCTCATCCTGACGGACTCACTTGGACGGAGAAGAAAGTCGGTGAGTCCTGTTTTTGCCCATTTATTTTCCCACATGCGGAAAGGGCCTATGTCTGCTGAATTGTCTTTTTAAATGTTTTCAAATGTTTTCTAACAGATTGTTTTAGAAGCTGACTAAGGCACCTACCTTACTATGCCCCAATAGCATGTTGTCCTGGCGGAATCCCAGCATTGCTGGGATGTGATCAGGGCTTGAACACTCTCCACTACACCTGGTTGGCTGCTGCAGATCGGTAGTGTCAGGCACACTGTTTTTCCTTCCACAGTACAGCTTCAATGGCCAGTCCCTTTCCCTGCCTCTTCCCCACTCCACGATCCATGTTGGATTGGTTCCTGATCTATACTGTGGAAGGAAGCACTATTGAGTGCTCCAGCCTTTACCACACACAGGCAGCTGATGGGATCATGCTGGAAAAGAGGGCCATTAGCGGATTTTTTCCAGTAATGAAAAGGGCCATTTTTTCCACAAATGGAGATGTGACAGCAGCAACTAAGCAACGATGTTGTGCAGTGGCTTGTGTCCTGGACCAGGAGCAATGTGTTGCTCTGCCAGCATGACATCGCCATGTGGTAAGGGCCTAATTGAAAAAAGGCCTGGGGTCCTTTTGTACAACACAGTTATAACACTGTGATTCTGCTTTATCTGCCATGGTTCCAGCCCATGGAATCCTGGGGTTTGTAGTTTCTTGAAGTATTCAGAATTCTCAGCCAGAGAACTGTAGTGCTTCAAACCCAGGATTCTGTAGGATTTGTCATGGCACTTAAAGTGGAACCATATCCTGTAATTATGTACTGTGAAAAAGCATCTGCATCCCTTTTTTGTAACAATTCTGTAACTGGAATTGGTGGATACCAGAGGTAATAGGCAAGCTGGTACTCAGACTAAGGGATCCCTCTTAAGCATAGACAAAACTATAGAGCAGCCTAAGAAATTGCCTCTAGAAAATAATGTTCAGGACCAGCTCCAGGGTTTTCCCTGCCAGGGTGGAGCATAAAATGGGACAACCACTCAAATACTATGAGTATATCTAAACCAAACCAGAAACATTATTGTGACAAATGAAGGGGAAAATCCCACAAGATGGCTTTTGCACTCCTGACATTGAAAATACAATAGCAAAGTAAGTAACTCACAATTTGCTGCCCTTTCACAGCATTCAAAATCTGTTATGTGAGACAACGATTTCACTTTCCAGTAAAGCCAATTCTAGTAGCAGTGGCTGTCTTTCCATCCTCATGGACTTGAATTGTTAAGATTGTACCAAAACATGGAAGGCTATGGGGCCATTTTTAAGCTCTGATTGAATCAGATGTTTTGAGACTCTACCCTCTGTATCAAGGGTAAATGTAGCCAAAATGAGATTAATTCTGTGAACAGCAGAGAAGAAGTTCTGCAGAATAGTGCAATATATGTAGAACTGCTAGAACAATATGGCATGTGAAATTACTCTCTCTGGTTCTAAGGTGCATTTTTAAGTTAAGTGCATATTTAAGGACTCTTTGTTTCCAATGTTTCAAGTCCCCATTATTTTCTTCAGTCGTTGGCAATGCGTTTTAACTGTATATTTGCTTGGCTTTATATCCAGAACTGTGTTTTCTTTGGCTGTCTCCCCCTTTTACATTCAGTTGGCCTGCTACTATGTAAAGATGGAGGGAAAGGTACAGTAAAGTTATTTTTGATAGGAAAAATCATTTCTGACTGCTAGAAACAACTTAAATGTACAATAGGGAGGAGCCTTCGAATACATTCACAAGTTGGTCAGAATTACCGTTTACTTCTGGTTGTGGTTACTGCTGGGTGGGGTACTCTAATGGTAGCTTCTGTGTTTTAGGCTGGTTAGTAATGAAAACCTCCGAGCTTTCGTTGCTGTTATTGAGTTATGAGAAAGATTTGTAGATAACCTCATATTTAAAATAGCTTCCTCATTTGCTTTGACTGTGCAGCTGCCAGTGATGTTTTTTGAAAAGCATCATCAAGTGTGCTTTGGTCAAAAGTTCAGAAGATAGGGAGGGGAGATAGTATCTGTTTAGAAATTCAAAATCAGCTTTCATGGGCATTTAATACTGTTAAAGAGAAACGAATAAGGTATCAAAGTAAAGTGCAGAGCACATAGATTTGCAGACAGAAATATTGACTTTGCCAATTAATCTCCTCAAATAAGATAAATATGGCCAAAGGGAAAGAAAAACAGAGATAAATGTGAGCTGCGGTTTAAAATCTCCATAGTGACTGACTTTAACTTCTCTAGCTTCAGTTGGTTGAAAATCACAGACACTGGCTTAGTTGCTGAGAAGTCAGAATGATTACAAGTACCGGTATTCTCACCACTTCAGTGTTTAAAAATCATACAAACATCTGTGGGTTTTAAAGGGCAGTTAAACAAGTTCAGTCAGTCTCCCTGGACTTTTCTACTTCCCCTTTGCTTTTTTTTCTCACAGTGGCTCATTTTGAGCTCAGAATAACGTTCTGTTTTTTGTGCCTAATGCTTTTATACATGACACACACACTTTACTATTATGGTTGTTTTATATTAATCATTCTTCGGTTATATTGGATACTAACAGTTTCTGCTTTCCTTGAAAAAATCTGCAGATTATAAGGTTACTATACTTCAGATGGGACTTTAATTTCTAAGCCACTTTCCCACAAGCTATAGTTTACAGACTGCTCTTCAATCTTAATATACGTAGTGGGTTTATTTTCTTTTTCTTTGAACACTGTCTGCCTTCTTGAAATCCTGTTGTGGAGTGGGACATTAATCCTGAAGCAAGGCAGCCAGAAACCAAGCCTTAGCCCCTTACCAGATGTGTTTCTGCCACAAGTGGGGCACACTGAAGTGATTTCCTCAAGGGTGCCATCAGGATCAAAATGCATTTCCTGCTATCTGACTATATATTCAAATCAGATAAGACTTAAAGACAAGTCTTCCTGCACTAGATTCTATAAAGGCAACATCCTTATAGAGGAGAGTTTAGAGTGAGGACCTTGTCTTCCTATAAGCATATTTTGTCAGACTACGCCCCTTCACTCCACTCTGCTTTTTCCCAGTCCTAAAATCAACCTTCTGGCTTCCTTGATTTTCTCTTTCTGGGCTATTCTGACTTTCACTTGTTGATAAAGCTAATCCTATCATAAGGCACACCTCAGGCAGAATTGCTCTAGAGCTGGGGAAAAGGTAGGAGGGAAGAGGGAAAGAAGGGAGAATGGTCATGATCATGAAGATGGAGCTTGTGTTGCCAAAAGGAATGCCTGGAATAGTTTCATAAGGGCAAATTAAGAAAAACATTGAAGAGCAATTTTTCAGAAAATTGTATTAATGACAAATGGAGCCATTCTATTCTTTCTTTGCCACACCGCTCTTTTCTTTCCTCTCTCTTTCAGTTTGGGAAAGTGCAGTGATATAGTTTGGAAAGCTATTGGGAAATAAAGGAGGGAAACAGTCAGATAATTAGCACTGCTATTGTCACGCCACCCTGAAATTTGGTTAGAGAAATTGAGCTTGTCTTATAATAGCTTAGCAGTTGTTTCTGCATTCTCCATTTATAAACCTCCACCTATTGCTAATTCAAACTAACTGCTTCCCACCCATCTGGACACTTTCTGTTTGTCATCTCAGTATTGATCAGCCACTACCTAACTGAGAAGCAACAAATGAAAACCACATACATTATAATTGGCCAGGTCTCTGATAGAGGTCTGTCATCACACTGGATCAAAGAACCGTAGTCCCTTAACAAAGGAGACTGAGATTGATTGCATCTTTGCCCAGTCAGATTCCCAAAATCATCAGTTTCTTTCTTCTTCTCTCTTTTCCTCTGTGTGTGTGTGTGTCTGAACCCTTGTGTCTCTGGAGAGAGACAGAGTACTGGTTATAGAGAATACTTGAATGAAAGTATTGCTCCCCTTCCCTATCACCATCTTCTCTATATATATGTATTTTGACTTGTATTTGAGACAGCATGGTTAATATATAAGTGACACAGATTTCCAGAATCCCACCATTAGACCACTTGAAAACACTCTCTCTTGATATAATACAGAGGAGAATGGAATGATACCTTGGAACACAATATTATGTAACTAAGGAAGGCTCATGTGGAACTACATCTGTTCTGCTTTCTACTGTTCTACATCCCTACGAATTCCTTTCCACTTAGTTTAGGTAGTGACAACTCTCATATATACCAAGTTATACCAATTGTGGGCAATTTTGGTGGATCTAGGGGCAAGTTTCAGTCTTCTGGATCTTGCTTTGGGAATCACTTCCCCAGAATTGGGGAAAATCACTTTTTGTTTGTGAAAATCAAGGTAAGAGAAAAGCATGGTGTATGTGTGGGTTTACAAAGAAGAGAAATGGACTTCCAAGAAAGTTCTCTCAAAACAAAGTGTGTATTCTTTGTGCACCATGTTTTAGTGTGCAGAAGTGGTTTACTTTGGTGCTGTGTTGCTTGAAATGAGAAAGGATGATGACATCAGAGTTGCAAAAATAACTGAATAGGAGAGTGAATGCAGCCCCTGTGACACCCACTCCAGTATGTATCATCTTATGAAACTAATATAGTTAGAATGGCACTGTCATCCAAACACAGAAGAAGAGAGGCAACAACAGATTTCAGAGGACTCTAAAGTTTCCTAAAGTTTTTTTTAGGGGGGAAAAAAAAATCCATTGGTATTCCCGCGCGCGCTCTCTCTCTCTCTCTCTCTCTCTCTCTCTCTCACACACACACACACACACACACAGCAAAAACATCAGCCCAGAGGCCTTCAAATGTTCATGGATAGAAAACCTGGAGTGGGTGAGATTGAATAAAGTTTCCTGGAAGACAGCAGGGAGCCAGCTAACCAGCCATGAACAAGAACATTACATACTACAAGAGTCTATTGCAGGCTCCATTTGTGGTTATTCTTGAGAATTAAAAGTCACTCCAGAATGTTTTGCTGAGTGATTAATGTGTGTGAAATAAGAACAGTGTATGCTACCATGAGAGATATTGGATTCACAAGTATTGTGAACATTGTGTGTGTGTGTACTTTTTATTTTGTATATATTTTGCATTAACTGGTGAGTTGGATTTTAGCTTTACAGGTTCTTTGCTTCCATTTCTAAATAAAAACTGTTCTTGATTTTTTTATTCACCCCTTTTATACAAATTGATCATATGTGATCAATTTCTGCTGTATTTTAAGTCTCTGTCAAAGAGAGCACAATAACATATTGCTTAGTAAGTGAAGAGCTGCTAAGGTAGGCAAATATAAGCCCTCTTCAGGCACGCAAAATCATAGTACAGTGCCCTATACCACAAGGAAGAAGAGTGCCCTAGCACCTCTGCCATCCATTGAAGAGGAGAGATTTCTCTGTTTGTAGACTGTTGCTGTATGATTTTTAAACCAAGTAAACCTCCATGGATGATTGAGAATCCCAGTTCAGAAAGCACCTACCATCTTCCCACTCCCCTATTTGTTTATTTTACCAGGAATCAGAATACCTGAATAAGGCTACAGTAACCTTATTTTCTAAATCAGGTTGTGAGTGGTTTCTTCCTAAAACACAAAAAGGAAACCACTCATAATCAAATTTAGAAAACAAGTGTATGATATGAAAATATGGACTCTGTTTCAGTTTTTGCAGAATATTATACAGTTTGTAGAGCTAAGAATGTATACTGAGATCTCTATATTATACTTATCAACTGTGTGCCCCCCACTGTATTTTCAGTAGAATATCAATTAACCAGTTTCTGACTACATACCTAAACCAGTGTTTAGAAATAAGGTTACTTAAAAAAAGTTACTTTGCCATCTATTTTTTCCCCCCAGTAACAGGCTACAAAGGTGATATTTCTTTGCTTGCAATGACCAGGGCTGTAATTCTCTTTTTAGTGTAACATCACAGGGTTTTTGTCTACTACTTCCTGCTGGTAGGTTCTGACTCAGACTCAGTAATAGGAGAGAGAGGACAAAGGGTCAAATGAATAGCTACCCATGTGACCTTTTTTGTGGCTTGTTGTACAGCTAGGAAGGAGCCTACCTCAAGGAGGAAGAGAGTGGGGGAGAAGACATGTTGGAAAGCAGTTGCTTTAAAGACTCTTGACAGCTGAATTTTAAAAACAAACTTCAAAAGTTAATCTGCTTTCTCTACCTTCCTCTGTTTTGCCTCAAGAGGAAGGAATCTGCTGCTGCTACCAGAAAGACAGAGAGTCAATATGAGACCATGGGAGCGATGTGTGTGCTGGCATTGGCACACTAGCTGCTCCAGTAAGCAGCACTGGACATGCACTTGGACTGGCTAGACTGATATGAGTTGTAAGAGTTTAGATGAGGAGGTGGTTCTATGCACAGCTCAAGTTGATTCATATATGAGAGTTAACATAGTTTGTGGGTGACGGAGATGGGAAACAAAGAGGGATTGAGTAAATGACTATTTTTGCATTCCTACCCAAAGCATCTGTGTGATGTTCACATGGCAGTCATGTGTTCAGTGGTGCTGGGGGGGTCTAGACAACCAGAATTACAATGATCAGAGATGGGGAGAACCAGATATCATGTTCCTGTGTTTTTTCAATGGCATAATAGTAACAGTAATACATTAGCAATGAGTAATCCAGTGAATTGTTCTTGGAGTGAAGTAACAGTATCAGTCTGGATGTTTGGAGTAATGAATAACGCAAATAATTACTTTTAAAAAGTAATATTCCAAGCTCTAAAGCAAAGCAGAACTAGACATGCCTCCTTTACTGGATGCATCCTTCCATGTTTCTTTAGGAAAGTGTTATCTACAAGCTTTTGGTTATAATGAAAAGTGGTACTGTGGCTTTGTACCTGTGAAACCCGTGCAATGTGTAATCTCATTCAGCTTCCCTATATATAGTGACAGTTTAATGAGATTCTTGTTTAGTAACAAGATCTTACTATTTTAAATTTTGTCATCTCTACTAGGTTACCAAACCTTGTAGCTATAACAAGAAATCCCATTTCGATATTGAAGATGCTGATGAAGTCGACAAGATGGAAATCAGGTAAATATATTTACACACATACATACACACACACTAACCATCCTTGTAGTTAAAATATAATATTTGTGAAAAGAGAGTAAGGGTTATCTGTAATCCACACCCAACCATTGACATCCTTTGCAGTCTTGAAAAGTCGTATGTTCTCTGTTCATATTTATTATCTGTCAAGGAAGGAAAGCATCTATCTTGAGAGGAAGAGAAAAAAGGAGAGTATATTTACTTTTGTCTCCTGCTAGGTAATTTTCTGGCCTTTGTCACTGAATCAGTTTCAGTGAGGAAGAGCTTGTACAAATCTGAAGGTTTAGCTACATTTTTTTATAATTAATTTTACTGTGGTTACATCATATAAAACAACATTTCTCATTGTACATTTTACCAAACTATTACCGCTGTCTTCCACTCCTCTCTGGATTTCAATACTGTTATTTCATTGACATATCAATATTATGCATCGCATTACATTTGTTAACATACAAGATAGATCCTGCTCTTCGACCCTACTTTACATGTTCCATGATATACCCCTGATTTTTACTTCTAACTACTCATGCTACCATGAATTAAGAATTGTTACCTGTCAACACCCAACCCATTTCCAGAACAGTTTGCCATTCTTGGTTAATGTCATCATCTGATTTTCCTTTTAATCTCTGAGAGACTATATCTGCATTCCAATTTTCAATAAAAGTTGCCCACCATTGCTCTATTGTAGGTATCTGCTCAGTTTTCCATAGCCTTGCATATTCAATACGGGCTGTCGTAATCATATACAGCATTATTCGCCAATATTTCTTTGCAACAGTTCCATCTAACACATGTGTCATATTTAATAAGTACAGTTCAGGTTTCTTATCAATTTGAACCCTCAATATTTTACATATCATATTGTGTATATCATTCCAATATTTTTTAGCCTTAGAACATGACTGATTTAGCTACATTTTTTAAAGGTGACAGAAACCCAGAGAATGGGTTCAAGTTTGGCAAATGTCAGAGCCACAGAGAGCCCAACAAAGCTAGCACCAGCAGTTCTCTAAATGAGTGAATGTTTCCAGGGCCTAGACCTAAGGGGAGAACTCTGGGCAAGGTGGATGCAGTAACTGCCCTCTTCAGATCCCCATTTCACATTGTTTGTGAGCAAATGAATCATCCTTGCAGATGTGGCACCCATGATGACGTGAATGAAGGGATGAATAAAGCTGTTGGCAGCATCAGTTGTTTGATTCAGCATTTCTCTTCTTAGTGCCAGGAGAACAATTTGGATAACCAAAGCTGACAGCTTTGCTGCACCACTTCCCAAATACTGCCTGCCATTCCCACCACTGTCTGCTCCTGTGGACAAGTGAGTGTGTGGACAGGGTGGGGTTGGAAAATCCACCAGCATGATTCTTTGAGGTCAGCAAGACAGAGTGGCTCTTGAGGATGAGTTCCTCAAGGTGTCTATGCGGAAGCAGCAGTCTTTACCTGGGTCCACCCTGAGGACTTAAAAAAATTCCTCAGCATTCAGACTCTTGTTGCTTACCCAACATCCTTTAGTTATAGCATTTACATGGTTTATAAGTTTGCTATCATTTCTTCACTTTGTCACAGCTTTTGACAATGTGATATGGGGACATCTAGGTTAGGAGAGAATGGGTGTGCCATCATCTCCTCCCCTGGGAAGAAGAAGAAGAAGAAGAAGAAGAAGAACAAGAAGAAGAAGAACAAGAACAAGAAGAATGTATTTGTATCCCGCCTCTGATCAACATAAAATACATTATACATTAAAAGACATTAAAAACATACCCAATCCACCCCACCCACCAACCCACCTAAACCAACCCCTTAAAATACACAGCAATTAACAATCCATCAATTACTGTTAGCAAAGCAGCAAGGCAATAGATGGGAGGCGATGGAAATGCTAGTCTGTGAAGGCCTGTCGGAAGAGATCAGTCTTGACTGCTCTTTTAAAGCTGTTAAGACTGGTAATATGCCGGGTCTTCTCCAGCAGGCCATTGCATAGCTTGGGAGCGATAGAAGAAAAGGTCCTCTGGGTAACCGCAGCCAACCTAGTTCTGACTGGTGGCAGTAAGTTCTTCCCAGGGGACCTTAATGTGCGGGGCGGGTTATATGGGAGAAGGTGATCCCGCAGGTAGGCTGGCCCCAGGCCATAAAGGGCTTTAAAGGTAATAACCAACACCTTGTACTGTGCCCGGAAACTAATGAAGGCTACAGGGCCATGCCCAGCTTGGGGACTGTTAGACCTTCCTCACTTGCAGGAAGCAGAAGAAACAACATAGTAACTTACACCCCTGCAAAATCCAGTGGACATCACTCCTCAGCAGTTGGACTGGAATACAGTGCACATTGGATAACAGGTGTAGCATCAGATACGTGGATTGACTGCCCCATACTAGGCCATTGTTTATTGGCTGTAGCCAATAAAGTTGTAGTCTCCTGTACTTAACCATAAATGTATCCATGTTCCTTGCCCCGCCCCTGTATCTAATATATCCTCTCTCTGGCTTTAAAGACAATTGTGATGGTGGATTGCTCATGTCTAATTTTACACTTTTAGCCAACCCCAGGTAGCAATCTGGCTGCAGCTCTTAATGACTAGTAAGTCATTCTTTGGTGGTATATTTGTATTCTCTTCTGCCCCCTGAAACAACAGCATGGTAGTGCAAGCAATGTGTGGCTATATATGGAATTCACAGCTTCCAACCAATCTTTGAATCTGTTTTATGGTGGCAGTGCCCAGTATGAAAACAGTTCCTATATCTCTCCCTCTCTCAAATCGCTCTCACACATACATACCTACACTCACTCTCTCACTTCCATTGTGTTGCAGAGTTGATCTTTGGAATGCAAGCAACTTGAAGTTTGGAGATGAATTTCTAGGAGAACTAAGGCTACCTCTGAAATGTCTCCGGCAGTCCAGTTCTTATGAAGCATGGTACTTAATTTTCTCTTTTTAAAAAAAAGAAAAGAAAAAGCTTACTATTTAATATAAAATCATTTTTCTTGTTTCCTTCATTATTTATCTTCTTCTTGTTTTACAAATCTCCTACCAGCTGTCTTATTTCAGTATAAAATCTTTTCCCATTATTACACATTATATCTCTATTTCTCTCAGGACCTAAAAATGTAGGATTGGAGAAGAAATGCCTACACCCACATATAAAGTATATATAGATATAGATATAGTCTAATACTTGCTGTGTGTTTTTTCTCCATTTGTTAGGTATTTCCTGCAGCCCAGAGATAATGGAAACAAGTCACTGAAACCTGATGACCTGGGTTCCTTGAGATTAAATGTGGTTTACACAGAAGACCACGTTTTTCCTTCAGACTACTACAGCCCACTTAGAGACCTCTTATTAAAATCTGCAGATGTTGAGGTAATTTGCTTGCTGTGTACTCTTCTTCACTCCTAAAATTTTATTAATATTACACAACATAGTGGTGGAACAGTCAAGGCCTTGCAAATTCAGTGCCATGGCTTACTTGATTGAGTCAATCCACTTGTGTTGTGGTCTTCCTCCTTCTGTATTACCTTTGGCTTAATCTATTATTATCATCTTTCCTAATGACTTATGTCATCTCATGATGCCCACAGTTTGATAGCCTAGGTAGTTATTTGGTTTCTACATAGAGTTCAGAATTGAGTTGCTCTCAGACCTATTTATTTGCCTTTTCATTATGTCTTGGTATATAAAATCCTAAAGTGTGTGGTTTAACAGATAAAGAACAAATAAAATGGTTGAACTATTTTAGCAAGTATTTTTTTTATCCCAAAATTGCACTTTACACAAGCAAATTAGTTAGTGAATTATAGTGAGCTTCATGATGAAAAATAGGGGAAAAAATATGGTATGCAGTAATTTCATATTATTGCCTTCTTGTGATTAAATACACAAAACCATTTTTCAGTGATACCTAATAGGCATCCGTGTACGTGGATACTTCAGAAAATGTTAGGAATCTGAACTAAGCAATAAATATTAACTCCTTATAAATACACCCTGGGCCTTTTTACATCAGCCCCCCATTCCACTAAAGAAGTAGCGTTTATACCGGGGGTGAGCAACTGTGGGATAATAGGGGGCCCCATTAAGCTGCCAGAGACCTTGGAAGACTGCATCTTCCATCACACATACACACTTTTTTGAAAAACAATGAATATTTTTTGTTCCCAATGCCATCTAGGAGGCACAGGGTATGTTTTTACCATATTTGGAGGCTTTTCTCTTTTAGTGCCATTTTAGACTCAGGAAAGGCTTTTTTTTAACAACAGGAAATGAGCAGAAGTCACCTCCTGTTCACTTCTTGTTTTTAAAAAAAGGCTTCTCTTGGGTTTCAGTTGGTCTTAGGACCTCAAAATGTGATGGAAATGCCCTCCCACACTTTCCCTAGAGGGCATTTTGGGGCAAAAGAAAGATTTTGAAGAATTTTGTACTTTTTTTACACCAGGAGGTCTAGTGGGGCTCCAAATATGGTAGAAATGCCCTCAGCACTCTCTGGCAGGCATTTTGGGGCAAAAACATATTTTGAATAGTAAACCTTTTTTGTTTATTTTATTTATTTACAGGGCTCTGGGGATCTCAAAAATGGTCCAGGGGGCCACAGGTGAACCACAACTGTACTTTCCCCACTTCTGGTTTAGTCCATCACAATGCTACTAGGATTGTGATACTGGTTTTTTTCTTTTTTATATATATATAATTGTAACTCATTTGCACAGGAGGTGGTTTTGGATGGTCACCAAGTACCTCCCCTATACATTTTCCTATCCCTCACCTTATTTGACTCTTTCCCAGGAAGTTGTCATCACTTCTGTGTACTACCTGCTTGTTATTCTAACCTGACTCTGTGCTGTTCTTAAAACCTAAAGGACTACATAGTTATAACTGTTGTTTTCCTTCATGTTTAGCCTGTTTCAGCATCTGCTGCCCACGTACTGGGTGAAGTCTGCAGGGAGAAACAGGAGGCAGCCATACCTCTGGTCCGACTCTTCTTACATTATGGCAAAATTGTGCCTTTCATTAGTGCAATTGCAAATGCTGAAGTGAAAAGAACTCAGTAAGTGTAACAGTGCTTTTCAAAGACTGTGAGCATTAAAAAAAGCATAAAAAGAACATAAAAATTTCCAGAGCCGCTGAATCACGAGCAGTTCAGCTGCCATCCAAATTATTAGGTGAGTGGGGTGGAGGGTAGAATCTTACTGTCTCTTTAAGGCTCAGAGACCAAAGTCTGTGAAGGTTAAATATTTGCTATGGGCCTCTTACAGCTTTAATCTTCAAGGTATGCTTATTTAAATACAATTTCCTAGAAAATCAATGGAACTTACTTCCAACTGAATGTCTTTAGCTTCAGGATGCCCTATTTCTTTAAAGAGCTGCTCTTAATGCTATAACTCCTCCCCCAGGTTCATGGTTTTACAGAAATCCTTGCATGTACATGCAGGAATTCCAGACTGGCTTGCTTTGTGGAGGTCTTTTTATTAGTCAGGATGCAGGAATCAAAAAGCTCTATCTATAAACTGTAAGCCAGCCCACCTACTTTGCCCCACCTCACCCTCCACTGATCAACAATACCTAAACCACCCAGCCCCATCAGTACTTGGGTATATTCCTGGACTCAGATCTGAGCCTGGATGCCAAGACTTTGGCTTTGGCCAAGAGTGCATTTGCACAGTTAAAACTAGCACACCAGGTACACCCATTCCTTAAGAAATCAGATCTGGCTACAGTGACACATGCCTCGAATATGTCCTCTTTGGACTACTGTAATGCACTCTATGTGAAACTGCCTTTGGTCAGGCTGTTGACCAGAGCTGGTTATGGGATCATGTGATTCCCCTATTGAAACAGTTCCATTGGCTACCAGTCTGTTTCCAGGCATAACTCAGAGTACAGATTTTGACCTTTAAAATCCTACATGGATCCTGACTATCTGAAAGACTGTATCTCCTTATATATGCCACTGTGACATTTAAGATCTGCAGGGGAGGGCTTTCTTTCAGTCCTACTACCTTCACAGATGTGGTTGGTGAAGACTCAGGAGAGACCCTTGCCAGTGGCTGCTCCAAGATGGTGGAACCTCTGTCCCCAAGAGGTCTGGTTGGCCTCCTCCCTGCTCTCTTTCTGCCAGCAGATGAAGATGTTATTCAGGGAAGCCTTTTAACTTTAATTATGGACCAATAGTGTGCGTTCAAAGTGGTGTGCTGTATTTTTTTAAATCTTTTATTGAAATAGGATAACCATGGAGAAAGGGGAGAATGCATAAGGAATAAATATGAGGATCACTGTACCTGCACTGCTGATTACTGCTGGTGCTGTGTTTTTGTGTTCTGCAGCCAGATACAAATCTTAGGCAACCCATGTTACTTCTTTTCTCACTTTGTTCATCTCTTCTTTGTTCTGCCATTAAAAACAGTTCTGCAATGTGTCTTAGAGAAGCCTCCTTCCCTGCTTTCTTTAATAGCAAGAAGATGCTGTGCTTTGTTAGACAGGATTAATAACCAGATAGCTATTCCATGTGCAATTATCTCTGCTTCTAACATAGCGCTAAAAAATTGGATAATTATATTTTGATGCAAGCCTTTAGTGGCTACCTCTTAGGCCTTGGGTCCAAAGAGATGGTACGTAGGTGTGCTCCAGGCCCAGGATCTTCTTTCATTCTATCATGTTTGATTATCTTAATGCTTTTTTTTAACATGAAGATTATATGACAGAAAATTATCTGCTTTCAGAGATCCAAACACCATTTTCAGAGGAAACTCATTAACCTCCAAGTGCATTGATGAAACAATGAAACTGGCAGGAATGCATTATCTTCAAGTTACGTTAAAGCCAATTATCGATGAGGTGAGATCCCTTCAAAACATCCATAAGCCTGCAATCTTTGAAGAGCACCCATGTGATCTCCTGTAATTCCAAGAATGTTTCTCTTGACTAATGTTCAGAGGTTGGGAAGTTATGAGAAACCGATCTAGACCTTGCTTATCCAGGGAGTCAAGGGTATTACCTGGTTGCCTTAAAGTGCTATGAAATTAAATGGTGTGGAGTGGCCACAGAGAGAAGCCTTATCTTACAAAAGCAAGCATTTTGATCCAAAGAAAGTATGCAATGTATGCTCAAAAGAAACAACTTACTAAAATGTGCAATTATTTTTAGATGGGTGCGCATCTTCTGACATGACAGTGTGGCAATATTTTTTATTATCTCTACAGTGCAGTTAGCTTGTCTTCCTTCCCGGTGTAACAAATAGACAGACCACAAATTTCCTTTAATTGATTCAGCACTTTCCTAACTGATCTATTAATGTCAAGTCAGGTCACACTAAAGATCTGTATAGTTTCATTAAAATATTTTGCAACACTATTGTTTTATTTTCTTAAACAAAAAGGGACATAGAAAACTGTCACCTTAAGTGTTCACTTGGTGAAGCAGAGAGTTGTACTGAGGTCAGTCCATGCAATTATTACTTACAAATTGGGCGCCAGCCTCTCTTCCCTCTCATCTAAATTTCTTCTTCCTCTTCCTTTCTCTGCCTGAGCTGTTATTGAATGTTGCATCTGTAAAGTAACTAGCCATGATTAATACTAGGGTTTCCATCTTAACCAGCATTTCAAAACAAGGTTTGATTTCTAAACCCCTAGTTTAGAGGAAACCATAGTTAGTGTCAGTGCTGTTGCAATCTTGGGGTGGCATGGAGGAGTGATCCACATTGGCAGGACTTGGACTCCTGTCTGTTCCGACTGGCGTATGGGATTAGCCATCCCAGAATGAACCTTCATGGTAAGTCTAATCTCTCATACTAAACCACAGTTAAAAGTAATAAGGCAGTGAGGGCAGTTAGGTTCCTGGGGCTTGTTCCTAATTTGAAAATTATTTGTTTTGTTGTAGGGAACTAGCATTACATTTTCAGAAATTCACACTGTCAGCCCCCAAGAAAACTAGATCAGTTAAAGTAGAATCAGTTATTTAACAAACTCTAACGAGCAAATCCCACATGAGAATAATCCAGTACACTGATTGCAATTCTTCCTTCCTTTCTTCTTTTAGATTTGCCAGTTGCATAAGCCTTGTGAAATTGATCCTGTAAAGTTGAAAGATGCTGAAAATTTGGAAAATAATAGGGTAGGCAGTTCATTTTATAGCTGAAAACCAAGTTTCAGTCTATTGTATCTGTGTATTACTGTATTAGCATGAACTGTGTACAAAATTTGGTGCTTTTTGCAGCTGGAACAAATGTCAGTGTATTCATTTGTTATTCTTGTATACAATATTAAATTAAATTAAATTTTATAGTACCTGTAGGTAACAGGAATTTCAAGATTTTTCTGTGAAGATGTTGTAAATCAACATAGCTACAACTATGGCTTTTCACTAGATCCATATACAGAAGAAATAACAGACAGGTTATGATGTCAGTTTTGTGGGGATTTTTCCTTGAAAGTACAGAGTGGAAATCTTCTGATTTGTCCTGAGTTCCCAGAGCCTAAAAATCATGTGTATGCACAGCAAACCTAAACAAACAAACATAACCCAAAGCCAAATAAAATGTTCACATGTTGCTTGTTATTCATTGCAATCAGGATTTGACTTTCATGTAAGTCCTTACATGGAAACACATTCTTTGCAGGAATTTCGTCATGTGTAAAGGCATTTAACATCAGATGTTTTTGTGCATGCTTGATTTCAGCAGTCACTTGTTATTACTATCCAGTTCATGTATCATAAGCAAGACAGATAGCAATGCACTGTAGAGCTGGGATGGGGAACCTTTAGCACTCCAGATTTTTGGCCTGCAACTCCTATCAACCTCACCCAGAATGAGGAATGGTTCAAGGACTGTGGGAGTTGCAGTCCAAAACATCTGTGGGGCTGAAAGTTCCCACCCATTTTTTGGAGAGAAGAAGTTAAATTTAGGAATCAAGGGATAAGGAGATAGCAGCATATAAGAATAATTGACAACATGATTCAGAAAGAAATGCTAGTTCAGAAACAAGTTTGTTGAAGATAGTGAATTATCATGTGCTAGTAGTAAAGATACTAACAATTCAATTTTTAAACACAATAGGTGTTACAAATCAAGAAGACAGATATCACAATCTCAATAATTTTGTTTCATTGTTAAACATAGCAACTCTTTAGAAAAGAAATATAAACTCATTAAGGAAAATAAAAGTTCTTGTCAAATGCTTTGTTAACATAAATCCATCATAAGCTGTGGAAAGTACTTTCAGAGACTGCATAGCCAAATATAGGAGCTTAAAAGGCAATAATGTAGCGTTTTTAAAGGCAAATTCGTCAACTAATCTATGGATCAAAAAACTAATTAAGGTATACTGATTTTTTTTTAAAAAAAATCATGTTTGTTTGAACCGCAGATTCCCCCAGGTACTTTAATCTAATTTTGGATGTTCTTTTCTTTCAAAGATGGTTTTCCACATGCCAGTGAGGCAGTGAGGGTTGAGAGAGTTATTCAGGAAAACACAGTTCAAAACCGACATGAAGTATCTGGAACTGAATACTTGGTTAGTTGAGTGGTGATCAGTATTTGCTGAACATATTAACAATTGGTGACTTAAAATACTGAAAGAGAAGGAAGTATAGGAACACTAAAACATGACATAGCACGTGGTCATTGTAAATTCATCTAATATCAAGAGTCATTAAAAACATACATTTTTTTCAGTGTTGTGAAAATCTGGATTTGTTTTATCTTGCTTGTTTTATCTGGTTGTTGTTGTTTTTCTCCCAGGAAAATCTTAGACAATATGTAGACCGGATATTCACGGTTATAACAAAATCTGGCGTCAGTTGTCCTACAGTCATGTGTGACATCTTTTTCTCATTAAGGGAGTCAGCAGCCATACGTTTCCAAGGTATGTTACCATTAGGAACTGAAACTCCAAAATCTCCAAAAACAATATTAAGCTATTATTAAAATTATGACAAAAACAGTATTTATCTGTTCATATAATTAATCACAATTGTAACTGTCAAAATAACTCACTACATTTTCCTGATTGCATTTCACCACACGTTCCTTCATTAATACAGATGGGGAGTTTAACTGGAAAAACTCTTTTCTGAATTAGTCAGTCTCCAGTTCCAGACAGACATTCTCAGTGTCATTCTGTTCGTCTCCATGACTTTTTTTTTTCAGATTCTCTCATTCCTCCTGTGTGTTTTGTTTTGATTTGGGAGGAATAGTGTGTGAACCTTTCTACTTAGTATGGACATGCCACCCTAGGCAGTGACTGATGCGCGTTCTGTTTCTAAATTACAGACGACCCTGATGTTAGGTACACGGCAGTAAGCAGCTTCATTTTTCTGAGATTCTTCGCGCCTGCTATTCTTTCTCCAAACCTCTTCCATCTTACACCACATCACCCTGTAAGTGTTGCATCTTCTTAGCACAAATGTATTCAGGAAGTCCCTGTGTGGGCCACAGTATCTTCTGTTTGAGGCCCTGTATCCTACTGCTCCTCATCAATGCATTAGTCTTTATGTAGCAATTGAGTCAGTTTACATCAGTTTTGTACATTTGAAAGGTCCCTTGGCTAATGTTAGTCGATAGTAGTTGATCAGGGATGGGGAAGATACAGCTGGTGAGGTATGTCTCCCCTCCTACCACTTTTTTTTACAGTCCACTTAAAGCTCCCAGCCCCCCACCCCATTTTAAAATTTGTTTTGCACCAGTCCCCTCAATCATTTCAAACTCGTAAAAATAAAAAATGCGGAGGTTTACTTGTTAAACCATATTGTTGTCATTGTGTGTCTTCAAGTCATTTCTGACTTAATGGTGATCCTCAGGCAAACCTATTACATTGTTTTCTTGGGCTGAGAGTGTGTGATGCGCCAAGGCCACCAAGTGGGTTTCCATGGCCAGAGTTGTAGCCCAGTGTTCAAACCACTACACCACACTGGCTCTCATTAAACCATATACATACCCAGAAAAACAGCCAGAGTTTGCCAGGAACACGATATAATGCCACTGCCAGTTTGCTACCAATGTGACTGTACAGCCCACCAGGGCTACACAGGTGAAAATGGGCTCCCCCTCCCCACAGTTGCCCAGCTCACATTAGATCTTTTTTACCCAAGACATTAAAACATGAGTATTATAGTCTCATGCTACTTACATGGGACAGGATGTAGAAAATTCAAAAGCCCTTTCTCACAAACTTAAGTTTGCAATTCTTATACTGCAATCCTGTGCACACCTACCTGGCAGTTAGTATGATTAAACTCATTGGGACTTATGAACAGACTTGCTTGGATTGCACAATCCTGTGAAAATGCAGTTGCTGCCTCAGAAGTATAGGTAATGGAAAGACTGCTGAGGATATTGAAAATCAGGGGATAAGTGATAGATGAAAAGTCAGAGGGACTAATGGACCCATGGAAAACAATTAGCATGTGTTTGCAAGCGTGTCTTTAAAGAAAAGTGGGTCTGTTTTGTTTTATTATGTTTGAAAAATGAAAGCCTTGGCTACAGTCTGGAACAGGCCTTTGGGCACACTCATAAGATACTTGCCCATCTTTATCCCCTGACTCATGGCAAACAAGTTTTCAAATTCCCATTAAGATTCAGAAACAGTTTGTTGTGTAGGGAGATTATGCTTGAAAGAAGGAATGTTGAAAGCCCTACTAGGTCACACCAATTTTCCAGAATGTGCTCTTTATATACCTGTGGTCTCGGTAACAGTATCTCCACCAGTATCTCTCAAATTAACTGTTTGCAGTTCTTTGATCTATATGCGACATCGATATATATTGTATATAGAACTGAAATTGTAAAAATAATTTTCAGACACCCTTTATTTTTAATTTGGACATTTCACAACTTACAGACAAAACAAGATCAGAATTTAGGGTATTAAAGTGCTGGGCCACTTGCAAGGAGTTTCTTCTTCCTCGTCCACCCACTGTCCTCATAGGCACAAATGCTTTTTGGATCATTTTTTTTTTCAGGGCTCTGAACTATATAACATATTACATTAGTGACTGGCACAGGCTACTATATCTTCAAGATAGCACAGAATGTTATCCTTTATAAGAAAATACCTGCTTTTCCTCTCCTCTTTTTCTTTTTTTGATTAAAGTACTATGCTTGCAAATATAAGATTAACATGTTGCTATACCAGCTTTTGCTCTTACAAAAAAATCAAAGAGATCTTGCTAGATCAGAACTGAAAACTGCATAAAAGAATGTTCAGCACATATTCCAATGTCGAAACTGCTTTACTGTCATCACAGGTGAATCCCAGCTGCATGTTTTAGAAGTTCCCAAACAAACTTTAAAACCAACTGTGAAAAGCTAAAGGGTTCCTATGTTTTAAAAAATAAATAAATAAAAAGCATATTTTTCCTTATTTTAAATAACTAATAGTACTGTTCAGAGCCTTATAACTACAATATCATGTTTCTTTCTTGAGAAAGGGCTTTTGAAACTGAGAGGCCAGTAGAGTGTAGCTATCCCTAGAATACATGTACGGAGAGTAGTCCGCATTCAGTTGACAGCGACAATCCTTTATGGTTCAGCGTAGCATAGTAATTCCGCATATGGTGGACCTATAATACAGCTGGCCATTCAGTCACTGCAGTCCCTCCTAGCCATTCCAAGTCTGGTGGACAAGCAGCTGGCTGTGTCCCTGCAGCCAGATATAAAGTGGTTGCATCATCTCTGAGATCTCCAGAGTACCTCAGTAGACCTCCGCAAAGGATATAATCATTTCATGTCTGGCTGTGGGGGGACATGGCCAGATGTTTCTCTGATTCCACCCTTTGTTCTCCACCAATCATGGAATCACTGTGAGGTGAAGCTGCAGTGAATGAATGGCCAATTGTAGTATAGGTTCATATGTGGAATTACTATGGGGGCTGGAGAAAGTTGCAAATAATCAAATCTGTGAAAGTCTAACCTGCAAAGGTGGAGGACCAACTGACCTAATTGCTCCATCAACCTAAAAGAGACATATGCAGGAGCAATGATTTATGCTTGTGTATGTAACTAACAAGATTCTAGGCACTGAATGTGCAAGGTGAAATAAAGCAAGGCAGCTAGAAGTTCTTCCACTACAAGAGGCTAGACTTCGTAACCCTCAATGTTGATTCTAGCATTAACTCTCTTGCACTCTAGCTACATGGCAGCAGAGTGCTTTCTTGTATGTATAAAACTGAAACTAGCATGGAAGTATTTATAGTTTTTGTGGTTTCCTGCATACTAACCATGACACAATGATTTTCTCCCCTTTTTTAGGATCCACAAACCTCAAGAACTTTGACACTGATTTCCAAGACTATACAAACATTAGGCAGCTTGTCAAAGTCTAAGTCTGTAAGGATTTCACATTCTTTTCCTCTCTTTTCTAGATCACTTTGTTATTTTATCCCTCCCTTAATTTGTATTAATTTATCAGAATTAAACACTTGGGATACACTCCTTATTTGTGTGGGCACAGCATCCATGTTTAAAGAGATCCTTATAAGGCAGGGTGGGGAATGTATGGTAAATTAGATGTTTCAGTAGCACTGCAGGTACCCACACCCCTAGCCGGCATAGCCAATGGCGAAGGATGATGGAAGTCACAGTTCAGTCACATCTGTAAACCAATATATGTTCTTGATCCCAGTCATGAGAAATAACAGAACTCTGCATTTCCTAATGTCTTGTCTGTGTTTGGTCAGACCATGCAGTTATAGGGAGTACCAAAACATGTATATCTCCTATATGTCCAGCCAGGCCTCCTTTGGTCTTTGGACACCACATGAGCTTTAGAGCTCACATTCATTCATTAAGGAGGGAATATGGAAAACAAGAACAGGGGCTTAGTTGTATGAGATATATAACCTGTGACCTAGCAGTTCCCTGGACTATCCAACCTTTAAAAAAAAAGTCTAAAGGATGATTCATCACTCAGCATTGTCACCCCTTCCCCTCCCCTAGTTTGGACTAAAATGTAGAAATTATGCAAGTACTGGCAGAGCTTGCAAAAAATTTTGGACTATAACCCTTAGAATCATCCAGCTAGTCAGACCGCTAGCTGAAAGAGAGAAGGGAATATACTTTCCCATGCTTTGGAGGCTGATATATCCAAACTGTGGAAAACTCTTGAATAATCATATTTGGAAAGAGGAAACAAATTGGGCCAAAAAGAAAAGGTCATTCATGCCCACACACACTGTTCCTATGCTTTAGCCCTGGGTTTGTCCCTAAATTGCATGTGAATTCTAGTGTCAGTCTCCTGTGTCAACCCGGTATTGTAACTTTAAAATGAATGGCTAATTTGAGAAAATAGAGTTTGAATGGTATCCAGAATTTTAAAAGAAAATAGCTTGATCTGTGGGCTTGGAATGTAAAACAATACCTCTGCAAAGTTTTTAGCCAAAATTGAACAATCTAGTTTTCAGTGCCTTTTCGTCATTGTAAAATCCGTGAATGAATGAGTGTTAATTATTTTGCTGACTTTGGTGTTTTGATCATATGCACTAGTTGTCATATTTCAAGGTAAATAGCTAATGGTGCTTGTATTTCAGGCCAGTTTCAAGGAATCCTATATGGCTATATTTTATGACTACTTTAATGAGCAAAAATATGCTGATGCAGTAAAAAATGTAAGTACTATCAATAGTGTTTTGGTTTATGTCTTGTATTCTTGATAGTATAATGTCAGCTGGTTCAATAAATAAATGTTTATGTAATTTACTTTATTTTATTGGATAATATCATTATTGCTGTTTTTAAAAAACAACTACTGTGGTAGATTATTTTGAAGGGCAGGTAAGGAAGAGTGAATAGTAAACCTGAACACTAGTGGGAACCACTAAAGGTTTAGATGCTGCTGACTTTTTAAAAGAGAATGATTGATAGGAGTGAGGGAAAAGTAGACACACTAATTCTTTAGAACAGGCATGGACAGCTGTGGCTATCCAGATATTTCTAGCCTATAGCTCCTAGCAGCCCTAACTAACATAGCCAGTGGTGAGGAAATGCAGCCCAAAATATCTGAACTGCAGATGTTGCTCGCACTTACTTTAAAAGTTTGGTTATCAGTGAATAAAAAAGGGAATTTGACCAGGTGGATTACTACAGTATTGTTGGTAGATATACTCCTCTGCAAGGTTGATCAACAGCTCATTGAGAAGGAAGACAAGTTTTTAGATCCTCTTTGCCCAACCTGAAAGCAGTCACTGGATCCATAGCAGACACAGCAAAACATCTTTAAAAAGTGTTTGGAAAGAGAATGATTATAGGTGCAAATGTTTCTTTGACATTGATAGAGGGAGAAATTATGGATGGCGTATAGGAAAATTACTCTTTTGGACATCTTCTAGGATCCCCAGGAAAAGCTTTGAAGGGCGGAAGAAATGGGGAATCCTGTCCAAAAGAGTAAATTTTCCAGTGTCTGATTAAGAGCCAGTGACATGTGAAGACCAACAATACGATTCAGTGTAAGACAGAAAAGTTCATTTAATTTGAATGTGAAATTCCTTATTTATTTAAAACTGATCTAAATATTCTTTTTTCTCATGAGGCGGCAAAAAACTGACCTTTCAAAACTATAACATTTCCATTTGTACTTTGTCAGTTCTTCCAACAGGAATAATTATGTGGGATCTCTGCTAAATCGTTATTTAATGTATATATTTATTGTTTCACCTCCAAAGTTCCTAGATTTGATTTCATCCTCTGGAAGAAGAGATCACAAGAGTATAGAGCAGCCAATCCTACTAAAGGAAGGGTGCGTATATAGTAAGTTTTTTAAATGCATAAAAAGAGTAAATGGTTCAGCAGCATCTCCTTGGAGTAAAGTAACAAATGGGTTGCCGTCCTGTCCATCCTGTGTTCAATACTATCTGATATCCATGCACTATTTGGAAGAAGAAATATGAACTACCATTCTAAAAACTGTATGCTCAAATGCTATCAAATTAGAAGATATTGTGTGTACCTTCAAAAGAATAATCGTCACTGAAAATGCAAGCAAACAAATATTTTTTTCACCAAAAACATTTCCTGAGTTATGAAATACCAAATATAATTGGGTTCAGGGTAAACAGTCTACCCACTTATAAATAAAATTAATTTTAATAATACGTCTCTGTATTTTTGTCTGCCATCTAAAAGTTTGCTCCTTTTTTAAAAAAAGTTATTTTCACTTACTTTCTTTTGCTTTCAAAAATAAGTATTTATGATTTTGTAACCTTTCCCTCTTAACGCTTAAATGTGACGTTTCTACATCTGTCTTTCTTTTGCTTCTGTCTGATTTTTTTCTGTCTCTTCTTGCTTGGCCTGCTGTTTTAAGGACTCTTAAACTAACAGTAAAGAAAGTTGATGATAATAGTTCATGCAGGTAAGATGGTAAAGGCAGTTGGCACTTAGCCATAGCTACCTGCCAACAGTGTGCCCTCTTCTCATATCAAGAGAGTATGTTTGACTGGAGTTGTGGAGAGGAATTAAGCTGTGGTTAATATCCATGCAGTGTGGCTGAAAAACAAAGGGGGACATTTGACGGTGTATTGCATCAGCAGTTAATCAAAAGTGTGTGCGTTTATTCCTGAGGCAGGTACCTCCTCTAAGGACTTTAAACATTCTGTTCCAAGTTCTTAAAACTTCATTGGGATTTCCAGTAATATACAGAAATGTTTTGATCCAGTTTTAGTAGTAATGACACAGTAAATAGTTATCAAGCTGAAGAGATGGGGTTTATTCAAGAATAAGCGTTGAGAAAGGTTATGACTTTGATTGCTTTGCGAGTAATCATTTCAGTGATTGTTAATTTTCTGTGTGCCTTCTCCCTCTTCATTTCTCTGCATCACAAAGAGAAAAAGCTGGATAGTCAGACCAGCAATATTAACGTACAGTATTGAAATATTTTTTGTCTTTCTTTTCGTTTTTCTAAACTGGTATAGAATAGGCCTCAGCCATTCAGCAAATGGACTGTTACCTATCTGATTCTTTTAAGAAGGGAGAAAGCATGCAATATCTTCCAGAAAATCTCCTTAGTCAAGTCTTAGCTATAATGCCGTTATAAATATTTTTAGCTATTGTGAAAAAAAGACAATGGCTAACACCACTGAAATGGTCTTGTCATTTATCTTGAAATGGTCTAAGTAATAGCTTAACTTGTACTGGGAACATATGCAGAATGTTACAAACTAAACATACATTTGTGACAGAGTTACAACTATCTTGAACCATATAGGTGGAGCCAGGTGGGGACTTTTAACTTTCTCCTATGTCTGAACATATTAAAATGCAGTCTTCTAGTGTGGCCTCTTTCTCAGCAGTAGACCATTTTCCCGTTCTGTCATCTTGGATAGTCTCAGAGGTTTATTTGTGTTTTGGCCATTGCTGTTCCCCAGTGCTGTGTCTGTTGGGCCTATGAATTTAAGGCCTGCGGTTTGCACTAGAGTTCTGTTGCCTCACAGTTCATGCCACCTCATCCCTGGAACCTATTTTTAGTATGTTTTTCTAGGAGCCTGATCCACTATAGATCTGTTGGTTTTCTTTAGAATTCTGTGCACAAGCCATGCTCTCTTTTTACCTATAAATTCTTAAATGGTATCTTAAATTACCTACGTGAATCCTCTTTTTCCAATGTTTTATCAAAAACTGCTGAGATTATCTTCAGGGCCAATTAATTTGGGCACCAAATCTAATTCCATGAGATGAATTAAGTATTTCTTTAGATAGCTACATGAATGTTTTCTTTTTCTTGTTTTGTTTGAAGAAAGGAAGAGGTGATATGATATGATGTGATAAGATATATGTATAAACTCTTCTTTTATAAAATATATATATAAAAAAGAGATGACAGATCGATCTTCCCAAGATCACATCCAATCGTAAGGTTCCTTCTCCTCAGACATTTAATTGGAAGACTGGACTGATTCCTTAAGATCATATTTGGAAGCTCTGATGAAACTTTTCTTCTGGCCAGTGTGCTATATACAGTTTTCTTAAAGTGTTTTTGTTTCTAAATTTATTTTTAGTTAATTATTATTTTATTTTATTAATTTTAACACAGTTGCTGTTTGAGGACAAAGTGATTTTGTGAGCTTTGTTTGAAACAGCAACATCCTGAATCTCAGTGTATTGAATGTAAAAATATAGGTATTTTATTATCCAGATAGTTGCTGCAAAATGGTCAGAGATTAAAAGGGTTAAGTATCAGGTTTGATTGTAGCTAGCCAAGATTCATATTTAAATGCACCATTTTATCCAAATGATGATTGGTCATAGATGAAGCTGAATCTTCCCATCCATCAAGCAGCAGCACATTTTGGATGGTTGCGTTACATGAGGAGTCAGAACATAATCAAATCTGTGGTCTTTGTTCTTTGAGCACACACCAAAATCCATCTGTCCTTTCTCATTTGAAATCCACTCTTATTATATAATTCAGCTATACTTATCTCGCAAGTGTTTTTGTGACTTTTCACCAGGTAAAAGCTACCTGTGCAACAAATTCAAATGCTATGAACACAAACTAGGACCTTCTTCCTAGAACAGCAATTAATTCCATTCTGTACACCAGAGTATGCTTATACATACATGAAGAAACCAATCTACCATGTGGGGTTCACCCACACACCTATTATTTGGTAGCTGAGAATTTCTCTCGAAATGAATTTTCTTTCAGGGAAGCAGTTCATAGAGGTTGCTGAAAATATTTTGTCTGTTATAATTTGTTGAGAAATAGACAGTGGAAGTTGTAGCATACACATATTATAAGCTATCTGCGGTAGTGCCTCTCAGAAAGTATGTGTAGGACACTTGTTTGAATTTTTCCCCACACGAGCCTCTTCCTTTTATGAGGAAAGAGACTTCTAATCAGCTTTCTATATAAAGCCTTAGTTTGAAAGGAGGGACCTCACATGTCATCCTCTGCAGAAATCTAACATATTATACTTACAACAGTGAACCGTGAAGTGTGCATGTGGTCTTCCTAAAGCTGGACTAAGTTTAGCTGAGATTGACTAAATTCATTCTCTTCTGTGCATCTTCATGGCTGCCTGTTTCTCACTATTTGCTTGTCTCTGAGAACATGTTATGTTGTCACTACTAAGGAATATACTCATGTAATGCAGCTGTGATCTCATTTGCAATAGGTTTATGATAAAGAGGGCACAAGGCAGGAAACGATTTGGAATGAAGAACTTCAAGAAAAGATGGTTTCGACTCACTAATCATGAATTTACTTATCAGAAGAGCAAAGGTATTAACTTTTTCCACCTTTTTTATTTTTACTAGTAACAAACAGAGTGGCAATATTAGCCTACAGATGCCAGGATGTTTATTTTATGCTCTTTAAAAGTTTGTGGCCTTTATGAGAACTGCCCTTTTCTATATTCCATTTCACAGTGATCCAGTCCCCACAGCTACAGTGACAGTGTATTTATTGTACCCTAGCCGTGACTACTGTACTACATCAGTACATCTGAACAGCTGGATTGTTATCTGTGAACTCTTATCCTAAAATCAATCTTAAAGTCTTAAAGACTCTCCACTCTCCCTTTTCATTTTCTTTTTATTAACACTAAAAACATTCAAAATCAGAAAAAGGCACCAGAAAATCAAAATGACAACCAACCTTCCAAGACTTCCTAGATTCTTTAGAGTTTTATGATGGTATAAAATGCAATGTTTGCACAGTCATGGCAACTTCATGTGAAAAATAAACAGATGAGAACATATTTCAGTGTATTTTTGTGCAAATATATATTATGCAGTTGCTTTGGATCTTTTTTCTTTTACTATTTTAAAGGCATCTGGGGTGTTTCACTGGTATTTGCTCACTAAAATACTCCTTAGTTCTTCTGATAGTTGTGAAATCAGTATTTAAGCAGAAGCATGCAAGGTCTTGGACAGTTTTAAACAACCTTCTCTTTCTGTAATTGCCCACTGCAGGTGATCATCCATTATGCAGTATTCCAATTGAAAACATTCTGGCAGTAGAAAAATTAGAGGAAGAGTCCTTCAAAATGAAAAATGTAAGCAAACTCCCCCCTCCCTTTTTTATTGTTAAGAACTACAGTTTCATCAACATCCATTTATGGTCACTTCTTATACGGAAGAGGCACTTCTAACACGCTCTGTCTGTTATCATGAGAATACAGCTGTAACTTCTCTTTTAGCCTTTGAAATATAGATATCCTAAAATGCAGCATGTTTTGACAGAAGCTTATAAAAAATCAACTAATGGCAGCATTCATACAGTTCCTTTTCCCTACTGGTTATTAAGTTTATGATATCTGAACTTGCTTTAATTGTTTCTTTAAATTGCATCAACTTAGTGTCTTGTTTCCTGGCGGCAAAATTATGTGATGTAGCTTTAGAAGACTAACGTCCTGCAACATGCTGCAGATGAGTTGCAGAACATAAATAAGATTAATTTGTTTGTGGTCATTTCTTATTATAATTTGTATATTCACAGTTAATACAGAATACTGTCACTTTTCTCTGCATACTTAAGTTATGAGTTACATGTTTCCATCTGGGAATTTTCTGCATCTTGTTTTACAAGATATTGGAAATAACTTCCATAAAATATAACAATAAAAAAGTACTGTATATATTTTAAAGGGTATGTAAGCACAACAGACTATCTTCAGGCACCAGATCTGTCTGATCTTAGGAGCTACTTGAATGGGAGGCCACGATTGAGTACCACATGCTATAAGCTATATTTCAGAGGAAGGAATTGGCAAAACCATTTCCAAGCTTCAGGAAAGGAGATTCCATTTGAACCTCGGGAAGAACTTCCTGACGGTCAGAGCTGTCCGGCAGTGTGGAATATGCTGCTTCAGAGTGTGGTAGAGTCTCCTTCTTTGGAGGTTTTTGAGCAGAGGCTGGATGGCCATCTGTTGGGAATGCTTTGATGGGTGTTCCTGCATAGCAGGGGGTTGGACTCAATGGCCCCTGGAGTCTCTTCCAACTCTATGATTCTATGAGTATTCCTTGCCTAAGAAAACTCTCTGAAATTAAGGCTAAAGGTGAACTTGAAGGCATATATACACACACCCATCTGCTTTCACAGAACATCAGACTTTTATACTTTAGTTAAATGGAACAGGAAACACAGAAAGTTTGTTCTTTCTGCTTATTATGTTTATATTCCCATTTCTTTAAGGAGTACAGATGGAGATTATCTTATTTTATCCTTACAGTAGTTGTGTGGGATAGGCTAATCTCACTGGATAGGAGATATGTTCACCGACTTTACGGCTTCATGGCTGAGCGAGGTTGTAAACTCAGGTTCCTCCAAGTTAAGTTCAGCACTCCTGCTACTCATATCTTGCTGGCTTTCAATTACTACCGTGGAGTATGTTCTTAGCAGTTCTTACAAAGTAGACGGTAAAAGGTCGAGGATTTAAATACATAATCCCATGGTATGAGCTTGGAGCCTAACTTAGTGAACTTCCCAAGGACTAAAATGTGTACCTCTATCAAGCTTCTCTCTGTAAACATAGTTCTTAAGTGGTCTTGCCTGCTAGCCATTGATTCTCTTTCTGCCTCTCTCCATTTCTCTCTGTGCCTTTCAGATGTTCCAAGTGATTCAGCCTGAAAGAGTCCTGTACATCCAGGCAAATAACTGTGTTGAGGCCAAGGACTGGATTGATATCCTCACCAAAGTTAGCCAGTGTAATAAGAAACGTCTCACTGTCTACCACCCTTCTGCATACCTTAATGGGCACTGGCTGTGCTGTAAAGCTACAGCCGATAATACTCCTGGCTGTACTCCCTGCACTGGGTAAGGACTTTCTAGGATGCTTCCTGTTCTAAATTTTGCTCTTAAGTCTGCTGATGATGAAATGTGTAGCTGCAGATGATTAAAGGATGGGAACTGATGCTAAGTGATGAGAAGGCAAGTCTGTGTCAGTATGTGATAAAATACTCCTTCATACTATTCTCAGTGTTTTTTTCTTCCCCCTTCCAACATCTGCATACCTGGTGGCTTTGTAATGCAAGACAGATTTAGAAGTCTTACTCTTTGATTTAAATATGGTTATGGCTACAGTGTTAATTGATTTATTACTCACATTGATTCATCTTACAGATCTTCTTACTGAGTAAAACATGCCCCTTTTGAACTGGGAGGGAGATTTTAATCTAATTAATTAAAGTATTTACAAAATTGCACAGTCTTCAAAAGGGTATGCCTTCTCTCTTGCACACGAATTGATGCCTCTTTGAAGACAGTGCCACAACACGTAGTGCATTGTCCAAATATATTCCTGAAGTATTAGTTTGTGTATAAGCATATTTAATTGATTAATCCATCACTCAAACCATCTTTCTCAATGGTTGAGAACCTGAGCTAATCATTAACAAAAACCACTCAAAATGTTAGCCATTTACAGTCTAATAGCAAGGGGATACATTCTTCTTAACTTGCTGTTGGTGGTGGAATATTTTACATACACACGTATATTGGTTCAGTTTTGGAATACTTCTTCCTTTTAAATATTCCGTTCCCTGAAGTCAATTTATCAGCTTTAATGAACCTGTATTTTTAAAGTAGATGATTCTTCTGTAACTCATATTGTTTCATTTTATACTCTTGTTCTGCTAATCTAAAGCCCTCTTAAACCACAATGTAAAAAAGATTGCTGAGTTTCTTAATGATATCTAAATGATTCTGTAGGGGCCTACCAGCAAATATACAGTTAGACATAGATGGAGACAGAGAAACTGAACGCATCTATTCCCTTTTCAATTTGTATATGACTAAACTGGAGAAAATGCAAGGTGGGTATGCAAATGAATTATTCTTTTGTGCACAGAAATCAATGTAAAAGAAAACAACGTTTTAAACAATATCTTCTTCAGAGTATCCCACATGATATCTTTGTGTAAACTTGTACATATAAATAGCAATCAGCAATTTTTTCAGGTTCTTTAGAGGTAATTGTATAACCATTTTAAATGCTTAGTTGCAGCTTCTTCTTTTTTCCATGTCACATTACTGTCTTTGTATTTAAATAAGAATCATATATCCACTTATACACTGCTGGTAGTTTGTTCACAATCAGCAAGTGGCCATTGATGCTAACTCAAAGTAACCAATAAATTAAGGAGTAAATAAATTGGATTTTTGTTGGGCAGAATTCTCTTACCTGGTAGCATATTGAAATCTCTCACTAATGCGTTTAGGTTCTAATAGGCCATTTTTCCAGATTCATCAATGAAATTTGAGTGTTGGACAGATGGAGTATTCAATGAATGTAAAAGCAGGGAGGGAGCATCATATGATCACTGCATTTCCTGGCAAGCTAGAGAACTATTTTAAACTATACTTTGCCAGACTTCTTCTGCTACTGCAAAGGGAAGGGTCAAGTTATTCTAAGCTAGAATATAAATATAACTTTGTAGGATGTAAGCCAGTAGGGTCAGATATATTTATACTTACTCTGACCCCTTGTAATTGCAAACCTATGAACTGTCATTCCATCTCTGAGCTGCCTATCCCTTTGCCCTCATATCCTTATTTCAAATAAGCCACATCCTTTGCCAATAAAGAGGCAGTCTTGCTTTGGGCACCTATTCCCTCTTAGAAGACCAGGATACTCAGTTCCCACTTGGGAGCTTTCAGAGCCACTGTTTGACTAGCCACTTGTTGGTTGGAAAAAGGCTTGTCAATGATGCTTTTAAACTTACATTAGTGTCATGAGTACTAGCTGCTTCTTTCCCCTCATCCTTCTTTTTCACAGAAGCTTGTGGCAGTAAATCTGTGTACGATGGGCCAGAACAAGAAGAGTATTCAACCTTTGTCATTGATGACCCTCAGGAGACCTACAAGACACTAAAGCAGATTGTTGCTAGTGTTAAAAACTTAGAGCAAGAGCATGCCCAGTATAAAAGAGATAAATTCAAGAAGACAAAATATGGAAGCCAGTAAGTTTGTGTTGGTCGTGAGCTCTACTGAAATAGCAATTGATTCCTTGGCATTCTTTGTTTTCTCAAATAATGACTGGTGTTTTCACCTTGACTGGTTTACTGGCTGATTTGTTGATTTTATTAAATCTATTGGTTTGTTGTATGACTTAAATCAACTAGAACTCGCATTCCAATTGTTTCATTGTGTTCATGCTGTTGTCAGACTTAAGATCCACAACTGTAGTTGTTTTTAAACTGCAGATCCCTTTTAAGAGTGTCACACTGGTCAGTAGTATGCTGATATATTTGGTACCGAATCTGCTTTCCTCCCACCCTCCCTCAGTATTTGTGCATGCAGGTTTGTTGCTGGTGATAGGGGTATCAATTTTGTTTTCTACATTGCTTTTTCTTTCGTCACAGCTTTTGGTGAATTTGGCATGAGGATCAATTTAGGTTGGGGGAGACTGGCCTGCATGCCTATCATACCCAATTTGATTATCGCCTTATGGGACCTTGGAGTGAAGTGTTTGGAGTCATGTCCAGTGTGGGAGCTATGAACCTGCTTTATTCCCAAATGATAGGGGAACCATGCGGTGGCTTTCACCTATCTCAGCACTGTTACTCCAACAACTGGGCTAGTAGGGATGGTGTTGTGATTGGCAGACGGTGGGACATCCAGTATCTGGATGGTTCCTCATGCGAGGACCAACCTCTTCAGCTGTAACCAAAAAAAAAAAAAAAGTTTGGGTCTCTTGCATTGAACAGTAGTTGCTCTGTATACTTATTGCTGCAGTCTGATATATTATTGGGGCTGCAAACAGCTTTTAGTTGGTAGTGTTGATATTTTTGCCTTACATCTTTCTCCTGCTTTGGAAAATTTAGAATAGACGTACCAATCTTCTCCTTTGTTCTTCCTTACACATTATCTAGGGAACATCCTATTGGGGACAAGAGCTTCCAGAGTTATATACGGCAACAGTCAGAAATCTCAGCACATTCCATTTGAAGTCTGAAGGAAATCACAAGGTGGTGTTGCTGAAAGGCTGAACTGAAAAAAAGAAAGAAAGAGAAAAGCCACCTGTAGCAAGATGTACATAACAAGTGTGAGGCTTGCCGAGGCTTGCTAAGTGTTTCTCTCTCTCTCTCTCTCTCTCTCTCATTCTCTCTCTCTCTCTCTTTCTCTTCCTCTGTTTCTATTTAAGAACTGTTACAATAGATGCTATGCACTTTATTCATCTGGTGTTAACAGATGAAGGAACTCTGCCTTCTAGGCAGTTTTTGTCATATATATTGTGTTTTGTTGTTTTTTTTTAAAGTGTTGCTTGGGTTTCTTGGGACTTAGTGATCAGTTCAATGATCAAGGTCTTTGGACTTCCTTTTGACACCTTCCACAATCCTTTACATTGTTGAAAGCATTTTTCTAGATTTCTTATTGTTGATTGGTTGACTCCTTTTGTGCTATGCCACACAGTAATTAGGGAGGACTTTTCAGCATTTGCATTTCAGGGGAGAGAACCCCTTATTTTGTAGGTGTAGTCTCTCCACTCTGCCACTTGCATTCCAAAGCAGGTAGAAGAGCAGGGTATTTCAGTCTTAGCATTAGCAGCATTATGTTTGTTCAAAAGTTGGGTTTTTATGAGAAATTCTAGTGTTCAATGGTACTCCTTCATATTTTTTAAGATGCAAACTCGTTTCAACCAAGGTATCCAGTCAGTTTCTATTTTTGCTATAAAATGGTGCCATAAATCTGAATAATGCAAGTTAAAGTGAATAAACAGAGTACAGCTAGGACAAAGACAATGGACAGTACTCAGTTTGAATATCTGGATTATGGGTTTTCTTCTTTTTCTAAGCAGATTTTGCACCTCAAATGCAACATGCTTCGTACATTTGTAATAACTCCATGTTGGGAAGGAAGAAGAGTTTGTACCATGTGCAAAGGTTTTGTCATATGTGACAAAAACATACGCTCTTTTTTGACTGTGTATAAATACAACAGAAAGCAAAGATCTAACGAATAAATGAAAATGGACTTCCTGAAACAGTATAGTCCCAAATTGTTTTGAACCTTCCCAGGTTCTTCCTCAGGGAAATATGAAAAGCTGGAAACTGCTGTATTCTCTCATGATACCTTTCCTAGAGAGACTGACTGCTACAACCTGGATACCAAGGCATTTCAAACAGAGAAATGGATGCGAATGAGGGAGATTCTCGCACCGTGCTCCCCTCTGCACATGGTTTCTGCACCCTACACAGAACTGTTATCTATGTAGGAAAACAACATTCCATACAAAGCAAGCTGAAGAGGGACAGAACTGTAATTTGAAAGTAACTGGTTATAATCAGGAAACAGTGCTGCCTTAACTCTTCAGGAGAAGAGTATTTGGGGGAAGGGCCCTGTTAGCATGGTATGCACAAGGTGTCCTGGGCAAAAAGTTGTGAAGGCTTTTTGCTCTGAATGCTGTTTAAAACTGAAATTTGCGTCCTCCTAGCACTACTTGATTGTGTGGGATAAGAGGTGCGGAACAAAAGTGATGATGTGTTATTGTTGTTGCTTTTTAGTTGCATTAACACACAGCTGTATCTTGTTAATATGGTTGTGAGCTTAAATGAAGAGAAATGAGTTGTGTACCTCATAAATACAGATATAAATGTTGTTCAAGAGGGGGAATGAAGAAAAGGTGTGAGTGTATGTGATACACCCACAAAAGTCCCCTTCATATGCACATATGTGCACACACACACATTGGCTTGGACCCAGTTTAAATTGGCCACACTTTGGTCCCAGTGTCCTATTGCAGTTTTAAGTACCATAGATTTCAGTTGACCTAAGTGTAACTAACAACCGAGTAGGTATGTGTGTGCATGTATCTGTATAGATATATTCATGCACATGCATTATTGTCAGGATCCTACAGGATTGTTGCACTGGTAGAACTGCTTCTGTCAGCAGAATGGCAAGACAGGAGCCATTCCACCTCCCTCCTTAGCCCTTTATATATCCTCAAAACCTACTCTGCAAAAATAGGAAACTCTCCAGAACATCTTTTCAGGAGGTGGGCTGCGGAGGGCTGTGGCAGGGGAAGGGGAAGCAGAAGGGGAAGGAAGTCCTGTTGCACTATTGGAGTGCCCCTCACAGTATGTTCAGTTTAGGCCTCTATATGTATTTTGCTGTTTAGTTGTATATCATAACCTCTCCTTAAAGGTTTGGTTCAGTGCATGCTGGGCTTTGATAGAAGCCTAAGTAATGTGACGAGACTTTATGGGATAAATGGGACTGGTTCTGGACCATAAGCAATGAGCTTTCAGCTTGATGTGAAGTTTTGTACCTCTGCATAATAGTGGCTCTGAACAAGTCATTAGTATTCTCCAAGTGTGTGGAGCATAAAAGAAATATTGGAATTATGTGTTTGCTAACCAGTCCCACAACGTTCAGATCCCATAAAAATCAAGTGCGTGGTTTTATGCAGCCTCTGTTTTGTTTTTTAGTGGTTACAAACTTTTGTTGTTGTTTCTTAGCATTAGTGTACATTAGCAGGCTATAAGATGGTCATCTGCCAACATGAAAGCTGGGAAAGAATTGTATTTTGTGCCCTGAACTGCCATTTGAATGCCAGTTTTTTAATGTATTTGTAACTTAACAGTCCTTTAATTAAATACTAATGACCTGCAATGTGTGTTCTATTTGCCAATTAAAAGAAATGTTTATTTCTGAAAAGCATGTGTCGTATGTTACAACCTAAAAAATACTGGGTATTTTTTTGAAAAGGAAGCATTCAATAAACATTGCATATTTCTAAGGTATAGCTACTAATCTAATTAGCTATACCAATAATTTTATTAAGAGATGCCTGTATTCTAAAGAGTTACCAACTTCAGTCAATTTGATCAGTATACAAATCTGCTAAGACTGCTGTCTAATTTTCACTTTTCTAGGATTACATACTATATTAGATATAACAAGGCCTGTTTGCATATAAACACAAAGCTGCAGTCCAACTTTTTAACTTGTATACCACTCTGAAAAGTGTATTTCTTATTTTTATTTGTGGGCTATTCTAATTCTAGTGTGCTTCTGTAAGATAAAGTGAAGACAAAAAACATTAAGGGTGGTCTTTTCTTTTTTTAACTTAATAATTTATTACAACATACAAATATGTTCAGTAAAAACATTGGTGGGAAGATAGTCTTTTCTTCTAATAATGAATAGTACTTTTGGTTTATTAAATTCTAAGTTATCTTGCACTTCTAATATCTTTTTCTTTTTAAAAAATCTTTATTGGGTTGTGGTAATTTAAAATATATTTATATATAAACTTATTTACTCAATTAAAAAGTTAAAAATGAGATAGTCAACTAAAATTGACCACTTTTTTGAATTGACTAGTGATTTTTTAACATTATTCAATAATAATGTTTTATTTCTTACCCACACCCATGGCTCAAGTGGGGGGACATCATAAATTAAAATACAACTAAGACAACAACATGAAACAATTTAGAATATTCTAATTTAAAATTCATAGTTAAAAATTGACTGGATAGGCCTGCCAGAAGAGATAAGTCTTTAGAACTTTTTAAAATTCAGACAGTGTGTTTTGCTGTCAAATCTCTTCTGGCAGCTATTGAAAACATCCTCTAGGTGACTGTTGTCACTCTAGTCCTGGCCAGTTTAAGTAAGTGGCCCCAAGAGCACCTGAGTGTCCAGGGTGGATTGTATGGAACGAGGTGATCCTGCTGGTAACTTGGACCCAAACCATGTAGGACTTTAAAGGTAATAACCAACACTTTGTACTTTGCCCAGAAACTAATTGACAGCCAGTGCAGTGAGTTAGTATTGGTGTGATATGCTCACTTCTTGATGTACCTGTATCCAATCTAGCTGCCATATTTTGGACCAGTTGGAATTTCTGAACTTGGTACAAAGGTAGCCCAATGTACAGCACATTGCAGAAGTTCAACCTTGAGGGTATCAGCGTGTGCACTACCATCTTTAAGTCTTTCAGTTCTTGGAAGGGGCACAGCTGGAGTATCAGCCAAAGCTGATAATAAGCACTCCTGACCATCACATCTGTCTGAGTTGACATTTGGAGGGAGGGATTCAGGAGCACTCCCAAGCTGCGAACACAGTCTTTCATGGGAAGTGAATTGGTTGACACACCTCCAACTCCAGATTAGGACTCTTGAAAATAAGCATCTCTAAGCATCTCTGTCTTATCTGGATTCAGTTTCAATTTGTTTTTCTTCATCCAGTCCATTACCTCCTCCAAGCATTTATTCCGAGGAGACATACTATCTTTAGCTAAGACTGTTTTTGAAGACATGGTGAAATATATTTGGGTGTCATCAACATACTGATAGCACCCCACCCCATGCCTCTGGATGATCTCTCCCAATGGTTTCATGTAGACGTTAAGCAGCATTGGGGATAGCATGACACATTGTGATATAGCCATATAACAGCATTTCGGGAATCAAGACAGCTTATAGCAGTCAAACCTAAACTAAAAAGTCACAGGATACAAAAGTTTAAAATGTAGTTAAACTATCAAAGAACTAAAACTTGTTTAAAACATAAACTATTAAAAATAAAACAGTAAATAGTATGGGAGAAGAAAATCCTTCAGATAACCTGAAGCAGAGCTGTATGGGGCTTCATATAAGCAGCACTTTGACTTTTACTTACAAATGGAGCTGTTACAACAAAGGAGTTGTGTGTTTCCTAAACCCTCACCAAACTACAAGCTCCAGAATTCTGTAGGATACAACCATGGGAAATAAAATGAAGTCACAGTGTATAACTGTGTCAGGTAAATTGGTGAGCTCAGAACTGTCTCCATCATGTTCAAACCTCACACATTCCTTTGTCAGAAGAGATGGAACACCTAGGTAGTCTTTATACTGATAACACCAGTAGATAATTTTAGATGCTGGGTGAAATTCCCTAGGCCTCTTCCATGTGACATCTACATTTAAATAAGGTTTCTCACAACTTGGTATTTACAGTGAGATTGTAGTATGGGAATTGACCAAGCTGCTTCAGTCAACCTTTTATGATGTCATAAAAGCCTTATGACAGTTCAATGTGAATAAAACCCACACATTTTTTCCTATCATACATCAGTTGTCAGAGCTCTACGTCATTCTCTGTATTTGATTAACATGAAGAACCAGAAAATATCAAAAGCTACAAAGGTAGCACATAGGAGAAGGCTACTCAGTGTGACTTTTACAGCCAAACCGTCTCCAGAGTTTCACCAAATTATAGAAACATCTGATCTTTGCAAATGCAAGAGTGCTAGCCTCAGTCGTCACCCCCATATGCCTGAGCTAGCCAGCCTAACTGAGAAGATATTGCAAGAAAATGGTAAGAAGCTTGGTCATATTTGTATGTGCACAAAATCTGAGAGAGGAATAACATTTGTGGCTTGTGTTTGCTTTGATTCTTTGTTTTCTTTCTGTTAATAGCCTTAATCAGCAAATAATATTGCCAAAGAGTTGAGGCCTTGGCCTCTGGGAGGTCAGCTAGTGCCTGCCTTTCATAGAATCAGAGATCTGGCTCAAAGTGTATCAGTTGCCAAGCTTCACTACATAGTAAATACAGATAAATGTAGTTAGTTACATACAGTATACCACACATTTGATAGGAATATGTTTAAATCTATTGCTTGTTACCTGTTTAAAGCAATAGTGCCATCAGCCATGAAGGGGCATGAATGAGAATACACTATGAGAAAATGTCAGCTACCACAAGAAAAACTGGATACTCATAAAACTATGCATACTATTCAGACCCTGAGTCAAAAAATAGTCATGAGCTAATGAGAACGTCTCTGTTCTCAAAAATGCATATATCAAATAAATAAGCTGATATGTTTTACCTGAGCCACTTAAGTGAGTAAGTTAAGAGTAATTTGATGCATGAGGCCTTATATTCCTGAACACACATTGGCTTAATAAAACTATTGCACCAACTATGAAGCATATTTTCCTACACAACATATTTTGGCTATCATAGAGTCATAGAGCTGGAAGAAACCACAAGGGTCATCCAGTCCAACCCCTTCCATGCAGGGGAAAAAAAATCAAACTGCTCCCAATAGATGGCCGTCCAGCCTCTGTTTAAAAACTTCTAAAGAAGGAGACTCCACCACACTCCAAGAAAGCATATTCCACTGTCAAACCACTTTTACCATCAGGAAGTTCTTCCTAATGTTTAGGTGGAATCTCTTTTCCTATAGTTTGAATCCATTGTTCCATGTTCTAGTCTCTGGAGCAGCAGAAAAGAAGTTTGCCCCATCTTTCATATGACATCCCTTCAAATATTTAAGCGTATCTGTATTGTCACCTCTTAATCTTCTCTTCTCCAGCCTAATATACCCAGCAACCTAAGTCACTCCTCATAGAGGATGGCTATATTTTTGACTAAAGCTGTAAGTGTGGACTGTGGCCCAGGAACAGAAAGAGTGAGAAGGTAAAAATGAGGAATGGGTTAGACCAGAGTTCTTCATGCTTTACTAGTCTTTTATCAACAGTTGTCAGAGAATATAAACACTGCTGCCCACCACAGGTCTTTTACTCAGTGAAGATAAAAAGGAGCTGGATGAAGCTATTTAGGTGTATGACCTTCCCCAGTTATTGCCTTGCCATTTTCTCCAATCTGTACCAGAGTTGGCTTCTTTAATTTTTCACCTCCATCTCCAGTTATCCATATTTGCTGGCGTATTAGATGCACCAGCATATAAGATGCACCCTGTTTTCCTGGGGCATAGGGATGAGGGGCAAGAAGGTAGTGTGCCCTGGGTGGCACTTTTTTGGGAGCGCCGCTGCTCCTTGCCTGCCCCCCATGTGCCGTGGCCCTGCCCACACACACCATCACCCCACCCACTCATGCACACCATCACCCTGCCCACAGGCACCATCACCCCGCCCCTGCACCTCTGCCCCTGCCCCTACCCCTACCCTGCTTGTGCCAAGCTACATCACTGCTATTTTCAGACTGTATTCTTTGGGGGGAAATTTAGTACCCCATCCCCTGTTCTAGTTGTTTCTGCCTGGATGCGGGGACCTCCTTGCCGAGACAGAAAGAACAGGAAAGGGTGTTTGAAAGAAGCTCCCTTCTCCTCTATTCCTGTTGCCTCTGCCTCATGAGGAGACCTCCCTGCTAAGACAGAAAGAACAGGGAAGGGTGTGTGTGAAAGAAGCTCACTTCTCTCCAATTCCTGTTGTCTCTGCATCCCAACGAGACCTCCCTGCCAAGGCAGAAAGAACAGGAAGGGGGGGTGAAAGATGCTCCCTACTCCCTCATTCCTGTTGTCTCTGCCTTGTGGGGAGAACTCCCCACCGAGACAAAAAAGAATGGAAAGTTGCCTTTCCTTTCCTTTCGGCCTGGGCGGGGACTTCCCACCCAGGCACTTGCAAGAGCACTTCTTTCATTCCCCTCATTTTCCTGTTCCCTGGCTGGAATTACAGTATTTGCTGGTGTATACAATGTACCCCATTTTCAGAAGGCATTTTTTTGGGGGGAGTATGTCTTCTATGCCAGTAAACACAATATTTATCTGACTGATATCCAGCCTTTCGCCCAGACTGCAATTCTTGGCAGCCCCTGAACCATTCCAGGCTTTACAACTACTACTCCATTTCTGATGTGTGAGAACAAACCTCTCAAACACACAAACTGTTTGCCAAGCCTGCATTTTTAAAATACTCTTAAGCATGTCTAGTTTTGCATTTTAAACTTACTTAAAACATGGTGCCAGTTACAGGAACCAAACTGAGTTTTGCTTCTGCTGCTGCCACCATACTAAATAAGTTTACTTAGGAATAAACACTATTTTGTTGCAGAAAGGGCTGTGTGTGTGTGTGTGTGTGTGTGGTTTTCAGTAAAACAATCAGTTGATCATCTGCAACTGCCCTCCTGGCTGCCCCTGGAGCACAAAATTCTAAAAATAAGAAAGGATGTGGTACTGAGTAAAACCAGACCCAAGAGGCTCAAGCAAGACCATGGCCATTTCCACACAACACTCTTATAGCACAATCATTCCACTTTCAACATCCTATGGGATCCTGGGGAAGGTAATAGTGATCATGTGAGTGGCTTCAAGGCTATAGTGACCTTGACTTTGGCTCTAAGGTCTGGCCCTAACCAGCCCATTTGGTGTGCAGGGTATATTCACTGGAACCACAATTGCAGGAGTGGAGATGAGTCAGTTTAAATATAACCCTTTCTTGCCTAGTTGTCATTCCAATGAAAATTACCCCCTTATATGGCTGTACTGCACAGAAAATACTTCCCATTGGAATCAGCAATCAATTAACGTAATTTACCAAAGACATGACACAACTAAAAATGCAATTGATTAATTCAAACCAGCCCAGTCAGTGTTTATCTTTCATGTACCTTTTATTTTTCATTATAATAAACTAAGCCTCTTACCCATCCAGCTACCGTCATCTTCCACAATAATCCATTCCACACATCGTAACACATTTGGACTTTTCATAATAAAAAAAGGTTGGCTTAGAAAAAGAAACTAGATTCTGCTTACAGAGGATACTGCTTACTTCATTTTCCCTTTCTTAGATGTTCTGGGTCAAGAAAGGACACAGCATTCAGAAGAAGACCTGAGCTGGTAATAAAAGCACTGCAGTATGAAAATTAGATGCAAAGATAATTTTGTACTCAAGTACACAGAACATTCATGCATAATCAGACCATTTCATCTGAACTTATATTTTCTCACTGTGGTCAAACAAATATTTCTGGGAAGCCTACAACCAGATCTTGAAGGCAATAAACCTTAATTCTGTCTCCCTCACAGCTGGCATACTGCCTGCAAACCTGTGAGTCCTATTTAGCTGTTAGCCATTACAGCCTTCCATTGATTTGTTGTTGTGTGCCTTCAAGCTGTTTCTGACTTATGATGACCCTAAAACAAACCTTTCACAGGATTTTCTGGGTCTGAGAGTGTGTGATGCACCCAAGTGCCCCCACTGGGTTTCCATGGTCAAGCAGGGAACTGAACCCTGGTCTCCAGAGTTATAGTCAAAGCACTACACCACACTGGCTCTCTTTCATTTATGCTCACCAGCATAGGGTGGTTTAGAGGGGTTTAGACAAATTAATGCAAGGTTCATTGATTTATTCTGCATTAATTTAGCTATCCATCTCTAAACTACCCTATGCTGGTGAGCACTACTGTATCCTATGGCAATGAAAAGAGGTACCTTCTTCTGTCTGTCTGGCATCCATTGCTAGCAAGGTTCATTTGTTAATCCTAACCAAGTGCCAGTCAATTCATTTGGCAATTCCAAGTATGCCCATGCCATACATAGATATATTAGCATTACAGTAGTGCCCATCATAATTTTTTCATTCCTTTCACAATATCTCCTAGGGCAGAATTTTGCCATTTCAGTATTACCCAAGAGTTAATAGTTGATGTGGTTTTGTAAGCTTTATCTGGAAATGTTCCAAAAAGCAGTTTCTGCTTTATAACAGTAAAATTGAGGAAGCTGGCAAAAAACTAGAAGACTAGTGCTGGAAATTGCACAAATTGTGAGAAATGTCTTATTATAAAGTTGGTAAAGCCAAGGAGGAAAAAGACCTGGTAGGTCCCAAAGGAAATGATTTCCAAACTATCAGCCATGTACAGTGGATGGACATGGCCAGTTGTGCTTTGTCATCACTGTGGATTCTTAACAAACAGAGTTGCCATATGTTAAACAAAGTAGTAAACTGTTGATTGCTCTCAAAGTTAACCCCTAGACACAGATTCCAAACAAAAAGAAGCTGTTATGGTTCAGAACCTGGATAGCTCCTTTGACATTTTTACTAATACCTGAATCTGATTCACTACTCTTCTGACAACAGAGCCACACCCTGCTATTGGTTCCACATTTGAACACCTGAATATTGGTGGTTCCCACTTTTGAGCCCTTATATAGAGGGAAGGACAGGAAGGCTCTTAGAGTAAATATGCTTTCCTCTTGAAACAAAACACTCCTCCATTTTACGACAGTGTGTGCATTGATGTACAGCAAACACACACCAGAGTGTGGAGAAGCTATTTTTCGGACTGCAGCTCCTGGAATTCCACAAATGTCTAAGGGAAACTGGAGGTTGTAGTAAAAAAAAGTAACTTTTCTAAGCACCCCAAAAACTCACCACAGATACAGTTTGCCCCTCAACTAATTCTGAAAGCTATGGAAGTGCTAAACTCCAGGTGGTGAATCACTTGAATGATCTGTTCTTGTGATCTATTTGGAGAGCCCCTTCACTAAAAGCGAAGCAACCCAGTTTTACTTTTGTCAAGCCCACAGTTTGCATTTAACCAAGTCTTAATTTAATTATGGTCTTCATTTAATATACTGCATGAAAGAACTACAAATAAAGCATGCATAACTGCTGATGGCCGTGAGTTAAAGAGTTAATGTTGCAGTGAGAGAACAGTAATTTAGTAGGTAGAAAAACAGTACAAAATACAAACTGCTTGCTAAGTTACAGAAAACAAAAAGTTGTACATCCTTTAATAAGCGTTACCCATCCCACCTTCTCTGTTTAATACCTTCAGTAAATATGAAGCAAAAAGACATTTTGTATGGTTTTGACTTCAAAGAATGGTCCTCACAATCCAAACTTTGGCTGGCATTCAGCAATTCTGTTTTGATGGCTCACACATCACTCGGGGACCAAAGAGATTTTCACACATATTCATTTCTTGTGTTCACCTGAAGGTTTCATTTTTGTTATTTGAAATGTGCACCCAAAATGCACAAAGGGGATGTCATCTGTGCATATTTGAAAATACATTTATCATAATGTTACACGGGGACCAGGCTGCATTACTGCTCATTGTTGATTGTTTTTTATTTCCAATCCTTGTTTGTTGCCACACAGTGTGCAAAACACTCTCAAATATCTAGTCTTACAGGGATTGTAAACAGACAGACTAAAGAGAAAGATTACTCCACAATAACAACCTTTCACTACTGAAGTTCAGAGGGGACATAAGGAGAGCCAGGCAAGGCCTGTGAATTTCTGTAGCACAGTATGTCAGAGACTGAGCTATGAACCAGTTAAGTCCCTGTTTTGAATCTTGATCCTGCTAAGAGCTCACTAAGCTTTGCTTCAATTTCTGTATCTGCAGTATTAAAAAAAAAAAAAAAAAAGATTTCACAGGAAGAGTTAAGACTGCATTTTCCATCAATCCTTGCCAGCACAGATATTATTTGTGGGGATAAGGGGGCCTGTAGTTCAACAACATCTGGAGACTTGCTCTATAATAAGGTTAGGTATTGTGTGGCCCTCCAGATGTTGTCAGAGGATAACTTCCAACATTCTGGCAAGGAGCCCCCATGTTCATAAGGGCTGCTGGTAGTTGAAATCCAATAACATCTGTAGAGCTATACAATCCTCACTCCTGCTCTACAGGGTTGTTTTAAGGATTCTAGCTAGATATTGCAGGACTGTTGTTATTATTATTAATTTGCAGCCAGCCTGTTGGCATTCTGTGGAATTAAAAAAAATGTTGGAATCGATCAGATTCTACTATCAATTCTGTATTTTCATCAACATAGTTAATAGTGCTTATATTATACATACACATAGTAAGTTAGCATGAATACAGCTCAAAATACATAAGCAAACAGAAGATCTTCTCTTTTTACCAATAGACTAAAATAACAATTTAAGTAATGTGAGATACGCCTCTTTAAACTGTTGCTATTAATTTAACATTTCGTTCTGTTTATTCAAGCAAAATTCTGTAAACCTATGTTGCATATGTCAATATTCCCTCCTGCACAGCCTAGAAGAAATCAAGAAGAAAGTATGTGAAAATAAGGATAACGGTCATGTGCGAGACGAATTTGTTCAAGTGGACAGCAGTGGAAAAACGGTCAGGAAATGCTAAAATTTGAAGTATACATGTTGGATCCAAACTTACACTCAAATCAGACTACTGAAATCAGTGGGATTCAAGTTATTCAACTGCTATGTGATCATGACTTACTTAGATTCAACATATAGAATTAAATGGGACTTACATATCATTGAGTGTGTATTCAACCCATAATTTATTTATTTTTCTACCCAGTGATCTCATCTTTATCACCATCCACCTCCTTCAGCCTAATAACCTCCAAATGTATTGGACTACAGTTCCCACCATTCCAAGCCACTCATGCTCACTGAGAGTGATAAGAGTTACATATGAAGAGTACTAGGCTAGAGAAAGTCTGGGCTACACATTAATGATAACAATAAATTGAATGTAATCACCATTCTAGTTACTGGTACAATTAAAATAGGAGGAAAGTATGTAGAGTGAACCATTTGCCTGATCCTAATAACCCAGAATCCTGGCTGAGTCCTAAATGAGACTCAGGATAGGAAACTGAATGTGATCAGTACTTGTACCACCTCACAAAGAAAGAGGCCTGGCCAATCATTGTTTGCAGTGTAGTTGCCGATGTTTGAGTGGTGAGTTATTCTAAAAAAAAATTATTGCATGAGGATAGATTAATAGCCATTGCAAAAAAACATGACATGGCCTGCATTAGAGGTTCAGGCTGTGTATGGTCAGGTGAACAGAATCTGAAGCCTGTGGTAATCTAAGGCCATTTCCTCACGAGAGTGTTCTAGCGCTATGATTCCACTTTCAACATCCTATGGAATCCTGGGGTTTGCAGTTGCGGGAGGGGCCAGTCGGCCCCTCCCGCAACTGCAAACCCCAGGATTCCATAGGATGTTGAAAGTGGAATCATAGCACTAGAACACTCTCGTGCGGAAATGGTCTGAGCTGGGTTCAAACCCACCACCATAAAGAGGGGAATGACTAATGTTTGTGCAAATTCACTTGCTAAGTTCTGCAAGACATTAAATTCTTTAACATTTTGCGACAGCCAATAAAAACCGTGTTAGGCTGGAACCAGCAACTTTCTTATTGGCAGACTGTGGAGGAATCCAATTATCTTCTGGGTGAGGAGATGTGGCGAGTGGGACAAGGAGAGTAGGAGCTGCAATTGGAGGGAAATGTGGCAGGCTCTTCCAAGTGCTCCAAGCCTCAGGGTTCCTTAGTTCCTGTCAGTATTTCCTCTGTTCATACAGGAAGAGCCAACAGGGAGGTGCAAACATTGTAAAAATTGGGAACACTTGAGATCCGAGGAACAGTGGATGCCAGTGTGGTAGCTCAAATTTACAGGCCCCAGACCATAACGTCTGTGAGTGAAACCTAGGCCCATTGTCTCCTGCGTAGAGCAGAACTGATTTTAGGGACAAGGGGACAGGGCGTAAAGGGCATTTGCACTTGCACATAATTAATATACATATATTACATACTGTTAAAGAGCTGATTAGAAATATGAACTAGTCAGTAAGGTAATGATAAGGCCTTTTATTATCCCCCCGCCCCCGGTAAAATAGCCAAGGGATCGTGGAGCAAGGAGAACAGAGGCCTGTGTCACTACTTTATAGTGAGCCTAGAGAAATTATGGTTGGCACTGTCTTTGTTAAACAATAAATGGATTGCTGAGCACCAGTGTACTAACCATCTGTTTTTAAATATGCAGGAAGCAAAGACAGAAGCTGATATGGAAGATATTTTCCTGGGAATTAAGGCAAGTAATTCCCCCAGAAAGAATTGCTCAGCATTCTATTACGTTGATGGTAGCTTTAAGCTTAGGAATACCTTTTAAACAAGCTTAAGTACCCCATAGCATGTTTATTCATGGTGTTTATTATTATACGTCCTAAAGTATTGAAGTTAAGGAAGACAAAAATAAGTATGTTTTCTTATTTAGTTAGGTGCTAGTCCAGTCATCTGAACTGGACAGATCGTCATCTGCAAAGCACATGGCTCTTTCTGCCTCTACTTTCTTAATGAGATGTATAACAAAAATCAAGAAAAAAATATATAACTGATCTAACATTTGGCACCACACAGCAGAAATGAATTGCCACTGTTTGCACTTGCTATAGAATACTTTACCAATGATTGCCATAGCAAGCAATGAAAAGCATGTGAGATTACATGGCCAGAAGTCAGCCAGGTACTTAGGTTATATCCCATTTCTTCCATCAAATGCAGCGTCCCCACTCTCTCGTGCAGCCCCCGAGTTTGGTAAAAACTTGTTTCAGAGGATCCAATCTCTCTAGAACAGTTTTGTTTTTGTTTTTTTAGGACAGATTTGTTTAGGTTCTTAGTGTTTTTGGGAAGAGGACATAGATTCTGTTGGAAGCACTGGGATCCAGCCAGTACCCGACTGGAGCATGGGCAGAGCAATTGACTTTAAAAAATAATAAGATGGACACAGAGAGTAACTGTGATAATAGCAAACCCTGTCCAGAACGGTGTCATCATGTACTGTTTTTTTGGTGTTTCAGGTCCAATACTGTAAAAACAGCTTGTTGTGACTTATTAAATGTATAGATTTGCACCATTGCTGATTTATTTTATTATTTTAACTTTCAACTTTTCAACAAGTTGTGAATTTATTAAGATAGCATTGGAGTAAATTAAATCAAAAACATGAAGATGGCTTCATGGAGGCTGAACTGTCTTCACCATTGGGTATTAACTAAGTCCATTTCCACACCAGTCATTCCACTTTCAACAGCCGATGGAATCCTGGGGTTTGCAGTTTAAGGAGGGACTTCAAAGTCTTGCCCACTACTGCCTCTTTCACACTCCACTGATCAACAGATGAAATCATCCTACAATATTTTGCATGGTGTTTACAGGCTTTGCAGATGTCACACTGCCCTGGTGTACTAAAGTACTCATAGACTGTGTGCCAATGTAACAGGCTGTGATATTGGGTAGATATGGTAGCCCTTTAAGACCCCATTTGCTTTATTATATATAGTATTGTCAATCCATTTCTTTGTTTATGAAGTTGTAACTAAATGCTGCAAACAGTTATAATGAAAGCTCAGCAGGAGAATGTCTCTTGTCTCCACTTCTCTGTCACTAATTACATATGAAAGAAAAGCCCCCTGGGCTTCTCTGTTTTGCTTTAAGGACAACAGCTCCCCTCCTCTAGAAAGAGCAGTCTACATTATGCTCACATCTATGTACAAAGATCTTGTAAAACTTGGTTATGCTTTATTTTGTGTTCCTCTCGCAGAAAGACTTGTCATCGTTTGTAGAGATTGATCTGAGAGACAGAGTGGAAGAGGTAGGCATGAGCTGGGCATATATACCTTCAATTGGTCACATTTCCAGATGAATAAGGAGGGGTAAGGAATGCCAGAAAGTGTCAGTGTGCTATACAGGTTTCAGCACTGGACTATGACCATTTCTGCACGAGACTGTTATAGCACTATGATTTCACTTTTGACATCCTATGGAATCCTGGGGTTTGCAGTTTCAGGAGCCCGAAACTACAAACCCCAGGATTCCATAGGATGTTGAAAGTGGAATCATAGTGCTATAACAGCCTCATGCGGAAATGACTTGAGTAATAATCAGCAGAAATAGTATTTAGGAAGAATCAATTTTTTCATATGAAGTAATGCTTAAGATATGGACAAAACAAGAAATGCCTAAGAACAGGCAGCCTGCTGAGGGAGCAGCCTTCCCAACCATATGTACTGGATTATAATGCCCAGCATCCACATCCAGACATGATGATATGGCATACTGACTGAATGGTTATTAAAGTTATAGTCTAATTTGTCTGGTGGTCATAAGGCTACAGCTGTGTATGTTTATGTGCCTTCAAGTTGTCTTTTGCCTTATGGCAGCTCTATGAATTTCATATGGTGTTCTTAGGCAAGGAATTTGCCAGTTCCTTCCTTTGAAACATAGACTACAGCACCTGGTATTTGTTGGCAGTCTCCCATCCAAGTACTATCCAGACAGGATGCCTTTAAGGTATTTAAGCCATGGACAAGAACTAACTAAAATCAGCTAAGTTATCAAGTTATTTGGAGGTTTTCTAGCTAAAAAAAGGACCATAATTCAATTTACTCTTAACTTGATTAAACTGGAATTTCAGCATTAACTCACTTACAAATTAATCATCTAAATAAGAGACAGTGCTAAAGAGATAACAATTTTTTTATTTCCCAGTTAGTCCTTTACCCAAGCCCTAGTTCTCTTTGATTTTTCCAAAACAACTTCTTGCTTTATTTTTTTTTAAACCCCTCAGAGATGGGAAAATAAAATGTTTAGGTCACAAGATCCAAAGTACATAATTTCCTTCACAATTACAATATGATAGTTTAGCTAATACAAAGGTTAAAAGATTTTAGATCAACAAGTAGCAAGAGAAGCTTTGGAGTGAGTGATGGGTCTTTGTATCCAAATAGTCCTCCTGGGTTCTACACCAGACACTATGCAGTGGATCTTCATCTGACCCAGGAAACGGAATCTTGAAACTCTTAATCCTGAGGCCATTACTGGGATCCAAGTGAGAATCACTGAGTTAGAAAGGATGAGGGTAAACAGGGGAGATTATAAGGGAGAAATAAGGGGAAATCAAGGGAAGGGGTTATGGTAAGATGGATGAGAAATGATGTTTTCAAAAATTCATGCAGCTGTTTCCTGTTCTGCAAGCATTTAACTTAAATGTAAATGGCAATTTTTAACATTGACTGAAGTGTCAAGGTTTTAACCCTTCTATTATGAATGAACTGAATTAAATCTTGGTTAAAGTTTATTAACTAAATGCAATAACCCAGTCCTACAAACTTTCCTATCTGTTCTCTAGGCTAGGGTATGCTGTGGTGGTGGTTTTTAAAATGATGAATAGCTCAAAGAGAGTAAAGGAGAAATTATGTTCTTTTTGTCATAGGTTCTCAAAATCATCTATGGCAGTTCTGTGAGAAAGAGTTTATTAACACTGTTTTTCTCATATTTATTAATTTATTCAACTTCAATATGAGAAGGTGTGGTATAAAAATTTAGACTGTCATAAAGATAACTGAAATTCTGAGGGAAGCTAGACTATACCAGAGCATCTGCCATGCTATTCTTACAAATGAAATGCTGGTCTTGAGCCTTCCACAACTTACTGCCCTCCAGATGTAATGGACTACAAATCCCATCATCTCCAGACAGCAGGGCCAGTGATCTGGAACACTGGGAATTCTAGTCCAACAAATCTGAAGAGTATTAGGTTCACTAATGCAATAATGAATCAGTGGTCTGACTTACTTATACAGTTTTTAGGAGGTAGGTCATCAGATGACTTTCCACAGAGTACTAGCCATCAAATGGAATTACATCATTAGATCATTACACAGCTCTTGCTTTTCCAAAGTTAGTATTTATTTACATTTACTTATAATAATATTTCTGAATCTCCTTTCAACCCAGAAAATGCACCCAAAGCAACCTAACATTAAAGCACCATAAATCAGCACCAATTAATAACAGCAGAAAAACTTTGTGGCAGGGAGGGGGACTACAATTAATATATTTAGCATAGTTCAAAAGTCATGTGGAACAAAAGAGTTTTAACAGCTCACCTAGAGCTCAAAAAAGTGTTCTATCCAAAATCAGTGTAATCAGTAAGGAAAGAGTTCCACAGTTGGAGTGCTGATGTAAAGAAATCCCTGTTTGTGTGTATGGAAAATGTGGATTTGTATGTTCACACACATGTGCGTATATGTGCATGTATACCAATCACAGAGGGTCAATGGTGGTTATTTATTCAGTTTAATCCCTCATAAGAGACCAGAAGAGCTGAAGATAGGTTAACTGTGGCTCCAACTAGATGATGTGTTAACAACATAATATCTAAGAGTTTCTTCTTAAAATTACAAATATACACAAAGATTCTGATACATGGATTTGGCTCACTGTGCACAGGCAGGGAATGGCTAAATCTCCCCTGCCACTATTACAACCAAAATTTATTCCCATGTGCAGGAGCTTTTAAAAGGAGGGAGACACTCTCCATTGGTGCCAATGGAGAATGTTGCAGGTTAATTATTTGGAAAGAAGATAATCGAAGAAAAGCTTAATCCTATCCTACCCTTTCCCAGTGGGGTCAGTCCATATCAGGATACTCATTAGTAAAAAAAACTCTCTCATAGCTAGACTCAAGACCATATGGACCTAATTTTGTGACTCTCCAGTCCCTTTGGCCTGCAGATAAACTAATGTTTATGTGGAGAGAATCACAACCCTCCAAAATCAAATCCTGCCCAACCCAAAAATCAAAACCAGAAGCAGACCTCCAGACATTTTGTTTTTGATTCCTGCTCCCTTGCCCCCAAATTTTTAGCCTTTTCTGGTGGAGCATTCTATAAGCACAGAGAGTGAAATCTGGGCCTCCAGTCAAACCAAAGTTGCTTACTCCTCTGCTGCATCATTCCCCCCAGTTACTCCTCTGTCATCCCACTTTCTCAGCTGCTTTAGAAATGTCCCAATATCCCTTTCCTCTTCCCTTTTTCCCTTCTGTCTTTGGTTTACTTCGACTGTGGCAAAATGAGTTCAAAATGCAAAGTAGTTTGCATTCAGTTAATTCAGAAGGGGGACAGAAGAGGAAGGAGTGGAGTCTCACTTTTCCTAGTTACGCTCACTTGGCTGTTTGGGGGGCTTTCATACGTATTTTATGGTTTCTCTGCCTTAAATGGTAGTTTCTGTGTGTTCTTCCTCATTTGGCTTCTTGCTGCATGGCTGTAGCTTTTTGACCACACTGTCATGTGTCCCAGTTTCCCTCTGTGAAATATTGGAGGGCACGCTACACATTTAATGTATCATTTAACTGGACCATGTGAGTAGCAGTGACTGAGCAAACATTCAGTTGCTTGCACTAATAGATCCTGATCTTACTTTGCTTCTTGCATTTTTTTTCTCAAAGTGGAAACATGGCTCAATGTGACTTCATTTAAAATGTATTGTTATACATTTTACCTCATTTCTGAGCAAATCTATTTGTTTTCTAAAACAATTCTATTCCACCTTTCCGTTCAGAGACCCTCAAAGTGGTTCACAGTACAAAATGTGGAAATAATAATTGTGAAAGTGTTAACAACATAAGCAGCCACAAAGGAAAAAAAAAAAAGGAAAATTAAATGTTCAGTGCTAATAACAGCATTTTTGGCAAGATGAATCTAAATCTAAATCTAAAAGTCACATTGAATGCTCTCTGGTTCACATATTGTCAACAATAAAATTTTGTGCATACATAGAAAATGTTTCAGCTGTGTTCAGGCAGAACTAGAGGCACTTTTCCATGACATCCAAAGGGGACTTCAGTTAAATACACCATTTGTCCAAAACCAGCAATGCAATGAAGCATGTGCTATATTTTTAAATAGGAATCATTTTTCTGAAGTCACATGTTTTGAACTATGTGTGACCCAGAGCGAGTATTTTGAGCCAGAAGTTTCCCAGAAAAGAACTGCACTGTCACAGATTATTAGCTTGAAGCATTTAGCAAAGAAATCACTATTTATTAACATTTATCTGACTCAGAAAACTGAAGATATCGTGACGGAAGACAAGCAGCATGAAAAGAAAGAAGAATCTCCTGATACTGTGTATGACATTTTAAAAAAGAATAACATTGAAAAAACATTGGTGGGTAGAGTCGCCTTAAAAATTCAAGCTGTTTCCCACAAAAGTTTTGGTTGCAATCTAGGGTGTTGCTTTGGAAGTTAGAACCCAAGCAGTGTTCTTCCTAGTAACCTTGTTCAGGATTATAGCTGTGGATTCTGCTTTCAGATCTTAACCTTCACTTGTAGAGAAGGACTATTATGCCTTCCAGGCAGAGCTGCTTTACTGGCTGGGGATTTTGGGAGCTGTAGTCCAAAATTACCATTTCCAAGCTCTGCTTTCAGTTGGCTGCTCAAAGAAAGATGTTTACATCTGCAGGTTTTCTACATTTTCAGAAATATGTGCCGTGTTAATTGATGCCCCAGTCCCTCCAAAAGGTATTGCTCAGTAAACCATTGGTTATTCAGACTATACCTCCTGAGATCATTTCATTTTACAGTTCCTGGGAGAAGAAACAATCCACCCTAATAGTAAATTCACTTACTGATTGGGATTCTCTAGAACAGTGCTACTCAAAATGGTAGTTCATAGGATGGTCTATGAGCCATAAGCTGCTGATCCCTGGAGTTTCCAGAAGCACTTTTACACTACACAGTTATTGCGCTATGGTTCTATTTTAAGTGCCAGGTTTCTATCCTGTAGAACCCTGGTCTTTGCAGACTTTCTTGGGGGGAGGTGATATACTTCTCGGCTATACGTATAATAGATGACGGCTCAGAGGCTGATGAGCAATTGATTGTGCCAGAAACAGGCCCTTTTTGTACGGCATTTCTGAAGTGAAAGGGCCCCTTGAGTGTCGCGTAAATGTGAGGAGTGGTCCACATGACACACTCACATTTGCGCAACACTCAAGAGCCTGATGCGGACCATGCATGCATTTTTTCATTTTTGGCTCAAAGCCGAAAATGGTGCGCGGTCGCGCATTGCTCTGGGGCCCTGCGCACTCTTATCTTGTGTGCGGAGCCTCAGGAGCTGGGCCAGTCGTGCACCCTCTCCTTGGTGCAGCCTGGGAGGTCCCAGGCTGCACTGTGAATGGAAGAGGCGGGGCGCTCACGCGACCAGGAAGCAGCTGCGGAGCCCAAGCAGGAGGGATACAGGAGCATTCCTCCCAAGGCTTCCTGCACGAGCTCTGCTGCCCAGCACTGGGGAAAGGTAAGGTATGAAAAGGGCCACAGAGCCAGTGATAGATCAAACTATCTTGCCAACATGCCCACAAGCTGAAAGACAAGCTGAGACAGAGTTGTTGCAGCCAATGCCAGAGGGAGCAGGGGCCAGCAATGATTTAGAGGAATTAGATCCACTTTGCCCCCCAGCTCTCAGTCATGGAGGAGCCAAAAAAGAGCAGCTCAGAGGGAAGCCGTTTTGGTGAGATTGAGAAAACAGGACAATGATGAGAGATACCTGTTTTCCTTGGCTATATAAGTCTGTCGGCATGGCTTGCTGTTTGGTTGTAGCAAATTGCTACTCAAGCTCCCACGACCCTTGTGTTCCAGCTGACTTGACCTTTTGGATGGACCTTCAGCATTTTGGACTTTTGGATTGACCTTGACTTCACCTTGGCTCAGTGTTTCTATTTAATTGTTAGCATTGGACACTCCCCACTGCCTTCTCCTCTTGGGCAAGTACTATCGCTTTCTTACCCTTGCTGGCTGATAAGCACAAGCTGGGAGTTGAACTCTGACAATACACCTGTATTGCTTTACCAGACTACAAGCCCTAAGATTCCATAAGATGGAATCATAGTGGTTAAAGTTGAATCATACTGCTATAATTGTGTAGTGTGAAAGGATTCTGAGAAGAAAGAAACAATTGTAGCCAATGCGCACAAATATAGTACTGGTTCCAGGCACATTAGGGGGAAAATGCCAGTGCTGCTGTAGAACTCCTTCTCTTAGAGCAGTGGTTCTCAACCTGTGGGTCGGGACCCCTTTGGGGGTCGAATGACCCTTTCACAGGGGTCGCCTAAGACCATCGGAAAATACATATTTCCGACGGTCTTAGGTTCCATTTACTCCTCAGTGCTGGTGCGCAAGTGCGAGCCACGTGCTCGCCTCCTCCTGCCTCCTGTTCAGAAGGGACTGAAATCGTTCCCCTTCTCCACTACCGGGAGAACCTCCTGTCTGATGGGCCAGCTTGGGGAAGCAGTGGCAGCATGGGGGGCAGGCCCCCTCTTCGCCACGGCCCCTGTCCCACTCACCACGAAGGGGGGCGCTGTGGAAGGGCCGGGGGGCCGCAAGAAGGTGGCGCTTTTCTGGGCGGGCGAGCTGTGCCCGGCGCAAAAGACAAAGGCACTGGGATTCCTCCCCCCCCGGCCAGGGTCGACACTGGAAACTTTTCCCACACTGCCCCCCCAGCAGAAATGAGAGCGAAGCAGAAGCAGAGCCTGGGGGGGTCTCGGAGTTTTTTCCCGGGGAGAGGCGTGGCTCCTCTTTCCCTCCCTTCCTGCCCCCCCCGTTCCTGGCTGGCGAGGCGACCTTTGCCGGGGGGCAGGCATTGTAAATAATAAATAAATAATTTTATGGTTGGGGGTCACCACAACATGAGGAACTGTATTAAAGTGTCGCGGCATTAGGAAGGTTGAGAACCACTGTCTTAGAGCAAGGGGGAGCAAGTGCAGTGAGTCAGGGGTAGGGGGTCAATTTTCTCCAGGGCTGCTTAGACTGCCAAAATAACCAAAACAAAACTAGAAGTTCCCAGGAGTTTACTTCTAGTTTCAAAAAACAAGGTTAAATAGTACAGAAGGAATTGCCACTTCTGCAGGTCTGCAGAAGAAACAATCCACCTTTTTTGTTTTGACCAGAAAAAGGGCGGTTTATGAAGTCTGGAGGACTCAAGGACCAGAAAAAAAAACTGGGTTGAGGGGACTGCGTAGGGCCTTCAAACCACACTTTGCCCACCCATGTTCTACAGAATCTGGAAAATATTTCCATAATTGTATTTCTATAATTGTACCAATATGGTAAGATAGGCTGAGACACTGGATGAGATAGACTGAGTGATTGACATACTGGTCGTACAATAAGTTCTGTGCAGAGAGTTGAACCCAAGTCCAATACTTTATGTTCTCCAATGAGTGTGCAGAATGTGCTACCATTGGCTGTGTGTGACCACTTTGTGCACCCTGAAATTCATCCAAAGACCCCTTGAGTAATGCTTTCTATGGGCAATTTTTGCTGATAAATAGTTGAAAATTGCCACAAAACAAGGTGATTTGCCCGTAAAATCCCCCCAATTACCTTAAAAACAAACAACAGCCTCCCCAATTGGCCAAAAATGAACCCATAAGTGACAATGGCATCACTTTTGAATGCTTCAGAAGTCCTAGTGTGGCCCCAGGACAAGAAGTTGCAAGTATGATAATGGTCCCTGCCCCACTGCATGCCCACACTTTCTCTGTGGTATATGGATATCTAAGTACAACATATAGGTTCACATCTCTCCTATATTTGAAGGGAGCTTGCTAGTCACCTATAAGCAATCTAGGACATGGATCCACTCAAGAAGGAACCAGGTGTTTGCCTTCTCTGTGAAAGATAATAAATGTAATAATTAAATTACCTTCCTTGGTCTCTTTTTGGAATATCTAATATAGAATACTAGAATGCAATTTGTTTAAATGGAAAAGATCTAGACCAAAACTCTACTCAGGCCCTTTTCACACCTTATCTTTTTCCAGCATCGGCATGAGGGGATCACACGAGAAGCCTCTTGTGAGAGGCACTCGCATCCCCTCTGCTTCTCCTCTGCACCAGCTCTGCGCTGACCGGAAGGAAGCGTGAGTGCTCCACCCCTTCCTTCCAGCTAGGTACTTTCCCAGACTGCACTGAGGGAGGAAGCGTGATGGCTGTGTGTCCAGAACCTCTGCGCACAAGATGAGTGCGTGTGGGACCTGGGAAGGACGTGCGATCACACATCATTTTCAGCAAGGAGCCAAAAATGATATCATGCATGATCGCCGCCTACTAGCCTTGGGAGCGTCGTGTGATTGTGAGGAGGTCATATGAAATGGTCCTCGCAATCGCACAACGCTCCCAAGGCCATTTCACAATGGGACTGGCCTGCGAAAAGGGCCTCAGTGCATAGTCTCTTTTCAGAATCATCAGTAGGGCAATAAATGAAAATGGAGGAGATGAGTTCTGATTCATACTCAGCCATAACATTCGCTAGGTAGCCATGGTCTTTCAGCTTATTCAGTTTCATATTCTTGTGAGGATAAACTGAGTGGTGATTCTCTTGTCAACAGGATGGTGAATCCTTCCACCATTTTACTATGAACTTTAAAGGAGTTGTGGAAGGCACTAAATCAATTTTGAGGCCAAGTCCAGCATTTTGGATAGCCTCTTTCAAATTTTTGACTACAGTTGGTCCTTCTCATTTGCATGTTTGACTTTCACGGATTTGATTATTTGCAGGTTTCTCCAACCCCTGCCTCCCTACCTCAGGTGCTTCTTTTCTAGGGGAACCTTCCCTTTCAGTGGCTCTGATCAGGTTTCCCAGCCCTTTAAAAACCCACCTTTGGTCCTGGGAGATAGCTGGCATGGTGTTGTGGTTTGAGTGTTGGACTATGACTCTGAAGACCAAAGTTCAAATCCTCACTTGACCATGCAAACCCACAGAGTGAGGCTGGGAAAACCATACTATCTCAGCCACAGAGGAAGGCAACAGCATGTCCTCACTGAACAACTCTTGCCAAGAAAACCCATGATAGGGTTGCCATAAGTTGGTAACCACACAGTAACAGTCTTCGGGAAGGGGCCATAATAACTGTTCTATCTGGAGCTTGGAAAAGCTAATTTATTGGATTAACCTTCCAGAATGCACCAGTCAGCATGGCCAGTAGCCATCCTAGTTGAGTGATTTTGGGGGTTTCCATCCCCCAAAGTAACTTCCAAGCTCTGTCTCTACCACTTAAAAACGGCCGTCTCCCAAGATAATGGTTTCTCACTTTGGCCCTTTTCGCATGCAGTTTCTTTTGCGACAGGGCCCCTTGAGCAGCTGTCCATACGACGCACTCCCATTTATGCTACGCTCACTAGCATAAAGCAGGTCGCGCATGGACGTTTTTATTTTCGGTTCTAAGCTGAAAATGGTGCGCGGTCACTCAATGCTCCCAGGGCCCGCACACACTTACCTGCCCTGCGGTGCGTCTCCCAGGCGCGCCGGTTGCGCTTCGTCCCCCAGCGCAGCTTACAGCTCCCAGGCTGCACTGCGGAAGGAAGGGGCGGGGCAGTCACGCGACCAGGAAGCCAGCTGCGGGACGAAGGAGTAGTGAAGAGAATGCCTCGCGCAAGAACCTGCTTGCACAAACGGCACCCCCCACCTCCGCGATAAGGTAACGTGCAGAAATGGCTTTGGTTTCCACAGCAGAGCTCTAGCCAGTACCCTTCTGCTCATCAACAATGAACCATGTAGCAGTGATGGCTAAATGGCTCCCTGCCTGTGCTCTGTTGCCTTTCTTCTGCCTAGCCTGGCTTGGCCTGGCCTGCTGGCAGCAGCTCAAGTGCTATAGGATTGGAGGAGGTTATCTAGAGGAGTGCTTCCTAAGCTATCTTGTGTGGGGGACTACCATCTTTTTCCCCAGTGCACCAGTGTAATAAATAACTTGGAGAAAAAGAAAACTCACAAAGAAATTAGGTACAGCATCAAATGAATCACATTTATTCTCAAATACTCATTCTACAGAAGAGGATGCTCATAAAGATGACCCCCCCCCAATATTGAATACCTCATGTTTTATTCCCTATCTCAACGCAAATTTTCCCTCCCCTGGGATCCCATTGGACAGAACCCCAGGAGTCACAAGCCTATCAGAGTCGCCTAAAAAGTTACATTTTCCCTCTCCCCCTATTTACAGTGTATGTGATCACGCATTAACCATGCCTCTTCCTCGTGCATCATGTTACATCCCAGGTGTCTTATCAGTAGTTTCAAAGTACCCCTTTTGTGCTCTGCCATGTCCCCATAAATCACTCCTTACATAGGCCTTGTCTTGTCCTCCTTATTGAGGCCTTGCCTTGCCGTCCTATCTTGAAAAATACCAGTTACCCTTTCAAGGTCTTTGGGAGGCCCTACCATCTCTAAAAAATCTTCCTTGTTAGACTTTATTTTATTACTGAGACTCAAATACAAAATATACTAAAATATATGTGTAAATATGTCTAAAATGTGTTATAAGCTAATACATATATGTGAGTAATACATGTTAATAATACTTGCAAAAACTAAAATGTATTTTTTTTTCTCTCAACCAGGGAGAGGGACAGTGCTTCAGGAGGCACATATATATCACATAGCTATAACTCCTGATGCTACCCCCTCAATTCCTCCTTGTGAGCAGTGCAGCCCCCTACAACACAGCCATTTCTGTGTTGTCAGACAGGTGGTATCAGCAGGGACATATTCATCTGTTTTTCTATAGCTGGATGCTCCATGAAAGACCTTCAGAATGACCTCTGGGATCCCTGTAAAGGAGGTCCTTAAAGGAAAATGGCTAGACACATTCCCACTGACCCCACCACTCTCCAGCAATATGGAAATGGCTTGCTGCTTACAAGGTGCTTTGTGGAGATTTTGACTGTTTTGTAGTCAGAATAGAATCAAGACCTCCACAATGACAAAAACAAAAAAGAGTTGCAATGGCATATGGCCAACATGCACCATATTAATTCACCCATAGGATGCCAGCCCACTGTTTCTTTCTTTCCCAGAACCTCTCCAAGGACCAGCAGTTGATGATTTAGTGACTGGCACTGCTCCAGGGAGTACCATTTTGAGTAGCACTGAAGCTCTCCATCCTTCCCAACATCAGGTGTATTAGTATCTGAGTAGGCACCAGGAACCCTAGAAAATGTATTCCAGGATTGTTGGTGCTTGGGACAGGGAAATGTCAGGTGAAGGGAAAGGAGCCACCAAATTTTCCTCCACACCGCTGTCAATAGGGACAATGTTTTGGAGAGAGAATATTCTGTATTCAGAATTGAGTTAGACTTCATGGTACTTGTTGGCCTTATTTTAGTTGCAGTTTAGTTAATTTCCTTTTAGACTGTATTCTTAAGCAACTGGACTGTTAAAATCACTCCATATATACCTTTATGCATCTAAATATAGACAGACTATGTTTCTATACAGAAAAGTATAGTGGGGAGTTATATACATCTGCCTCATAACGTGCACAACATATAATAGTAATATTTCACATTTCGTTTACAGGCCCCAGGGGAGCTGGCTGTGCTGTTTTCCTTTCTGGATGAAGCTGAAGAAGGAAAAGGAAAAACAGGAATAGCCATCAAATGGTTAGTGCTTCTGTTCTGATTAGATTAGATTAGAAATATATGAGATACTTACAGAATAGGGAATAAGGGCCATCCTGATTTTGCTCAACTAAAATTCCTATCAGTGTAGCCAGCAGGGCATGATGGAGGGTGCAATCAATGTTGGGAGGACCATGTGCTCTCTGTCCCAATTCCAAGGAAATTATGCTTCTAGATCTCCAAATTTGGCCTGTCAGGCTTTCCTCTCTGGCCTGTCAGATCTCCTACAAGGCCCCAATCCCTTTCCAAAGTCCTTCTCTCTCTAAGAATGGAGGAGAATCAGAAGAGACAACTAAACTACTGGCACTAAGACCACTCTCTCAGACTAGTGGCTTCAACTTAATATGTTTTGTCCTGTCTTCACTTTCCCCATCTAAGAAGACAGGGGCATAAAGAAGGCCAATTTAGTCCCCCGCCCACAGTCTAAGACCTCCTTAGCCAGAGACTATCAGAGTACTCACCAAGCAGTCCCCAGGAAAGGCATGGACTGATGGAGTGTTCTTCTGTCTAGAACCTTGAGAAAGGGGTGGTGGTGGTAGATGATTTATGTAGGTGAACCTGTGAAGAAAGAGATCCAGCCCCTGAGATAATCTGGTTCCTAGGAGATGAGGGACAATCTGGTCTTCCTAGTTCTCCCTGTTTTCCATCTAGTCACAATCCAATAACAGCCATATTCAGGTTTTAAAACTAAATCGTAGTTTTGAGGAATGTGAGTAAGCAGGACCAGTATCAGATCCTGCATGTTAGGGGCTACAAATCCCAGAGGGACACTTTAAAAATGCTTTTAAAAATTACCCAGCACTGTAAAGAGAACTGCATCAGGTTGTGGCAGTCAATGCTGTCCAGCTTACACATGGTGTACATATTAGAGCTAGGGTGAGAGGCATTACAGGCAAAGGAGATGACAGTGATAACTATATCTGCGTTGCATCATCATCATCATCATCATCATCCTCAATCATTATATTTATTTCTTACCCATTTCTCCCTATGGATTGTGTTGGAGAAAAACAAAAAATAATACAACATTTAGCATCAGTTAAAAGAGCATATAAAACCATTACATATTAAAACCCATCAATGAATACTTTAAAATAATCTAGATAGGCCTACTGGAAGAGATTGATCTTTACTGCTGATTTAAATACAGACAGAATCTCAAGCTGACAAATCTGTTAAGGCCCTTTCTGCAATGCACCTTTTCGCGGAGCTGGGGTGCGGGGATCGCACAAGCAGCCTCTAACGAGAGACTTTCGCGTCCCAGTTTCTTCAGCTCCACAGCTGCCACCTGCTCACGCAAGAGTCCCGCCTCTTCCCTCTGCAGTGCAGCCTGGGAGTTTCCCAGGCTACATTGGGGCAGGAAGTGCAAGCACCGTGGCTCCAGAGCTTTGCACACACGGCAAGTGTGCACGGGGCCCTGGAGCGATGCGTGATCGCGCACCATTTTCAGCTCACAGCCGAAAATGAAAAAGTGCGCGGTCGGCACCTGCCAGCCCCTGGAGCATCGCACAATTATGCGTGCATTGAGTGGACCGCTACTCACATTTGTGCAATGCTCGAGGGGCCCTTTTGCATGGCAAATGCCTTGCGAAAAAGGCCTTATGACAGGTCATTCCACAATCTAGAGGCAGCCAAAGAAAATGTCCTCTGAGTAACAGTCTAATTTTGGCTGACTGAAGTATTTGTCTCAAAGGACCTGAATGTATGGGGCAGATTGTACAGGAGAAGGCAGATTGTACAACATAGTATCCCTCTTTATAGCACCAGACTGAGGAAGCATTATGGCAGCTGGAGCATATGCTGCATTCACCACAGCTATTTGATATTACCTATACCCCAATAAGTTTTTGGGAGCTAGGAGGGAGACACTGGATGACCAATCTGAGGTTACTTTACCCATGAAACTATCAAAACTGGCACAAAGCCTTCTTCTTCCTTCTCTTTCTCTGATCTATGTGGAAGGAGAAGACTGGATTCACTCACATTTTCAACTAATCTGTGATTTGTTTAAACTGTCTTTAGCAATAGTGCCACCTGTAGACAGCATGCAGTTATTGAGAGAGTTTTATTTGATCTTCCCCCAGGGCCTTCTGGAAATTGACTGAAAATAGCTTCCAGGAATCCAGCTGTGGCCTCTAAACTATATCCACCCCACCCACCCAGAAGCAGCAAGAGAAGTGACCAGATGTAAAGCTGAAAATGGCCCTCCCAATTCCCTACATCTGCCCATTGGTTTTAAGTTGTAGTTGATCATAACATGCCAAAATGAAACCATGGTTTCTGATCCAGGCTTATTTGGATATATCACGGTCATAGTTCTTGCTTTGCATGAAAGCAGAAGCAAATGTTTCCAGTCTTTCTTCTGGCCATATTAGATGAGTAAAGAGCAGCAAAGAAAAGACTTTTCCATACTGTACTTAGCTATGTTTTAGAAATATAGCCAAATCAGGCTACTGATTTAAGCACATGTAAGCACATGTTTTAAATTTTTCTTGGTTTTAGTGCTTGTCTCTTGATGATTCCTCAGATTTTAAGAGTGAAACAAACAGCAATCAAGGAGACTTTTAAAGCTATAAGCCAAATTTCATTCTAATATTGTCTGAGTTTTTTGAATCTGAAAGTGCTTTTTAGACTGGTTCCTAAACAGACGTAATGGAAGAAAATGTTAACTCAAAATCTCCATTCTTCTTTCCCCCAAACAGATAATTGAGTCTCACAAGATGACCTTTGAATAAATAGCATGTGTAATTTATTCCCAAAGTTGATTTCAACAATTCTGGCCTCCGGGGCAAGTTCAGGAAGTACAGGGTTACAGAATTTGGTGTGTCCTAGCAGATCTGGGCATCAGATGAATAACAAAACAATCTTCTGACAAGGTTGCTCTGTTACAACTGTTTGATTTCCAGAACACAGTTTTGTTGGTCAGGCCAGAAAAATGCTGATCAGTTGGAAAATCTGGCTCTTCTAACAAGTGGGAAAAACGTCTGTGTGCATCCATGGATACAAAATGTCTATAGATACAAATGTTGATGGTTGGGTAGGAACGATGCAAATTGGTTAAGTAACAATGCAAGGCAGATGCATTTAAATATTAAGCCACATCTACTATACTGTGAAAACACTTTTGCATGTCCTTTCCCAACAGGACTCTCCGGTCGTGGAGGAAGATGAGGTCCTAATATGGGAAAGAGATCATTGTGGAATGTTCAGTTGAAGACTATGCATTTAATAAACTCATATCCAGAACAAGACTTGATTATTCCTTCATTTGATCAAGGTACCGCAATAGGTTGCTCGTCTTTGCATTTCAGGTTCAAAAAACAAAGTAGGATATAAAAATACATAAAGGTTGCAAACAACCGAAATACAATTTAAAGCAGCCAGCATTATCAGTGTGATCAAACTGCCATGGAGCTTTATTGTTCATACACTCCCAAAGTAGTATGTGTGTGATGACAGGAACGTAACATCTTCCGTATAGTGAGCAATGCCATAAGATAATCCTGTAGTCCCTACTCTTGAACAGCGAACTTTGGAGAAAGACAGGGTATAAATTCATATATCATAAATCAATATAGGCAATACTGTTCCAGGGACTGAGGAAATTCCCTTTGCAGTGCTGCTATCATTGCTCCACTAAGCTGGTCATGCAAGGGACAGAAACCATGGAGAGGGACTGCATGTGAGGAAGGTGGCTTGACACTAAGCAATAGCCATGTTCCTTTGTTTAAAAAAATGACCTACATATTCTGCACTACAAGCCTATCTTTATTCATCTATGTACAAGCAAATTATAGGAAAATCGATTGGTAAATTTTGTTAAGTTTTGGTGCAAAACTCAGAGTAGGAAGGGATTTTTCAAAAAGCTAAATTAGCTGTAAGGAAGAGTAGATGTAGTAGAGAGGCTTTTACAAACCGTCTTTTCTCAGAGTAGGATTAGGTAGCAAAGGCTACAATTCAGTACACTCTTTCCTGGGACTAACTTGATGAAAATACACTTTTGTCCTTGGGAGCAATTCCAGTGGATATAAAATATATTTGAAATGCTAATGCCCACAGTTTTCATATAATTTAAATGGGGGTTTAGACCATGCTAAAATGGTGAGCAGTTTTAATTTTAAAATATTGCTCCTGCAAAAGTCACAGCTGCCCACTCCTGTTTTTGGTTATTTTGATACCCTTTTAAAAAGGTATTAAATAGTTTATAAAGTGTGTCAAAAAGAAACAGAAATGAAAAGGCAGATGGACTGGTACTTATTTTCCCAGATTCAGCTATATGTTGATTGTTAATTGGGATAGAATGTAGATAGACATGTGAACCTAAATATCCATCCCATTGAAAATAAAACATTTGACATATAGACACACAACTGTTTGCATCCAGAAGCATATTTAGATGAGGATATTTCCATCCATATTGCATCACTTTCAATAGGACATACGTATGCAACTAAGTGTACATGCCAATTTATTTTCTTCCCCGGTTATAATAAGTAATCATACATAGGAGCAAACAGTAGATACTAGCTGCAGATGAAATCAAATTTCTGAACATAGATGATGAATTGAAAATGCCTGTTCCTAAAGTGTGAAATGCAACACTGGTATCCTTGACTGAAACGGGAGGCTGTTTTCTTTTCTCTTGTCAAAATCTCATTTTCAGACCCATTCTGCACAATGTGTATTTATTCTAGATACTGATATATAAATAGCCTTTACTGAATGAGTAACCATGGGAATTAATAGAGTACACAGCTGGGTTCTAAATGTGTTACTTACATTTATCCTCTCTGTTCAAAACATTTCTGTTTCAAACAGCAAGAAGTGTATTTCAGACAGAAATGTGGAGGGATGAATTTGACAAGGCCTACATATATAAATCTCCATCCTCTGCCTCTTTAAATTCTTTCAGAATTAGTGTATTCAGTCAACCCTTAACATTTCCTAGTATGTGTTGTTCCCAGTTTTTCCCCCCAATAGTGCAATGAAAACCATTAATAATGGCATCAGAAACCCTGTTGTCATCATTAGCATAAATGGTTGTGGCAAGTAGTGCATATTATTCATAGTGCATATTAGTGTGAAGCATTCAGTAGATTCATTTAAGAAGAGTTATATCAATGGCGTTGTAGTTCTTTCAGTCGGATCTCCTCTATAGCAGCGGGGCTTAACCTTTTCTTTACTGGGGACCCCATATAAATATAATTTACTGCTGGGGCCCTCAAAACTTAAGATTTAAATATTTAAATTTAGATTTAAATACTCAAATATTTTTTAAATATTCAAATATGTATTTATTTATTAAAGATTTTTGGAGATTAGGTTTCAAATTCCTGCTCAGACACTGAGTGACCTTGGGCAAGTCAGATTTTCTGAGCCTCAGAGGAAAGCAAAGGCAAACCCCCTCTGAACAATTCTCACACACAAAAAAAAAAAAACACCTGTGATAGGTTCACCTTAGGGTCACCATAAGTGACTTGAAGACACACCACAACAAAGTCCCATTGACAGGAGGAGGTTCTTTCTAGGCACCATGTTTCTTCCCTTTGAAAACTGACTTTAAGGTGACCCTAAGGGGAATCTACTATGAATGTTTTCTCGGCAAGATTTGTTGCCTTTGCCTTTCTTTGAGGCTGAGAGAATGTGACTTGCCTGAGGTCACCCAGTAGGTTTCTATGGCCAAGTGGGGATTCAGACCTTGGTCTCCACAGCCATACTTTGGATGTGTGCACACGTCTGCTGCTGTGTCCCTTTCAACAGGGATGTGGCAAGAGGAGGTGGTGGTGGTGGTGGTGGTGTGGGCACTGAAACTGCTCTCTCGTTTGCAAATAAGGGAGCAGGTTTGGCATTCACACCTCCTATTGCCACGCCTCTGTTGATTCGGTTGGTGTCCAGCAGCAGGATTTTGCAGACCTGCTGTGAGGGCTCTGAAGACCTCCAGGGGTCCCTGGATCCCAAATTAAGAACTACTGCTTTATCGAGTTGTGGGTCCAAAGCTAAGGGAGAGCTGGATCCTGTATGTTGTTTTTTGTAGCTTCACTCAATCAAAATTCCTTTTTCCTGCCCCCTCCCTCATGAATTGCTGTTTCTGGAAGCCCCCAAGACTCAGTGCAGATCCAGCGTCTATTTTAACATCCAAAAAGTGTTCATTTTTCAAAACCAGAAGTGGATTTCTGAGCATTTTCTGATTTGTGTTTTCTGACATTGCTGGCAATCTGAGTGGCCCCCAGAGATTCTCAGAGACAGAAAATTGATCACCAGACCCAGGACTTAGAAGAAAATCAGTCGATTGGTTATAGCAAACCAAAAGCAGGGCACCAAAGATAGTTGAGGTCAGATGTACTGCTCAGGCATAAAGGTGAGTGGTTGTTTTTAAATTAGCCTTGCCTATATTTCAAGACTGTGGCAAGGGTAAGGTGGCATTAGATACAAATATGGGAAGTAAATAAAAAGTTTTCTGTTGTGTGATTAGGTCAGCTGTCCCCCAGCCTGTGTTGTCTGGGTGGTAATGGGAGCGCAACACATCTAGAGGGCATGCTGTTGAAGAAGAAAGCTTTGTAGCACTTGCACTATCCTTATGATTACATTTTACATGTTTTGAATTTCCACTTTTGTCAAGAAAGCCAATAACTCATGGAGATTGTATTCAGTTTTTTGGCAGATCCTCAGATGGATCAATAGAGACCTCTGCTGGTCAAAGAGAAAACAGACTTGAGATAACAAGTCAAAGAACAGGTTAGAGATAAAACAGTAACAAAAATAATTCTCAAGCTACAGACTTTAGGTGGGTTACTGCTCCACCTGTTTTGTGGCAGGCACAATTCCCACAACTGTTCTACTGTTTTATCATTGTTTTCCCCAGCAGACAGACAAAATATGGACAGCCACTCGTTTAAACACATGTGTGAGTGTTATAGGCCAGGATCCCTAATGTAAGTACATGGGTATTTGTGCCTGTGTAGGTCAGCTGCACTTTACAATGGGCGCTTCAGAATTTTGAGGAGAAAACCTGAAATCCAATTTATTTAATGACAGGTTTGTTAAAGGACTCTGAGTTCTCTGATGTCGTTGTGCTAGCATCTGTCAAAGCCTATAAACAAGACAATTTTTCTTGGCTTCAGCAAAGTAATTTATGCTTATATTTGCTAGTTCTTCCCACAATGGACCAAAAAAAAAAAGCAGACTAGCAAAAATAAATAAAAACACTAATCTATCCTGCTTTAGATATTTGGAACATACATTAATCAACATTAGCTGCAATTGTCTGCCTTTCAGTCTGTAATTCAAAATAAATGATGTAACTGGGAAGATGAATTTTGTAGTTTTAGGACAAAGCATCTTTTTATAATGAGGACATATTGTTTCTTTTTAAATAATCACAGAGGGTTGGATCCAGATTTGATCATACTTAGAGTAGTAGAATAGATCCATTGAACTCAACTGGATTTAAGTTAGTCATGACTTACGAAGACATACAGGTATTTGGTGTCTGAGTGACTCTACTGCTGCTGTATAAACTTGGGCAGATCACTTTTTCCTTGGCTATCCTCTGCTGTGTTGGTACAACGCTGAATAGAATGAAGCTCATGACCTACACTACTGCTTATCTCCAGACTCAGCCTTAAGGCTGAAGTTTGACTATGTGCTTATCTGAGAGTAAGCTCCATTTTAACCAGTAAGACTATCAATAGACATGCTAAGGATTATGCTACATGACGAACAGTCCTGAAAGTCTGAATGGCCTGCTTGCAACATGCATGTTTTCTTGTTTGTGAGCACCTGTATTGTTACAAATGGTTAATCTGCAACAAACTGCAAGTTCATACTCTACATCTGTCCCAGTTTAACAGGGATATTTCCAGTTAATCCTCTGACTTCCCACTTTTTTGGATGCTTTTAAAATGTCTCAGTTTCTCTCCTCCCCCTCCCCCTCGGACATGCCCCCTTTGTCCCAGTGGTGGAGCTTGGAGTGTGTGGAGGGGGGCAGGAGTGGAGGGGGGCTACAGCACAGGGGACATGGCCACGGTGTGTGTGGGTGTGGCCAGGGTACACGGGGGCATGGCTACAGGCTGAGACACCCCAAAGACTGCCGCCTATCGCCCCTTATCCCTACGCAACTGCTTTGTCCTCAGCTTACTTCAGCTGCTGCAAACTAAGTTCACAGTACAAAAGTAGTTAGCACTCAACTTGGCTGAGGGGGAGAAGTATGCTTAGGCAAAAACAAATTCTGCAGCCTCTACTAGTTTATGTGTTCCTCCTCAGTACCTTCAGCCATCTTGACTACATTCTGATGTTGCTTTGACCTCATGTGTCTTAGTTGTCATTTGTGAAATATTGGAGGGTATGCAAGTTATTTGCATAACTTGGAGGGTATGCAAGTTATTTCTAGACATACATTTGGTTGCTCTTCTGATATTATTTAAATATCAGAAGCAAGATTTACCAAAATAACAACTTACGAATTAATTGGCAGTTGCTGTGGATGATAAGACCTGCATCTTACCTGCCTCTGAGACATTTGGCACCCACTTTTTCTGGTTTGTTTTTTAAATGTTAATGCCACAAACAGACTGACTTCAATGCCCAGCATCCAGTGGGGTTCCTCTGTTGGATCCTACTGCTCACTAGACTTGGCAATTCGCCCTCCCTCCTACAGCCCCCAAACCTGCTCTGGAATGCTGGGAAGTCCTCTGGAGATAGATGTTCAGACAGTGGAGAACTGCAGTGACAAAGGATAGAGAGTAGATTTTGAGTCCGCTGCCACTGGATGCAAAAGTACACCATTGGAAAGATCTTAGTCAACATAAAATACTTTTTTTAAAGGAAGTATCTTTATAATTTATAGTCTTGCATCTGCACTAGCTGTGCCCTTTGTTTTGTTTCACTTATTTATCCAAAAACAACTGTTCCAAGAGAAGTTGGAAGTCATCCAGACTTTAGAAATTGTTGAAATGGTTTACGTAACAGATCCAGAAGGCATGTAATTAAACAATAACTCTTTTGCACCTGGAAGAGAGGGCTCACTTACAGCTAGAAACTAATTGTTAGAGTTGCATAGCACCAAGATCTTAGGAGTTTTTCACACAAAGCATTCACAGTGGAATAGTGTTGGGAAAGTCACAAGCTTGAATGGGGGTTATTGCATGACACTGTGGTTCTCTGACTTGCTCCTTTCTAAAATCCAGCTCTTTTTCCCCACAAAACAATCCATTAATTGACCCAAGTCATGCTACAGTTCCAGCGGCAGAGCTTGGAGTATATGGAGGGTGGACTGGAGGGGGTATGGCCACGGTGTGTGGGGACATAGCCAAAGTGTGGGTTGGCGGATGCGGTGTGTGGGGGCATGGCAATGGTCTGTGGGGGCATGGCTGCAGGGGTGTGACTACAAGCTGGGATGCCCCAAAAACATTGCCATTGGGAGCAAATAGCCCCCATCGCCCCCCGTTGCTACATGACTGTACAGTTCTGTTTCACTTTGCTGTGCATAAGAGCTATATCAGTTCAATGTTGAATACAGGTGTGGATCCCTGAGAATGGCTTCTGTTTGTGAATGCCTGTATTCTATCTATAGGTGGAGAAGTCCTGGACTGTCTATGTGCTTCCACTTCTTCTCTTTCTACCTACATTTTGTATGTCTGCTCCTTCCTTCTTTATTTTGCAACAGAATTGCACCCTCACAAATATGGTCTAGGGTGGCTGCCACCCAAGAGCATATACCAGTCTACCTTGCCTTTATATGCAGTTTCTGTGAATCCTTCTTTCCTTCCTTCCTTTCTTCCTTCCTTCCTTCCACTTTTGTTTGACTTCCACAGGTATCTTGCCTAACTTGTGTTCCTGGCTCCCCCCCTTTCATTCTTTTGAGATGCTGCCCCCTCCCATGGCACAGGATTCCAATCTGATACCATTTGTATTTGTTTTAACTATTTCAGCTGCACAGGCAAAGTGCATATAGAGAGAGACAAGAAACCCAAATAAAGGAGGACAAAATCACATATTTATATATTTGCAAATGTATGAAATTGACCAAGAAAGTTCTACTCAGCTTCCTGAGTTATGTGTTGAGCACAAAGTGAAGAGATACACTTTAAGCCAGAGATGAGGAATGGGTAGTTCTCTAAATACAGTCCTCCCTCCCTCCACGTTCACAGGTTTGACTGTAGTGAATTTGATTATTCACAAGTGCATGCGCCTTCCCCTCCATTCTCCTCCCATTCCCTTGTATTTTGTCAGGCATGAAGGAGGATGGCAAGTGCACCTTGGAAAAAAGAGCAAGGGAATGGGGAAGGGAAGTCATGTGTTCATTCTCCCCTCCCATTCCCATGCATTTGGCCCCAGCAGGAGAATGCGCACCAAGGCAAAATACAAGGGAATGGGAGGGAAGGCCCCTGTACTCCTTCCTTTTCCTTTCCGGAACTCCCCTGCCCATTCCTACGCATCTTGCCCTGGCACAGAGAGCTCACACCAAGGCAAAAAGCAAGAGAATGTGGGAGGGGACTCCAGAAGGGAATGGAGGGGGAGACTGGGAGCAGGAATTATTAGGAGTTTTTCTACTTTTGTGAAGTTTCTCCACCCTGAACCCTCATCAAAATGGAGGGGCCACTGTATTTCTGGACTGCAGCTTTCATCATTTCTCACCATTACCTATGCTGCTCAAGACATTTTTTGCTGCCTAAACAGAGCAACAACATGGCAGATAATGGGCACCCACCCGTATTAAGGTCCATAGTACCTAAATCCAGCCAAATTATTTTGATCAATGAGACAGAATAACCCACCCACAGCAGTCTCTGTTCCTAGGAGTGAAAACACAATAGTCTAATTTCTTTTGATTAGTCCAAACCAGAATAGTCCCACTGTTTCAATTAGTTAATAGTGAGTCAATGCATAGGTAAACCCCCTTGATTCAATTGGTCCACTGGAGTTAGGACAAACAATGAGGCTGAATCTATGCAGGCTAGATAATATCTCCTCACCTCAAGCCTAGTCCTGTTGGAACACACAACATCCCCAGCTTTCCAAAATGAAAACATTCCTGTTTGATGCCTGAAGACTTTAAAGCAATGTTTAACAACCTCCAATTTACTCTGCTGTTTTTGGAAAGAACTGGGTTTTGAAAATGTGTGGTTTGACCCCAGAATTGGGATCAAGGTGGTGATGGTAGAGGGTGGAGCCAGGTTGGTCACCTAGGTCAGGTGGTCTCCTAGGTCACTTGATTGTTCCTGCCACAGAAGGGTAGCTCCCTTGTTTGTATCAGCATCTAGAAAAGGTAGTGCTGCCTTTGGGGAGGGGGTTGGTGTTTATATGCACACATTCACAGGTTAGCATTTCAACTCTTCCTGCTCTGGCAGCTTCACTTTGGCCCTTTTCACGCCTTACCTTTTCTCAATGTGGGCGTGCGGAGATCACACAAGCAGCCTCTTGCGAGGCACTCACGTCCCCTCTGGTGCTGGAAGGAAGCGTGAGGGCTCTGCCCTTTCCTTCTGCAGCGCAGCTGGCTACTTTCCCAGGCTGTGCTGGGGGAGGAAGCGCAAAGGCCGCGTCTCCAGAGGCACCGCATGCATGGTAAGTGTGTGTAGGGTCTGGGAGCGATGTGCAATCGCGCATCATTTTTGGCAAGAAGCCGAAAAGGATATACTCCATGATCGCCACCTACTGGCCCCGGCAGCATTGCGCGATTGCGAGGACGTCATGTGAAACGGTCCTCGCAGTCGTGCGACGCTCCAGAGGCCATTTCGCATGAGAAATGACATGCGAAAAGGACTTTTATAGAAGTGCAGGTGGGCAGTCAGTACAAAGGAAAAACAAAGGCTATTTTGATTAAGGCCATTTATGCACTACACTGTTATGGTGCTATTATTCCACTTTCAACATCCTGTGGAATTCTGGTTTGTTGTTTACTGGGGCCAAAGAGCAATCTGGCTGAGAATACTAAATGCCTCTCCCTAAACTGCAAACCCCAGGATCCTATAGGATGTTGCAAGTGGAATAATAGCACTATAACAATGTAGGGTGAAAATAGCCTTAGTGAAGATGTACATCTGTCAAGGGAATACAAAAAAAAAAAAATTGCAGCTGCTGTGGTCATGTGACCAGCCACAAACCCGTACAGCGAATACAAATTAGGAACACCCCCTTACCCCAATGTGGCTACATAATGGGGGTCCTTGTGTGGCTGGTCAAACTGATTTCAGCTTGGATTAAAACAGGTGTGTATGTGGCACTAAAGGGCTCAAACCAGGGTGGGGTTACTGAGCTGGGATCCAGGCCCGTTAATTAACAGCTTGCTGCAGTTTGTGAACACCCAACACCCAGCTGCCTGAGAAGATCATTTCACCCTGCCTAGTGGGAGGGCCACAGGTTCAGTACTTAAAGCTTAAGCCTTTGAAATTTAACAGCCCACAGCCCAACTCAACAGAAATCTGGCAGATATCATTATGGGTACCTACCAAAGACAATTGTTGTTGGTAGGACGGTTACAAAATTAACTTTTCTGGACAAAGGCTGCCCTGATTCCTCACTGTGACCTGATAAGATAAAGGCATGCTGGAAAGAATTGTTTACATCATTCATTTCTTGCTGGAATGCAGGTTAAATTGACCTGGCCCACACAGTAAGAGAAGAGAACTAGGGAAATAGATCTTTATGTACAGCTTTCAGCTTGATGCAGCCAAAGTTAAGCACTTTTAGGTCCCTGGTTTCACTATAAGATTTCAACAGAAGAATTAACAGTATGCTTTATTTTCTTCTGTTGAAAAAAATTGAACTTGATAGAGCTCACCTAAGGTTGTATCATATATGGAGAATTACTCTTATGAGAAAACATAAGGAATCCATTAAATATCTTCAATCTAGTGCTTCTAAGGCACCAATCCGAGAGACTGTTACATGGAACTAAGGAGCCTCACTGAATTCAGAGGAACTTAATCATTTCTGTATAAACATGCACAGGCCTTCTTCAGAATAAATAGTTTGTGCAGAAGGTAAATCTGTTTATGATAAGATGGGTAAAAGAGTGGATTAAATTAAATTCGACTTCCTTCTCTTGAAAAGAATGGGACTTGCACAAGATTGGGTTATACTTCTTTGCTCACAGATACGTATGTAGCATTGATTTGGAGAATATTTAGAAGATAACTGCATTTAGTTTTCTTTCATACTTCCAAGCTTAAATGGTGAGAGAAAATCTTTGGCAACAGATCTATGCAGGCAACATAAATTGGTTCATTTAAATATTTTTGCCAGTTATAGATGATATGGATATAACTGTTCCTCTAACCCACTGGTTCTCAACCTTCCTAATGCCGCAACCCTTTAATACAGTTCCTCATGTTGTGGTGACCCCCAACCATAAAATTATTTATTTATTATTTACAATGCCTCCCCCCCCCCCCGGGAAAGGCCGCCTTGCCGACCAGGAACGGGGGGGCAGGCAGGGAGGGAAAGAGGAGTCGCGCGTCTCCCCCGGGGGAAAAACTCCGAGAACCCCCTCCCGGGCTCTGCTTCTGCTTCGCTCTCATTTCCCCTGGGGGGCGGCAGCGTGGGAAAAGTTTCCAGAGTGTTGACCCTGGCCGGGGGGAGCAATCCCAGCGCCTTTGTCTTTTGCGCTGGGTGCAGCTTGCCCCCCTGGAAAAGTGCCACCTTGCGGCCCCCCAGCCCTTCCACAGTGCCCCCTTCCATGTTGAGTGGGGCAGGGGCCATGGTGAGGAGGGGGCCTGCCCCCTGTGCTGCTGCCACCCCGCCAAGCTGGCCCATCAGACGGGAGGTTCTTCTGGTAGTGGAGAAGGGGAGCGATTTCAGTCCTTTCTGAACAGGGGGCAGGAGGATGCGAGTGTGTAGCTCACGCTTGCGCACCACCACTCCTGCTGTGGTGACCCTGTGGCCGCACATTCTCCCGCCAAAGGGGGCAGGAGGACACGAGCGCGTGGCTCGCGCTTGCGCATCACCACCGAGGAGGGAATGGAGCCTAAGACCATTGGAAATATGTATTTTCCGATGGTCTTAGGTGACCCCTGTGAAAGGGTCATTCGACCCCCAAAGGGGTCACGACCCACAGGTTGAGAACCGCTGCTCTAACCCAATATGTGAGTATAGTGTTTGAAGGCTGATAGGACTGTTGGCGTAAAGAGATATTGCCCAGTTCTGTTAGGCAAATATTTTCTCAATCTCAGAACAGAGGTGTTGATTCTCTCACAGAATTCAGGTATTATTTGTATTTAGCACTCCTTCCTGATTTGAAATCTACCAGCTCTACAGTCTTCTCAGCTTTAGGTCCCCAGATGTTGCAGCTCTATAAATCCCACAATCTATGACCATTGAGCATGCTGGCAAGGGTGTTAGGAACTGTAGTTCAGCTATACCTGGAGATCAACAGTGGGAAAGCCTGAATTGTAGTGTTGCAAACACTGCTGGAACATATTAGCTACATCTGTCCAATATTGTGATTCAAATGCAAACCAGTTTCTCATAAAATGCCAGAGAAATGTAGCATCAGGTTGCTGCTAAGTGAAGTCAGTTTTGTGTTTATAGGTTTATTTTACCAAATTAATACCGTATGTTCTGGTCCTAGAATTGGGACGTGCTGCTGCTATCAGGACTTAAAGCTAGTGCAAGGACTTAAACTTCCTTTGGTTTTAATGAACTTAATTGTGACTAATTTAAGATAGACTGAGGCCTAATATTTATCTCTTTTACATACGTGAAATGTGCCATCAGAGTGACTTTGTAACAAATTCACTCACATTTTGACTGACAGTCAGGGGGTACACCCACAGCCAGAATACCAAAATGGCTCTATATAAAACGTGCAGAGCCAACTTTTCTTTCTTTTTCTTTTCCCTGTCATGACAGTTTTCAGAAATGAATGCAAGGTTTCATATTCTCTGTATAGACAATGCATACGTGCCTACCTCTTTTGACTTTTGTTAGTATCCACAGCCCTAGCATTTAGGGTCAGGGGCTCTGCTACATGCCAATATATCTCCTACCTGCAGGAAGTCCACATTTATTCCCAGCACTGGGAACAGAATTATATTCACATTGCCTTGATGAACAGCTCTCCTTTTTACAACGAAGTGATAAATTCAGGCAGGACAAGCTCATGATATTTTGCTGAGACAAAGTGGAAGATGCCCTCCAGTCCTCTTTCATTTCCAGAAGCTGAATGGACTGAGTTGAACTTGCATCAAAGTTGGTGACCAAAGAGCTTCAATCAACATCCCCCAAAGAAGCAGGCTAGCCTGTCCTATGGCACACGTAGGTCTGTCCTCCATCTTCTTGTCACCTACCTTCCATCATCTTGGTGCCTCAAACAGCTGTCTCACTCTGCTTGCATAATAGGGCTCACCCTAAATCCAGACTTGCAAGAGATGTATGTTCGATAAAATAAACACGGGGCTCTGTATCATGAGGCTTTTGTCTGCTATGGAAATATCTAGTGCTAGGAACTCAGAAGTCCAATCTGTGTAGGAAACCCCAAAATATAGTTGTCTGTAAGAATCAACACGTATTTCTATAGACTGGGGTGGACAAAGTATGTCTCTGGGGACACACACAGCTCTCAAACCTTTTTATTTGCATGTATGTGGATGTCCTCGTTCCATTTTATCTGGTCAAAAATGTTAATTGTTTCTCTTAGAAGTTTCCAGGAGCAATGACTCACCTTTTAGAAAGACCCCGTCGCACTCCATCCCTGCATTGTTTAACATTTTAAAAATTCAGTTTCCCAAGACCAGAAGTGAACTTCTGGCCATTCTCACCCTCAAACATATATGGCCCACAGACCCACTAAAACCCTGACTCCTGCTAAAGATAGAGAGGCAGCCTGTTATGCAATTTGTTTCATCTAACCCAGTGTAGCTTGCTCTGGCTAGCAAAAGCTTTCCAAGGTCTTAAGAGAGAAAGGTCTTTCCCACCACCAGCTACCTTTACCTCCACTGGAGTTGCTAAGTGAGTTTCAGCACACAGAACAGGTGTATTGTGGCAGAGTTTGAGCTACCATAGCTGTAGGGAATTAGAGTTCCAAACAGTGCCTATTCCAAACTCTGTTCTGATCCAGAGATAAATGGCTTCACTAACTTGAGCCTCTGACTTGTAAAGTTTAGCTAAGGCCATGATGGACCAGCAGGGATATTATCAGTCAGGGCCTTGAAAAAATAATGTTCTTGCTTACAGTTCCCAGAATCCTCAGACAGCATGATTTTTGAGTATTCATGGGAAATTACACAAAATCCAGATGGGATTTAGGTAAATAAGATATATTTGCCTATTCCTTATTTGTTCGTTTGGAAGAGTTCATACAAGTGTCCCACCAATAGCTCCACATTGCAGTTGGGTATGCAACGGAGTCTTGCAAACTGCATTCAGACTGCACCCAGTCACAGCGTCAGACTACTGGTGATGAACCCTTTAGGGATTAAGGCAGAGATAACCAGAAGTCTGACACTGTTTAATTTTTTTTTTAGCCCCTGGAGCAATCAGCCTGAAACTTCCTCACATCAGCAAGGGAGTACAAGCACTAGCAGGATCAAATAGGGATTTTGGACCTGTTCTGCTGAAAGAAATGGAGATGAGCTCACACAACAAGTTAAACTAGAAAGAGAAACTCAGTGACGAAACAATACTAAAACTATTGCACAGTGACTTCTCTCTTAATTTAAAAATGAAAAGTAGAAATGGAAGAATTAGATCTAAACTCATAATTCTTTGACATATTTAGTCAAACTTAAGTCCCGTTGAATTAAATGGGACTTGCATCCATGAAATGGGACTTACATTCACACGCAAAGTTACTCATGGGCAGAATACTTGCAAATTGAAGCAGAAGTCTTGTGACATCTTAAAAATTAATTTACTCCAGCATAAGTTTTCATGAACTTCAATCCGCTTAAGTCCATAGACACTTATGCTGAAATAAACCAGTCTTTAAGGTACCAGAAGTCTCTTTCTTTTTATATTGAAACAGACTAGTCCATCTACTTGTTTGTGTACTGAAGCAGGAGCAAGTACACACTGCTGACCCCACTTCCCGGACTTGTAGCCCTGGGCTAGTTGTGCCCCCTCTCTGCGTCTGCCTGTTGAGCACAGACACATCTGAAAAGGAATCCAGGCACATAAGTTGTGGCCGCAGCATCCGAGTATAGGATAAGTTCCTAAGTTCATGCATAAGAATTCCTTACAGGTGTTCATATTCAACAGGTAGAACTGTGTAGATAGGTCTAGTCCAGAGTCATGATGTTGAGAACGGAGACACTGGCTATGATTCTGCACCTACTTCAGAACAGAAGTGTCCTGCATATAAATCATTCATGATTAACCCTACAGGTAAGGAAGTACACTGTTACAAATTGTTATAATTTCTACACTCCAAGTAAGGAGGTACACTGTTATAGCAAGTGGGCATCTTAACTATTTTCCCCCTTTGGGTACTATTATCTTAGATTTTAACATGCACACAAAGAGAATGAAATCCAACTTTCTAAGGAAAAAGTAGATTAATCAAGTGGATCCAGAAATCATCTTTTCCTCCCCAGTTTCCAATTTTTAGTATAACATTCTGAGTTCAGTTTGTGTGGACATATTAATTTCAGTTACAGTTCCAGCTTCAAATGCAATAATAGTTTGATTGGTACTCCAACAATAACAATCAACAGGGGTACTGTTTGGCACACTCCTTTGTGTAAAATTCCAGGAATCCAGGAGACTGTTGGAGCAAAAAAACAAAGTGAAGGAGAATCCCTGAAAAATGCCAGGCAAGCTTCAGCCAGGAGAGGAAATGAGGCAACAGCAAGAAACTGCAGCTTGCATAGTGCCAGCTATTCCGACACTTTAACCGGAGTTGTGTTTGCATATGAAGATACACATGTATCCCATGTGACTTGAATTCTTTCTGCCTTTCTCTTTGTCCTGCCAAGTGTCTATCAGCTTGCACATCTATAGGGTCAAAGAAAACCAAACCATACCTGTGCAAACTTTCCAGCCACCCTTGGAGAAAAAATGTGTTTGTTTTCCTGTGCTTCAGTTTTCTGTCCTTTCCACATTCCCAGTTGCTAGGGCTTCTAGATAGCACATTCACTCTTCTCTCCATTCTAGAAGCAAAGCTACTCTTCCTGTATGCCTGCTATTCTTAAAGCTAGGGGGGAAAATGCCCAGTACTAGAGCACTTTGCATCCACAGAAACTCAGTATTATCTCATCATGGTGGAGTAAATATATATCTGTAAAAGTAAATGAATCTAGGCTACTTCCAGATGTGATTTTGCATACCTTCCAGCTGCCCAGATTTGTCAGGAATAGTCCTGATTAATCCTTTGTCATACCACTTTTTTCAGCTGCTTTTAAGATGTTGGTTTCTCTCTCCTCTTCCCACTTTCTCCCTTTGTCCTTCATCTAATTTCAGTTGCTGAAAACTGAATGCAAAAATAGTGTGCACTCAGTTAACTAAAGAGAGTAAAGGAGGATGAAATGGGTGTGGCTTCCCACCCCTACTTGTTATATTGAGGGATTGAGGTCCTTGCCACTTGCCAGCTAATTCTGGATCCTGTCTAAGGCCATTTCCGCACTAGACGGTTATAGCGCGATTATTCCACTTTCAACATCCTATGGAGTCCTGGGGTTTGCACTTTAGGGAAGGACATTTAGAATTCTCAGCCAGAGAGCTCTTTGGCCCCAGTAAACTACAAACCACTTAACCAAGGACCCATACAAATCTCATCTGTTTGTGGGATTTTACCACTCTAATAGGGTCCTGTGTAACACGGGCATTCAAGGGTTAAACCTTAAGCATTTCTTAAGCAAGTCTTACCTACATTAATCACATTTAAACATATATCTCCTAGCCTTACCAAAATCAGCATTTTAGGGTGACATGTCAGGGCTTATCAGGAACTTTTATCGAGAACACTCCATCAAGAGAACGCTCTTCCTCGTATGGGAGGCCTGACTTGCTCTGACTTAGCTCTTTTATTCTCTCCTGATGCCCACTCAGTGTTTTGGTTATTCAGTCAGAGGTTTACATCTTATCTTTTTGTTCAGTATCTTAGAGTCTAGTGTACGCCCCATTTTTAGAATACATCCTACTACTTATGTTCAGGTGTCTCTAATCTACTAACTCATAGAGTGTCCTTAGGTCATTCTTTGCTGTACTTGTTTACATTTTTTTAGAGGAACATCTCGCATTCTTCTCAGGCTTGAAATCTGAACAAGCTTCTTTTATTATAAGATAGAAAATGGGCAGGTGCTGTCATGAATCTTAGGCTCTGTATTCTACATCTATAGGTTTCTACCAGGTTATATGTCCTTATTTAATGATATATAGTGAGTGCTAGGGTTCGGTTCCAGGACCACCACCACCCATAGATACCAAAATTCATGGATGCTCAAGTCTCATTATGTACAATGGTGGAGAAAGATGACATCTCTTTATATAAAATGGCAAAATCAAAGTTTGCTTTTTGGAATTTTTATTTTTTGAAATATTTTCAAGCTGTGATTGGTTGAATCTGTGGATTCTGTGGAAGGCTGACTGTATAAATAATTTAATGATACATGCACAGGCTGAGGAGCTGCCAACTAAAATTTGTCTGGCCTGTAACAAGAAAGCAGAAACTTGCCCTTCCCAATAGACTCGGGCAAAAGCACCCTTTTCTAGCTTGCACCCTTTCCTAGCTTGTGTTTTCTTCCTCGTTAATAACGTTTGCCATCTTGACTACATTCTGATATTTCTAGGCCACATGTATGGTTTTCATCTGTTAAATGTTGGTAGGTATAAGTGTATCTCAGGCAAACTGGTCTTCCCTTCACTTTCCCAGGGCAGACCCCATGCATTCACCCATCCACCCATCAAATTTACTGCCAGATACATGAGGGCTATGTGAGACCACTGTAATACTTCAGACCTACTCAGCATTTTGATTTTTTCACCATGCCCCAAAGTACAGTCAGTCTGGAGCATAGCAGAAATACCAAAGTGGCTGGTCCTGATGATGATGATTGCATTAACATGATCAAAACTGTGGGACTTTTGTGGCAAAAGTCTGTATGTAATCCATAGAGTTTTGAAGTAATATGCTTTGAAAATAATCACTACATGCCTACTTGTTTCTGTTTAAACAATCTACACAATAGCTGTGGTATGGACATAGACTAAACCACTATGGTTGCTTGCAAACCTCAAATATTTACTTTTAGACTCACTGTAATTGGTCTTGCTACTCAGCAGTGTAACATTAGAATCACGTCTGAGTTTATTGTTTCTGCTGTATTGATCCAAGAGGTATCATTCTTGTCTCAAATTTTTCTCCCATCACCTAAAAAGATTTACAAGTTGAAAGCAATAGTAATTAGAGCTGGAAAATAAGGCATTACAAGAAATGTGGTTTCCCAGCAGGATCAGGGTGTATTAATACTTGGATGGGGGACCACCAAAAAATATGAGGTGCTGTAGACTACATTTCAAAGGAAGACAATGGCAAAACGCCTTTGAGTATCCTAGTCTAAGAAAACTCTATGAAATCCAAGGGGTTGCCATAAGTAAAAGCACACACACACACAAAATTATTTACTAGTTGCACATAACAAGGATGTAGTGAACGTACATCTCAAAAGCAATATAATGAGCAGAAACAATGTTACTTTAGTGGTGTAATGGCTAACATTTTCTTCTTACTTTCAAAAGTACTATAAATGGAAAGTAACAAGCAGCTCAAGAAAAAATATAACACATTAACACATATAACAAATATAAGACATATAAAACAACACTAAAAAGGATTGCAACAAGCAATAATAATGTTTTGGATTTGTTTGAGCACTGTAACAGCTAATAGGAATGGATTACTATTTAAAAAATAACTTTCCATGATCTGTTAGTAATATTTTTCCCAGAATTTTAACACAGATGTTGCGGATAGCCACAAATTGTTCAAATTCCTTCATGATGATGTATAGAAATAAAATTGTTTCAAAACAAAAGTGTGCCAAATGTATGCATGTTATTGGTTAAACATAATAATTTAAGATTCCACCTAGTTTATAGCCAAAATTGGCTCAGAAAAGCAACATTTGCATGATCCAGGACTCACTGGGAAAACACTGCAAGACACTTATGAGATGTTCTTATAAACTAGAAATGACATTTGGTGATGTTTGCACACAGAATGTGTTGCCACAAACCAATTTCAGGAACTGAAGAGCTTGGCAATGTTGGCCGCATAACAAGACTGCATAACACAAAAATTATTCTCCTGGTTTCAATCAAGTAGAAATTGCAGACTATGAACTTCATAACATGCCGGCTTAAATCCAAAGTCAAATATTGTCACTCGTATTTCAGTAGCTAGGATTGTATTTGTGTACTTGAAAATATGCAGCCTGTTACCAAAAAATGATCACCAGCTTCTCATATAGTGCAATCCTTTAGTCAGAAGTAATCCTAGGGTTGCTACATACCATAGCAGGAGTAGGAAACTGCAGCAGGTCCAGGGAGCAATTTTCTACCCCTGGTGGGTCACTGTGTCACAAGAATGAGATTCATTGCCCAGTAGAGGGTCCATGTTAGCAAAGCAAAGGGAGCAAGGAATTAAGGCAAAGTTTATTTCTGCAGTCGAAGTAGGTACACACGTTGTGGAAGTTCAAAGTGAGACCAAACTCATTTCCCTGTGCCCACCTGATGTACACTAAATAGGTGGGTTTCCTTGTGTAAATATTCAGAAAACAATTAATACTTAGTACAAAGCATGTCCTCTCTGGCATCTATCAACATTAAACTGTCCCAACCTGTTGATTATTTTCAGATAGCATGTGATAATTCAACAGGAAATTTCTTCAGTGAGTCTGATACCTTAAACAAGGAATGGAATTAACAGTTGCAAATCAAGGCGGAAGTTCCCTTTTCTCACCTACATGTTAAAACACAGGATAAAGCCATGGCTCATAGTTTAGCCTATGTGACTCTCTCACTTCTAGGGAAATGAACATCTCAAAACTTTTGAGTTCAGATCAGAAAAGGAGAATTTCTAGTTTTGAGAGTAAGGGTTTATTATTATTATTTTCATCACAATTGGACTGCCAAAAAGGCTAAAGAAACAAACATAAAAACAAAGACAACAGGAAGTTTACTTCTGGCTTTGGGGAGGGAAAGTAATTATTTGGGGGGGGGCCAAATAGCTGTGGGAGGTGAGTCGCCCTTCTTGTTGGCGGGGCAAAAACTGCAGTTTGGGGAGTCTGGAAGAGTTAAGAGCTATAAGCACAGCCTTGAGGGCACATGTGGCCCCAGGGCCTTACTTTGCCCAGCCTTCCTTTACAGAGAAGAGCCGTCTTCTGTTCTGAAGTGCAGTCTGGTCTCTGTTTCTTTAAAGAACTACAAGGAGGAAGAACAGGGGACTCAAAAGTTTCCCTGTCATCACCATACACCTCCTCAAGAGGGCTGATCAGGCAGCTAAGTGACCAAGATCGCAGCCTTCCCTGCAATTATGATCTGCATTTCTTTAAATTATAGAGGTTGTTCACTTCCATACATAAGAACTAGCAATTGTTATGCAGATTACTGACTTTTTTGGGGGGGGGTCATATCTTGGTGATGCATTCTCTCTGAGTGATGGCTGCCCTAAGCACCCAGCCTCAGGCCAGGCTAGTTTGGATTCTAGAAATTATAATCCAAAGAAGCCGCTTTTCTAAGCTTTAGACTTACTCCCTAATAAATGTGTTTATACACATTTACCCAGACATAAGACCTACTGAAGCAAATGGAAAATGGATAGGATTGTTCTGTATTGTTATTCTTACAGTCTTCTCCTGCCAGGTCACTGCCAGTTGTACCATTGTTGAAAAAAGGTATTTTTAAAATTTTTTTAATTATTTTATTATTATAAAGAGAAAAGAACAATATATAACAGAATAAAACAAAAACACCACATGAATAACATAGATGTGAAAAAGAGAAAAATTACAATACAAATAGCTTACGTTACTATTTCCCTCCAGATCCTCTCTCATCATATACTTACTCAACATATTATATATCCTATTGATTATATATTTTTATTTCATGTATCTTAATCTCATCCTCCTTGTACTCATTATTGCAATAATAATTTCAATCTTAAATCTATTATTTTCAACTATATTTAACCTATTACTAATACTATATATAATCCAGTTATTAACCATAAATATTAACCCTAAATGTGAGCCCATTCCGAGAGCCAATTATATTTCAGCTTAATCTGCTTTCCAAAATTGTAATTCTTCTTGTGGAGGTGTGACACTTCCCTCTTTTGTTAAAGCCTTTTCCACAAATATTTTCCATATTGCTTCAAAGTCATTTCTTTTCATTATCCCTTTTTTAACTTTAATTCGACATGTTAACTTATCATTGATCGCAATTTTCCACATTTCTTTATACCAATCCTTTATGTGAAAGTCGTCTTGAGTTTTCCATTTTCTCAATATAATTAGCCTTGCTGCAGTTAATAAATTTGTAATTAACTCCTTCATTGTCTGAGTACAATTAACCTTATCAAATATAGATAATAACGCTATATTTGGACATATTTGTAAATCAATTCCTGTTATCTCTTTTATCTCTTTAAACACCATTGCCAAAATTTCTGTACACCTTCACAATTCCACCACATATGGATATATGTGCCAATCTCTTGGCAATTCCTCCAACAAAACCTTGAATGATTCTTGTCTATGTGGAAAAAAGGTCTTTCTGTGAGTAGGGCAACTCTTCAAACAATGGCATATGAGCTAGAGAGCACCATTTGAAGTCTTTTTTTTTTTTTAAGATAAAGCTGGAAATGAGCAGAAAACACCCTTTTACAAATATTACTTCCTCTTCTCCCCCATGAAATAAATGTGAAGCTAATGGCTGGGATTTATAGAGATCCTTTAATCCTGGCTAAAGACTCAATGAATCCACTGGGAATTTTGGCTTTCACTCACTGTGAACGATATGGACACAAACATTAGTTTTAAAACTTCCCTTTGTTTCAAGAGTGGCAATACTGAGGATGTACAAATTGACAAATGTGGTTGGGTAGCACCATGAGAGAAGTCCTTAACAGGATAAACAGCACAATCTAAGCTATGGTCTACTCAGAAGTAAGTCCCTCTTAGCTGAAGCTTCTTCCCCAACAAGTGGTTACAGAGTTTCTGTTTCAGCATTAAATTCTCCTGATTTTATTTGAATTTTTAAAAAATGTTTTGCTTGAAGAGGAATGCTTCAATTGGCTTTAAATGTTACTTTAGGCAAAATGTTGGAGGCAACAAATGAAGTTTTTGCAATTGGCTGGCTGTGCCTCAGGTGAAGTTGCGCAGTTTTTTGAAACTGGGCCTATAATTGACATTCCAGAGAAAGTTGCAATCACATTTTGTACTCATTCCCACTTGCCTGGCATGAAGCTCTCCAGACTTTTTGGCCTGATCAATGAGAATGAGAAACTTGGTGATGTGACAAAGTATTTATGGGTGTTTCTTTAGCACTTTTTTATTTTAACAATGGTTGTGGTTTTTAATAAACAGCTGTTGTTGATTGTTGCATTCCCATCATTTGTTCAGAAAGTTTTCACAGCTGGCAATACTTATTCCTGCATGAAAAGATACCTAAATTGGAAGAAGAACTTTGCTTGCTTGCTTGCTTCCTTCCTTCCTTCCTCTCTTGGGCACTTTTCGCATGCAGTTTCTTTTGCGAGAGGGCTCCTTGAGTGTCACGTAAATGGGAGTGGTGGTCTGTACGACGCACTCCCATTTACGCGATGCTCAAGATCCAGACGCAGAGCAGACACACACCTTTTTATTTTCGGCTTTAAGCCGAAAATGGTGCGCAGTTGCGCAATGCTCCCAGGGCCTGCGCACACTTACCTGCTGTGCAGTGCATCGGGAGCCAGGCCAGTCGTGCTTCCTGCCGCAGCGCTAGCCTACAATTCCCAGGTTGCGCTGTGGTAGGAAGGGGCGGGGCGCTTGTGCAACGCTCACGCAACCAAGAAGCGCTGTGGAACTCAAGCAGCAGGGAAGTGGCAGCGTTCCTCCTGAGGCTTTTCGCGCGACACACACACCCCAGCAGCGCAAACGGGTAACGTGCTGAAAGGGCCTTGATCATGGGGTTTTCTGGGGCTGAGGAATGTGTGATGAGCCCAAGATCACCCAATGGGTTTCCATGACCAAGTGGGAAATCAAATTGTGTTATCCAAGCAACAACACAACGCTGGCTCTCTACAAGTTGCCCACAGTTACTTATAAAGACCAGTTTCCTTTTCCTCCCCTTTCCCCATGCTTTAAAGCAGTACTTTTAAAAGCATATTCTACAGAGCCCTTCTTTGAACTTATTAAACTCAGATGTTCCTCAAGAAGACCAGACTTTCAGGGCAGGGAAGATGCCTGAAAGTCAACATGTATGCCAGGGGTGGGGTGCTACCAGGATTTGCGGGGGGCGTACATTGGCTTCCCATAGAACCTTGGGGGACCAGGCCTACCTGCTCCCACCTACATGGCTGAATTCTGAACTGCTTCTTTTATGAAGTCCATAGCCTTGAATATACTACAGAACTCTCTGCAGTGTGGAAGAGTCCAGTGGTATATGAACCTCCACAAAAAGCAGTTTCATGCAAGTATTTTAAACCATATCATAAAGAACCTATGGATTTCTGAGAGAGAAAGCGTTAGTGCAAAGAATAAGGGTTCCAGGCAATATAAGGTGACATTCCATTTTCGATTCAAATATCTGTCTGTCTATAAACTGCACAAGGAATGCAATAGCTACTTAACCATTAATTGAAATGTCCAGGAATAAGAAAAGGAATACACATTCCTGTAGTGAAGCGAGCAGCTCTGTGTAGCTAATACTTGATTTTTTAAATTTTTTATTTGTGCTTTTAATGCCTCCTTTGCATCTTTCTAGTGCATCCTCCTTTGTGTCCTTCCAACTCCAATAGACACTCATATTTAAGCTGGGCTGTACAGTTAGAGGGATTTCCAGTAAATCCTGTTTTACATTCAAATGGATTTTTGTTTTGGAAGCACTTGTGCAACTGTTTATCGGCAGCTTGTGTCTGATCGTAATGCATGAGATAGATTTTAAATGCCTGTAAAGATTTCCTCTGGGAACAATCATCATTGAAATAAGGTGGAATGTTGTGCAATATTCTTTTCTCCACTAATGAAGCTCTTCAACAAGGACAAAAACTGAATGTAATTTGAACTTGTATCAGTCTTTTTTCCCATGCCAAGAATCTATTCACATATGAGTACTCTATCCAATATTTTATTATTGCGTAGTAAAATCTTTACACAGAATAGTTAGAGTTTGGCATCACTGTGACTGCAGCACCATGAACTCTATTTTATTTGAACCACTTTGATATCTGTTAGCATGAGTGAGGCAGCACTGTATGGTCACAAGTATCACTTTTCAAGGGTGAGCAGCTGAAAGTCCATCCTCAAAGCATTCCAATGCACTCCTTGCATTCATCTTTGAAAAGTGATACTCTTGGTCTCCTCCAGAAGGATAGGAAAGTGGTCCACTGATCTTCCTCCTATTCCTCCTGCCCCTCTTCCCATTTTTAGCAAGGGTGCAGACTAGCCTGAATTCTTACTGGGACATAGTCAAGGGACAAAAGGACTTTGGAAGATGTGGTTTCAGAGATGCTACCTCTCTGTCGACACCACATCCCTTCCCCTTCTTTCTCTTCCCCACTCAATCTGTGTGGCACGTCTTTTTTCTCTTTTTCTTTTTACGTTTTATTTTTGGTGCCATGATTGGAGAGCCAAGATCAGGAAATCAGAATTCTGTGTCTGCCCCTAGATCCTGCCTCTGGCCCTTGGGAGCATTGTCTTAGGGAGCACTGGAATGCACAATTAATGTAAAGACTTCCATAGTCTTTACAAATGTTGGGCTTATACTGTTTGATTATAGTCTAAATGTATAAGCCACCTGTGAAGACAAACCTATCCAACAACTTTTAGCAGTTAGCAACAGCAGTTACATTTCTATACTGCTTATCAGTGTGAAGCACTCCCTCAGCAGTTTACAATGTGTTTATCTAATTGCCCCCAACAAGCTGGATATTCATTTTACCAACCTACGGAAGGATGGAAGGCTGATTTAACCTGAAGCCCTGCAGGATCGAACTCACAATGTTGTGGCTGCAGTACCGGCATTTAACCACTGTGTCACCAGGGCTCTTGGTTGCTCTTAAAGCCATAAAATGCACTAAAGCAACAGTAAGATGGATTATATATTTTAAAAATGCACCAATTTTAAGGCATTATCCCTAAAGATTAATTAATTAGAGTTTTAAACACGCTGGGTATCTTTTATCAAATAAACGTCTATATCCCCATGGTTGCTTACCACATTCCTTACGTTTTCTCTATACCCAAATACATATTTATGCGTAAAAGCTGAATGTGAACTAGCTCCCCAAACATGGTTGCAGCCATTTAAATGGAATAGTTTCACCTTTGCTTACCATTATACTTCTGAAAACAGCTACATCTCTCTTTAAGTCTATACAGATAGTCCAGATACTATGCATTCTTGTAGTGCAAGAACAATCTTGGCTCTTAACTCTCCTGTTGCTTTGTGTTCTAGCATCTCTTCTACTAAAGATACTGAGAGACAGAAGAATCAGGGTAGCAGGGACTCTCTGCTGTCTTAGGGGCAACCTTTCAGTTAGAAATGAAGTGTGTTTATAAATAAAATTATGGAAGACATATTAGGCACCAGCATACCATTGTTCCCTGAATTGTATTTATTGAATATTATTCCAAAAATACAACAATTAACTGTTAAAAATAGATGGAAAATAGTACTATATATGATCACTTCCGCAAGAATTGTTTATGCAAGGTACTGGAAAAACCAACAAATTCCAGACCCTTAGGACTGGCTTGTTAAGCTCAATGAAATGAAGAATTGTGATCAACTATCTAAATCACTTAAAGAAAAAAAAAGTTATATACGACACAGAATGGAAGCCAATAACAAGCTATCTTAAAAAAAGATACAGAGATATAATAATTATATAAATTAAGAGACTTACAACAGTGTTATCAAGAATAATGAGAGTTACCCTGGCCAAAATGGGAAAGGGGAATAAAAGATAGACAGAAATATTAGGAGTGGTCCAACAATAGGATAGGAAAAGAGAAGGTCAGATTTGCAGATACATAACTGAATGGAAGGTTGATACAGAGATAACTATAACAGGACACGAATAAACTGGAAAAAGATAAGTAGGAAGTAATTATATTTGTATGTGGTAAATATATTAATTTAAGAAGTAAGAAGATGTGAACTAATGGAGATGTATTGCTTCTTTGGATTATGTACTATGTATTTAATATGATGTAATGGAAGCTAGGATAATGTTATGGATAAGTATAAGTAAGTATGTAATTTATCAATGAGTATATAAATCTATTATTCTTTTTTTTTTTTAATTTTTATTAGTTATATAACTAAATCACAAATACAAAATAAGAAAAAAAATTAAACACCATGTGATATACATAATAGTGAATTAAAAAAAAATAATTTTTTTTCTTTTTCTTTTTTTTCTCTTCTCTTAAGCAATACTAACTTTCATTGTTATTTTGCACCTTTACCCTTAAATTTATAAATCTGTTCAACTATTATAATTTCACATTTAATTCAATAGTTTTCACATCCCCTTTAATCTATTTCTATTGTTAATTCATTTAACTTTTTTTTTAAAAAAACATTGACATCACTTATCCTTTTAAATCTATAAATCACAAGTTTAACACACACACCTACTAAGAATTACAAAATATACAACATAAAAGAAAAACAAAACTAAAACTAAAAAATACCCACCCCCCAGAGCCAACTTTTTATTTAATCCACTTTCCAAAATTGCCATTCTTCTTTTGACAGGGTAGTATTACTATCTCTTTTCAGAACTTTATCCAAAAATATTTTCCAAATTTCTTCAAAATCATTCCCTTTAACCAAACCTTTCATAAACCTAATTCTACATGTTAGTTTATCATTAATTGCGATTTTCCACACTTCGTTATACCATTCCTCTATTTGAAATTTTTCATTTGCTTTCCATTTTTTTGCTATTATTAATCTCGCTGCAGTTAACAAATTTGTTATTAATTCTTTCTTTACTTGAGTACACTCAACCTTATCATATATAGATAACAATGCAATATTTGGACATACTGGTATATCTGCTCCTATAATCTCTTTTATCTCTTTAAAAACCTTTTGCCAAAACTCCATTATCTTATTGCAATTCCACCACATATGCATATATGTACCAATTTCTTGACATCCTCTCCAACATAATCTTGAATATTTCTCATCTATTTGATTTAATTTCACTGGAGTCAAGTACCATTTCCACACTAATTTATAATAATTCTCTTTTATTCTTATTGATAATTTTTTTAAATGACGTTGTTTCCAAATTTTTCTCCATTCTTGTATATCTATATTTTGTACTATCTCTTCCTCCCACATTTTTCTAAGAAAATCCTCTTCTTGTTCTTTTGCTAATATTTTATATATTTCACTTGTAATACCTTTTAGTATTTCATTTTCTTGCATATTTTCTCTTTGAAAAATAAGTTGTTCAAATTTAGTATATTCTTTAAAATCCTTAACATATCTTTTCATACTCTTTGTCCATTGCTCTAATTGTATATAATTTAACCAGGATATTTTAGTTTCCTGCAATCTCTCTTTCATTCTATCTTTATTTATCATTATTTTCATCCATTCTTTTAATCTATAAATTTTTTGTTTTTTTATTTCTTTCTCTATTATTTCTCTTAAATTTATTGGAAATTTTTCCATCATCACTATCGGAGTTAATATTGATATATTCGGTATTAATTTTCTTTTATTTTTTTTCCATATTTCTATTATATTTTTTATAAAAGGATTTTCTATCTTCTCCATTTCTTTCTTTGAAAAATTCCTAAAAAATATATTTTCTAATTTTATCTCAATATTCATATCTTCTATCTCTAACCAATCTAAATCACCCTTTCCTGAAACCCCCTCTATGATATATCTCAATTGATTTGCATAATAATACCATTTTAAATTTGGAAGTCCCAGGCCACCTTCTTTTTGACTTTTATACCAATATTTCTTGTTAATCCTCGATTTTTTATTTCCATTACAAAAATTATTTAATATCTTTTGCCACTCCTTTAATTCTTCCTCTGATATTTTTATTGGTAGCATTCTAAACAAAAAGTTAATTTTAGGTAAAATTTTCATTTTTACCACTGCTATTCTACCAAACCACGATAGCTTTATATTTTTGTAGTCCTCTAATTTCCTTTTTGTTTCTAATCTTAATTTCTTGAAATTTTTTTCCTGTAATTCTTGTAAATTTTTTGTAATCTCTATTCCTAAATATTTAATTGATTCTTTTATTTTAAGTAATCCTCTTTTACTACTTATAAATTTTTGTACTTCTTCTTTAGTATAATTAAATAACATTATTTCTGATTTGGTCCAATTTATTTCTAATCCCGTCTTCTCCCCAAACTCTATTAAATGTTTATCTATCCTATCTATCTTTTCAATTGGATCCTTAATTGTCAACAATGTGTCATCTGCAAATAAGCTTATTTTATTTTTTCCCTTAACTCCAATTCCTTCCAAATTCTCATCATTTCTTATCACATTCGCTAACATTTCTATAACTATTGCAAATAAAACTGGAGATAATGGACATCCTTGTCTCGTTCCTCTTGTTATTTGAATCTGTTCTGTAAATCCAACATTTACCATCACTACAGATGTATTATGTGAATACAATTGATTTATTAACCCTCTAAATCTCTCTCCTAATCCTATTTTATTTAAAATTGTTTTTAATGCCGGCCATTCCACACAATCAAAGGCTTTAAATATATCTAGGGCTAAAATTCCAGCTTTTTGTTTATCTCTGTCCATTATATTTATTTTATTTATCGTTTTCCCTATTAAATTTGCCATCTGTCTTCCTTGAATAAAACCACATTGATCTTTATGTATATACTTATAAATAAATTTATTTAACCTCTTCGCCATTATTGCTGTCAAGATTTTTGCATCTTGATTTATTAAAGATATTGGTCTATAAGAACCTGGATCCATATAAATCTATTATTCTTAATATTTTAATAAAATTTTTAAAAAAAATTAAAAAAAAGAAATGAAGTGTGTCTACATGTGGTTAAGTCAAGACTGTATAACTTGTGGCTCATTATGAAATATGACCCAGCAACAATGACTGGGAGCATCATAAACCTGCTTTTGCTGCTTGGTTGGGATTACAAAATCATGAATGCTGTCTGTCAAAAGAGCCAGCATTGTATAGTGGTCTGAGTGCTGGACTAGGACCAGAGCTTCAGTCTCTGCTTGGCCTTGGACTCCCACTGACAATCTTGGGCCAGTCACACTGTCTCAGCTTCAGAGGATGGCAATGGCAAGCCCCCTCTGAAACAATCTTGCCAAGAAAACCCCATGATAGCCATGATCTTAATCTTCTATGGATATCACTGAAATGGAGAAGTTATCAAGCTTGATGAAAGGGAATTCAATCCAACAGTTCAAAAGACAACGGAGACCAATCATAGACTGGGTAAAAAATTATTAATAATTATAACTTCCAGGATTTAGAGAGGTAATCTTTATGTTAAGAGTGGGAATAAGAAAAGGAAATAAGGATAAATTTTTTTATTTGTACTATGTTTGTTATAGGTATAAGAAATACAACAGCAACAAAAATATTTCATAAAATGTAAATTCAACTGGATGTATTCAAAAAAACCAGTATCGAATCTGAGGAAAATTTGCGATAAGGATTGTAGATTGGGTGGGTGGGTGGGAGAATATAAAATATAAAATGTACATACAAATATTGTGATAAATACCTATCTTTTACTTTTTTAATGTATTGGATGAAAATTTAGTTTAAAAATTATTTTAAGAAAACACGATGGGGTCCATTTAGGGTTGCCATAAGTTGGAAACAACTTGAAGACACTTAGCAATAACAGCTGTCAGTCAGCTGGCATATTACAGCCCACATCCATATTTGAGCAAAAAGCAGGATACAAATAAAGATGATGCTGATTGTCAAAGCTAGGGGCAAATGTTGTGATGGGTCTGGGTTTGACCTTGGAAATAATATTTTTTGGATTATAGCTCCCAGAATCCCCCAGTCAGCATGGCAAAGGGATTCTAGGAGCTGCAGTATATGTATGTAGGTATGAACATGCCTGTGCCATGCACTTGAATGCAGTGGGGAAGAAAACTCATTTTGTGCGGAGATCCATAACTAAAAATATAATTTAATGTATTTACATCTAGAATGGATATCCCTCATTCCTATCCTAGACAACACTCTGTGTGAAAATTCTCATGGGTCTTGTGCATAATGTACAATAAACCCATGCTTCAATGAATGTTAACATAATGAAAGAATGACCAATTCTTCAGTTCAATAAGCAATCCTGATAATACCATTGGTTTATCTGGTGAAGACAAACACATTTGTATTCAGACATCCATTCAAGCTGCAAATGAACTTGATTTGGTAGGCTGGCTGTGAGCTTTCAATGGTTTACAAGAAAGTTTTATGATTTATTGTATCATGAATAAGATGTCGAAAGAGTTGGCTTTTTCTTCAGGTTTGTTGGTTTTATAACCTTTCCAGTAACACATGGGAGTCAATGTCTTTCAAGAACACGTGGGTGGACATGAAAATTACAATAAACAGATGGATCTGGGGCAAACGTTTTCTAAAACATACTCATCAGTGCAAAAGGGCAAAAGTTTTCCACACCTAAGTGACTATAAGCATCCATGCCTTTGCTCCACACAATTGTTATCCCATTTAAAACCTCATTTAAATATAATGGTAGACGTAATAAATGACATATTACATTAACATACTGGATTGCAAGGCAAGCTGTAAGTTGAATATAGTGACAAACAGCAACTTCCTTTTTCATTAGAACTTCCTTAAGGAAATGGTAAACCTCATCTGAATCATTCCTGGCAAGAAAACCCTATCATAGCCTAATCGTAAGTCCAAGTTGACTTGAAGGCACATAATAGTCACAACAAATTGAAGGAGTCAAATGTATTACAACAGTGCTTCTTAACCTGGGCTCTGGGGACTCCTTGGGGTCTGTGAAGCCCTCACAAGGGGTCTGCGAAGCCCTGCTTCTGGACACCAACAGCAGCAGCAACAGGGATGAGGCAGCTGGGGTGGGGTGTGCAAATACCAAAACTGTCCTTTCAGTTGCAAACAAGGAAGCAGTTTGGGTGTGTGCATACACCTACTGGCATGTCACTTTCGTCAGTGACGTGGCAGCAGGTGGTAAGGGGTGGGGGAACATGCCAGCAGGTGTGTGTGTGTGCTCAAACTGCTCTCTCATTTGCCTTTGCTCCCTACTCTGCCATGCCCCATTTTGTTCCCACACACCAGTGGTTCTTCATCTGGGGACATGGTAGTTGTGTGGGTGTGTGCGTGTGCACGTGTATGTCGGCATACATGTGCTAAAACTGCCCCTTCACGGCATGTGCACATGCCCAAACCCCCTACTGCTGCACATATACCCTGCAGCTCTATCCCTGACAAAAAGGACACCCCAGCAGTCATGTACGCATGCCCACACTATGACTCAGGAGACCACAGTTTGAATCCCCATTTGATTTGAATCCCCACTGAGTTCCCTCAAGCAAGTCACATTCTCTCAGCCTCAAAGAAAGGCAACTCTTATGAAGAAAAGGTTTGCTTTAGGGTTGCCATAGGTCAGTTTTCAAAGGGGAGAGACATGATGGCTAGAAAGAACCTCTCCCTCTGTCAGGAGTACTTTGTCGTGTGTCTTCAAGTCACTTCTGACTTATAGCAACCCTGTCACAGGGTTTTTTGTTTTGTTTTTGTTTTTTTATTTTATTTTATTTTTTTGCAAGATTTGTTCAGAGGAAGTTTGTCTTTGCCTTCCTATGAGTCTGAGAGAATGTGACCTGTCCAAGGTCACCCAGTGTCTGAGTGGCAGTTTGAATCCTAGGCTCTAGAAGCCATAAATAAATAAATAAATATTTGAATATTTAAGTCCTGAGTTAAGTCTTGGGGAACCAGCAATAAATTATAATTACAGGGGGTCCCTGGTAAAGAAAAGGTTAAGAACCACTGCGTTAGAAAATAATCTTCTGTGTTTTAGAAAAATGCTGGGTAGAGCGAATCTAATGTTGCATTGGAGCACTATATTATTCCCTCAGCCCTACAGTTCTCCTATTGGAAGAGCAGGAAGGGAAAAAGATATGGCATTCATTTTCTATCACTTTTTTCTACCTCTTCCTCTTTATTTTCTTCCCAATCTATGAAAGGAAAGCATTTAAACAGCTCTCAGACTGGTCTATGTCTCCCATCCCTTCCCCTCATGTTGAAGACATGAACACTGGAGACCTTCCGCTCCTGCATATCCAGAGCCTCTCCTACTCTACCTGCACTACATCTCCAATCACATTTCTCCCTTTTAAACATTGCAGCTCTGACATCACAGAGAAAAGGACCATGGAAATTCCATGGCGAGGGAATGGACACAGGGAAGTTCTGCTTTTGGAACTTTTCTCCAAGGATGGAGCTCTGAAGAGGGAGAGCCAATCTAACGTATAGCCCTGAGATGCCATCTCATGGACCACTGTAGACTAGATGGTTTTGAAAAATGTTTTACACTGATACCGTCCTAGAGTGGTTTGCTTCTTCATTCCAATATATAAAAGTACTTGTGCTCTTGCTATGGCTCTGGACTAGAAGTTTGGTCCAAATTATTCACCATAGTACTGCAAAGTATGTGCCTGGATATTTTCACAACATTTAAATAGATTGTAAATAGAAAGGGGAAAAAAACAGGCAAAGGTACCCATGTTGGTTGTAAGAAAGATTCCAAAATCCACATTGTATTGTTTTTGCTGTTGCTCCTGCTGCTGTACACTTCTGTCAACCATCATTTTCAACTAATGGTGACCCTATGAATGGCAAATCTCCAAAATACTCTCATCAGCAACCCTTGCTCAGGTCCTACAGACTCAGGGTTGTGGCTTTCTTGACTGAGGCCATTTCCGCACTAGACTGTTATAGCACTATGATTCCACTTTCAACATCCTATGGAATCCTGGGGTTTGCAGTTTTGGGAGGTGCCAACTGGACCCTCCCCAAACTACAAACCCCAGATTCCATAGGATGTTAAAAGTGGAATCATAGCGCTATAATAGTCTAGTGCGGAAATGGCCTGAGTCTATCCACATGTAATGCAGTCCTGTTTTGGTACTGTTTCCCACTTTGTAAAGCATTATTGTCTTTTCTAATCATGTCATCTCATGATATGGACAAAGTGTAACAGCCTTCTTTTGGCTTTTGGGATTTTCAGACTTGATTTGCCTTAGGGACCACTTATTGGTCATTTTGGCAATTCATGTTGACTCTCTTCCTGTCAGTTTTCTTCACTGTTTAGCTATAACCACATATATAAACTGGAAACATGACGGCATGGATAATCTTGGCTTTGATATATGATGATGTATCTTCACACTTAAGGATCTCATCATAGCTGCCCTTCCAAATTCTAGTCATCTTCTTTTTGCTTTTGCTTTTTTTTAAATTAATTTTTGACATGAACAGTCTAATTTACAATCAAAATAGTATGCATTCAAAAAATTAAGAAACAGAAAGAAGAAAAGAAGAAAAGAAAAGAGAAAAAAAGAAAACAAAAAAATTAAAGATATGTAACTAATACACAGTAAGACTCTGACCACCCCAGTCTTGTCTGTAATGAAAAGAAAAGTAACAAAGAAAAAAAATTATTCTACCATTACAGATCTAACTAAAAAATCCTACTAAAATTACTGATAATCATCATCACAGATTATTACATGGTTAGGTTTCTTATTGCTCCAAAAGTCCATAAATGGTTTTAAATCTTTCAAAAAGTCTTCAGTGGGCTTATCCTTTAGAACCCATGTTAATTTAGAATTATGCTAACTTTGCATTTCACCTTTCCCCCTAGAACTGGTACTTACAGGATAAATAAAACATGAAATTTTATCATTAAAATACTGTCAAAAATACTGACACAGGTTTAAAACATGCATAAAAATAAATGATACTAGCGTATATACCTGGTGTTGCCCGGGATTTTATTTTCTCATAGGTAATACTTGTTGGAAAATTTGAGATCCTGTGTCTCTTAATTCCCGAAAGTGTCTTGTCCAGTACGTGTAACTTTTCCCTATATTCTCCAATCCAATCTGTTTTCAGAGTTATTAACATACAGAAGTTGGGTTCCTGAGGGAATACACTGCCCTCCTCCTTGCTGCTAGGCCTTGTCTCCATAGCAACTGGCCAGGCCCAAGAGCCATCTGGCTGAGAATTCTAAAGGCCCTTCCCTAAACTGCAAACTCAGGATTCCGCAGAATCTTCTTAGGCAGTCAATCATATGAGGTCTTCACTTGACACAGCCAATCATATGAGGTCTTTGCCTGACACAGATAAACAAACTTTGACTTTTATATATCAGATAAAAGCAGTACTGCATTCAACTGAATCCTGTACTTTAAAAACAGTCAGTTCTGTTCTCTACCATTTTATCACTGCCCCAACACCCACAACAGAACAAAAAGTATCAGCATTAAATAGTTGTCTATTCCAGCCTCTCAAGCGATTGATCTAGATGGTCCTTGGGTCCCTTCCAAATCTCTGATTCTGTGAGATATACGTGTGGTTTTTAATGTTTTCTTTACCAGGGATGCCCCATAAATATAATTTGTTACTGCCCCCCAAGACGTAACTTAATATTTAAGGATTTAAAATTTGATTTAAATATTCAAATATTTGTGGTCTCAAAAGTCTGCACAGAGATTTTTATACCTTTTCAATTGGCCTACTAATGGTATTACCAGAATATGAATTTGAGAATTTGCTTTGCACCACAAACGGAAGAAAGTTATCATCATAACTCTGTATAGTTTCATTATTTGCAAAAGGAATTTATTGCAAGCAACTAATTATTTGTAAGAAGTTAATTTCCACCTTTGGGTGCATAGATACACGAAGTTAGGACAAAAAAACAGGACTTCAATCTGGAATTTTTTCAGTGGAAAACAACTCTCTATAGTAAAGTAAATAAATGAAATAAAACACACAGTTCCGTGTATGACATGGTGATCCATGGGCCACATGTCAGAGCCTTCCCAAGGCAGTAGAAGTAACCTGAATTTTGGATTTAACTCTCCCCATCAAGGGTGTCTATGGGTCCTCCTTTGCAGGAAGGTCTATAAAGTCCTTCCAGCAATGTGTTTTTTGCAAATCAGTTCTGTAGTTTACTAGGTCTAATCTCTTTTGATCCTTGGCATGACTTCCAAGTTTTTGTCTCCATCATTCAATCAATGGCTGCCTTTGGATCAACATCAGATTAGTCTGGTTGGGGCTCTGCTCCATTTCCAAAAACACAAACCCTTTGGTGCACAAGTATGAGCTATTCTATAAATGGTAGCATAAAAATTAAATAAACAAATAGATCTTATATATAAAAGTCAAAGTTTGTTTGTCTGTCTCAGGCGAAGACCTCATATGATTGGCTGCCTAAGAAGATTCTATGGAATCCTGGGGTTTGCAGTTTAGGGAGGGGCCTTAATTCTAATTCTCAGCCAGAGAGCACTTGGGCCTCAGTCAACTGTGACTGTCTTGAACAGGCCAATAAAATGCAAATAGGCCAGTTGATATGGAGATGAAGCCTAGCAGCAAGGAGGAGGGCAGTGTATTCCCTCAGGAACCCAACTTATGTATGTTAATAACTCTGAATACAAATTGGATTGGGGAATATGGGGAAAAGTTACAGGTACTGGACAAGACACTTTGGGGAATTAAGAGACACAGGATCTCAAATTTTCCAACAAGCATTAGCTATGAGAAAATAAAATCCCAGGCAACGTCGCATATATATGCTAGTACTACATAAAATGCAAAGTACAATGGATGGAAACACAAAAATTTTGATGTGTGAACCCATCTTCAGATTTGCAACTTTAGTGGAATTAACAGTCTCATCTCATGCATTTTTATTCCAAAATTCTCGGAACACACAAAACAATGATAGCAGGAATAAGAGGAACACTGGAAGATTCAGGAAGCTCCTGTGACTGGTGAAGATATAAGTTTGGATCTCTAGCTGTGAAAGGTCTGGAACAATTCTACCAATTGAAATCACTTGTGATCTGGTCTCAGAGTAGGTATTAACAAATAAGCAACAAAGAAAATAATAATAGTGGTATCTTGACAGTGCAATACAGTCCAAAAGGGTAGTCAAACTGCAAACTGTTTTAAGTTCTGTATCACAGAATAATGAGAAATCTGATAGCAGAAGATAGCATCGTTACCTATACCTTGTCATCTACGAAGACAGGAATTGTGTTGTTGTTCTGTGACTTCAGGTCACTTCTGACTTATTGCAACCCTGAAGTGAATCTGTCATGGGGTTTCTTTGGCAAGATATATTCAGAGGAGGTTTGTCATTGCCTTTCTTTGCCTTCCTTTGCCATTCCTTTTGCCATTGCCTTCCTTTGAGGCTGAGAGAATGTGATTTGGTCAAGGTCACCTACAACCCACATGAGTTTCCACACCTGAGCAGTAATTTGAACCCTGGGCTTGGAGAATCCTAGTCCAATGCTCAAATTAGTAGACCAGCTCTCTTTACCAACCTACTTGTCTTACCTAGCCAGGAATGACTTGCTATTCATGAATCAGGGGCTGCCAGACAACTGATTGTGCTTTGTTCTAGCAATTAAAAGAGGTACCAAGGTCAGAAAGCATATCCTCCAACTGTCAGGGCAGGGACAGTTAAACTTCTTTTATCCCACTTTTTACAGCAGCCTTTAAAATGTCCCAGTTCCTCCCCCCCACTTCCCCTTTTATCCTCAGCTTACTTCAACTGTGGCAAACTGAGTTCAAAGTGCTGAAGCGGTTTTCACTCAATTAACTCAGCAAGGAAGAAAGGAGAGGACGGATAGAATCATGCCTTTCCCAGTGGGATCAGGCAAAAGCAAACTGTTGCAGCCTTTCCTAACTTGTGTGTTCTTTCCACTTTTGCCATCCTGACCAGACTCTGATGTTGCTTGTCCACACATGTCCCAGTTTTCATTTGTGAAATGTTGGAGGGCATGCAGAAAGCCAAGTGAGCACCTACAGGACAGGTGGGAACATAATAGCTCTCCAGATGTTGAACTATGAATTCCATCATTCCATTAACTATGCTGGCTACAGTGCAATGGGAGTTATAGTCTAACCTTGTATGGAGAAGCATACATTCCCCACCCTAGATCTAAAGGGTTACCATATATGTTCAATTTGCTGGATCACAAACTATGCAGATGTGAAATAACTTGTTCCAAAAGAGAGATTCCCAGAAATATCTGTTTAAGTTCCAAAGAGAACTTACAGCTGCAGTGTCAATTAAAAGAACCAAATGGCACAAATCGACATACTCAGTAGAGAGAACATGGCAAGGCTTGGTTCATGAAGTATCTCTCATCAAAAAAGCTAAAACCCTGAGAAATGCAACCACATAGATGCCTTATCTTTAACATGTGCATTCCTTGGCAGTCAAGTATAAACTTGTACAGAAAGTGATCATTAATTATTACCCTGGCAGGAAGTATTTGGAAATGATTTCTTTGGTTTACTATACTAAATTTTTGGCTCTCAAAAGTCAGGGTAAATGGTCTTTTAAACTTGAATAACAAATTGTAATCATGAGAAATTTTGTCAACAGAGTATATATTCATTATAAAGAAATGTATTTATTATTATTAGAAAGAAATACATAGAAATTTGACTGAAAAGACTGAAGTTTTCTCTGGCTACTTTTGATTTTTTTTTTTATAGCAATATGAACAGGACTGCTCCAAGGTATTTTGCTGCTCTGCACAGAGCAGCAAATGGAACCTGCCCGATCAAGATGCAAAGTCAGTGAAGTTATTGTCCCACATGAAACAAAAAATCATACAGATTCCTCATGTCATCCCCATTAATAAAATGAACAAAATGAAATGTGATATCAGCAAATTATCAATGTGTTGCCTTTTCATGATGCCCTAAATCTGCCTGAGGCAGCAACTTCACATAACCTAATGGCAGGGTTAATCTTGGACACTAAATATAACCAAGACGACATGTTTGCTATATTGTCCTTTTAAGAATAAGTTAAAGTTATCAGCTTCTCTTAAATTCTTTAACAATAAGCAATCAGATCAAATGTTGATTCAGCCATTGCTTTGTGTCTCAATCATGAAAAATTCACTTGTTTTTATTGATAATCAGGATACTAATTGAAAGATGCCTGGAGTGGTAGGGGATCCACTATATTTGTGCAAAAATTGTAACATAACAAGGGCCAATTCACACTAGAACAGCAGCTGATTTGGCAATGAAATGTAGGTTAGAGATTGGAAATCAATCTTTCTTTCTTTCTTTCTTTCTTTCTTTCTTTCTTTCTTTCTTTCTTTCTTTTGGACTGAACCTCTCAAAATCATCTAGCCAACATGGCCAGACTGGGGGTTTCTTGGGGTTATAGTCAAGGAATTAACTTTTCCAAGCTTTGTATCACGCAGGGTACTCCATGGACTGATGGTAAAAAAATATAGGAGTTTTCAGTGTGGATCAGCAGTATCCCACGGTCTCTGCCCAAGCACATCTTTGTCCTGGACTGTACATCATTGTCTGAAGTGCCATATATTCCCCATCCCTGGGATAGGGCATAGTAAAAACTCACCTAAGACAGAATATATATCAGCTTAGATAAAGCTTATTCTACTTTGCATTCTTACTCCTCATTTGATTCCATTCACCAGGACTCTAGATATGTTTTTATCCTAGATACTGAGGATAAAACTACATTTAGGCAGTTTCTTTTCTGCAGCGTATTGCCCTCTGAAGTGAAAAGGTAGGAAGAAGGAGATGCCTAACCTTTCCCTTCTCCTTAACACTGATCCTAGGCTCTCCCTCCTTCTCCCCTCTCCCCAGTATCTCCAGGCTTGTGTTTTGGAGGAAAGTGGCCAAAAACAAGAAAAGGTGAATACTGTTTTGCCCAATGTCCACTACCCAAGGTTGGCCCAACATACTTTGCTGTTGGAAACAAAATAGCAAATGGCACCTTCAGAATCAAGGTACACAGTTCTCCAGGCCTGCCAAAATTCAGAATGCCTTTCCCTCTTGTTACCGTCAGAATAAATTTAAGAATTAGACTGGAATCCTGTTGGGACCTTATGGCTTACATCTGTAGAAATTAGAACTCAGCAGTTCCATTAGGTTCACTACTCAGTGAAGCGCCAATGTTATTGTTATGTGGGTTTTGTTTAATTTGAAGTTCCAATACAATCCAATACAATTTGTAATTACATTACCAAAACATACAAACATTCTCTTTGAGTTTTAACAACCATTAATGTTACCATTTTGCTATTTGTATACATAGCAGAAGAATTTAAACAAAAACTAATCTCTCTCTATATATATGTGTGTATAAATAAAGTATGAAGATATTAAAATAGAAATAGACATGTTATATTTCTAATATCTAATAGCAATAACCAAATAATTATATATAATATGGACTGTAACCAAAACGATAAAGTCTTTTCAAAAACTGCTATATTGCAAATTGCTCTTATTGTGATTAGTACCAGTACTGCTCAGGTTAGGTTGGACCCAATTAAGGAAAGTCTCAGCTTAAGGTGCATCTGTCTTGCCAAAACAGGCAAAGGAACACACAGGAGAAGATATATTAGTGTACAAAGATGGCAGCTCTAATCTATGTATGTTTTCTATTTATATAAATTTACATTTATTAGTTATTCAAATTTTATATATCACTTAAGAAAGTTTCTCCCCATTTCTCTTTGTATTGTGTTGTTATGTTGTTATGGTATGTTATGTTATGGAGCCAGCAAAGTGGTCACTGCACATTGGGACTGATGCCCATTCGGATACTGACAAGGGAGTGCCAATGCACACTGGTAGACAGGTCAATGAGCATCAGAACATTCTTGCTGGTATCCTCATCTTTGCAATTCACAAACAGGGTTTCTTGGCACTTCTGCTAAATAGCTAAATATATATAAATTTATGTAATCTACACTATGATAAAGGATTCCAGTCATTATCTTTTGCTTTCTTTTTCACGATACATTCAAAATTTGCCTGAAATGGCCATCTCAGTCTTCCTAATAATAAGACCGGATCTGCCACTTCCTGCTGTACTTTGACATGGGGAGAGACTATCAAGTGATGAGTTACAACATAAAATATCATTCATCCGTTAGAGACAGGTTGTTCAAGGCAGAGGTATAAGTTGTAAGTAGACCAAATCACTAGAGATGATCTCTGTGCATAGGCAAACATGTTCTGGGCAAAGTCAGGGCCCCTAGAACTATTTTTAAGGTGTGGGTGGAGCTCAGAATTGACATGCAGCCTGCTATTAGTTTTCTCTCCTTGAAGGAACCTTTTATATATATATATATATAAAACAATGAAATAAGAATACATTGCATTAAATCACCATCACCACCATTGTCATTGTTGTCCTCTTACTGAAGCAGGTAAACATCTGACTACAAGGAAAGCAATGGCAAAATAATAATAAACTACTAGTAGTAACAACAACAACAGCGGCAGCAATATGAAATTGAGTGAATCACAATAAAAATCATCCTTAACTCTGAACATCTTTACAATCACAATGAGTACAGTCAGCGCTCCACATTTGTGGGTTTCACTTTTGTGGATTTGCTTATTCACGGATTATTTGCTGTCACCTCTCCTGCCTCCCTATGCCATTTTTAATAGAGACTGCAAGCCTCATGAGGCTGAGAAACTACAAACAAGGCTTGTAAGTCCCTATAAAAAGTCGTGTAGGGCTTTTGGAGGTGGGAGTAAGCCCCACCAGCCAGCCACCTCTGCCTTGTGAAGGAACCCTGACGCCTCAAAGGAATCCATGGAGGGTTGAATATGGTACTCATACTTTTTTGTGTGTTAAAATTTGGCTTGGGAGGGCCTAGAGTTATTCATGTTTTTTTCGCTTTCATGGAGGTTCTGTGCCCCTAACCCTAGCAAATGTGGAGAGATGCTGTACTTACAAATCCCCTTAATGTATCCAGCAAAGCTTACTCTCAAATAAGTGTGCATAGATAGATGGCATTCAAACTTTTCTGTCTCTGGAAGGGCTTGGCTACAATCGCTCTCTTAATATTTTTAGTCCTTGATCATCTGGTACAATTGATCAACACTTGGCTGATCATTGCTGAAGGATCTCAACACTTTAGGTCTTGGTGGTCGTTTTTGCTGTGGGTCCTGGAAGGTGATTCTTAGAAATGTTTTGTAGCTATGCTTCTGCAGTTAGTGCTTCTCCCAGCATCTGCTGCCTGAGGCGATTGGCTCACTTCATCACAACCTCACTTCACTTTCTGTTTCTACAGCCATTTCTGCACTGGACTGTTATAGTGCTATTGTTCCACTTGCAACACCCTACGGAACCCTGGGGTTTGCAGTTTTGGGAGGGGCCAGGAGGCCCCTCCCAAAACGGCAAACCTCAGGATTCCATAGGATGTTGCAAGTGGAACAATAGCGCTATAACAGTCCAGTGCAGAAATGGCCTACAAGTGCTATTGTATATGTTTCTACTTAGAAGTAAGTCCTATCAAGTTGAATGGCACTTGATTTCAGGTCAGTGACACCCGGGCCCTTTTCGCACCTTACCTTTTCGCGCTGCTGGGTTGGGGTTCTCGCACGAGAAGGCTTGGAAGGAATGCTGCCGCGTCCCTGCTGCTTCGGCTCCACAGCTCCTTCCTCCTTGCACAAGCGCCCCGCCTCTTCCATTCACAGTGCAGCCTGGGACCTCCCAGGCTGCGCTGAGGAGAGGACGTGCAACCGGCCTGGTTCCCGACAGGTAAGTGCGCGCGGGGCCCCAGAGCAATGCGCAATCGCGCAGCATTTTCAGCTTTCAGCCAAAATGAAATGGTGCATGTGCGGTCTGCTTCAGGCCCTTGAGCATTGCATAAATGTGAGTGTGTCATGCAGACCGCTCCTCACATTTACGTGACGCTCAAGGGGCCATTTTGCTTCAAAAACGCCATGCAAAAAGGGTCCCCGATTTCACCTTCTGTTCCACTGGGAGCAAGCTTTGTTTGTGACCTCTAGCTAGAACTTCATTCGTCTTACCTGTGACAGCAGTGGCTGACAAACTGTTAAATTGATTTCACCTGCGATAGTCTGTAATACAATGGGTGGCATTTAGTTGCCAGGGACATGCAATAAATTTCCCCACTAGTTCTGTTTTTAGCTGAGCAACTTACTATAAAAACAAACATATGTTGCTGGTAAGGTCACTTCAGGAAAACTGAACAGAACTTAGCCAACATTCCACTTTCTTCAGTTTGGGCAAAGCATGTATTTTATTACTCCAAAAAAGCTCAAGGCCTAATTGCCTTTTGAATCCAGTGCAACAATTGCACAATTTTTTTAAAGACCTTGTTCAGCAAGGATAAGAGCCATGTTTTACTCTCTCTTCCCATCTGTAGCTGATAATAATTGTAATTCTCACTGATAAAAAACATGTTGTGCCTTTATGGAAACCCACAGAACTAGATAAAGTGAAAGCACCACCAACAACAGGCATGTCATATTCAGCTTCTATTGTCATGACCATCCTATTTGATTCATTGTTAGAAATGAAAGTCAAAGACAAGCACTTCTTATGAATTCTCTCTTCCCTCCACCAACCTTTACATACCATAAACACACTCCAAGGCAGGTAAGAATAGATTGCCCATAAAACTCTTTAATAAAATCAATATTGTGTATGCATTTATGTATGTATTTCACTTTTGACTGCACAATACCTGGACTTCCCTGGATAGTATACAGGGAAATTAAAAACATAGGCCAAAATCGTACATCGGGAAACAGCAACTTTGCTAAATCTCATAGCTATGGCTCTCAACACTGCCCTCCCAAACCTACCTTTTAAGCCACTCAACCTGCCCCAAACACAGCCATTTCTGAGTTGACAGAAAACTGGGGATGGGGTGAACCATGATGTGTCCAGCCCTCTTTCTGCAGCTGGGCACAGCGAGACAAGCAGCAGCAAATACCTCATGCCACTGCTCATCACAGCCCATCCAGCAACAGAAGAGTGCTAGATATAACATGACTCACACACACACCCTTCAGTGACTTGGCCATGTTGCAGGGGTGGAGGGAACTGAGTGGCTTAGAAGGTAGTTTTCTTGAGAGGGATACTTCCGGTTGTTGCGCTTGCAATGATTTGTACAAGAGATTTGTGATGTTGTAAGACAACGGTTAAATGCAAAATGGTACATTATGACTGGTATATTCCAAAATGCAAAATGGTATACGATGATTTGAGAGACCCAGCATGGTGTAGTGGTCTGAGCACTGGACTGCGATCCTAGAGACCAAGGTTCAGTTCCCTACTCAGCCATGGAAACCCAGTGGATGACCTTGGGTGTGTCACACAATCTCAGCCCCAGAAAACCCCATGATAGGTTTGCCTTAGGATCACCATAAATTGGAAATGACTTGAAAGTACACAACAACAACAACATATGATGATTTAAAGAAACACAAAACTGAGATAAAACCATCTACAAAAGACAAAAACAAGGCAGTCTAGAAAAGCAAAGTAAAACCGGCAGCAACATAAAATAGTATGAAGATCTAAAAGGACAACAGTTGAAGCCTGGCTGTGGGGCCACATGCACCTGCCAAGTATTTGGATCACCCCAACTGCCTCCCCCCCCCAATTCTCCTGGGCTACTCTTATTGTATTCTGGCAAAAAAGCGGGGGTGTGTGTGAACTCCTTGTCATGGGCAGCGACTCACCTTTTGGCCTTAGTGCAATTGCTTGGCAGTGTTGTGCCTTTTAAATAGTGCATTCTATAGTGTCTATTTTTTTAATTATTTTTCAGAATCCAAAGTTGGCTTCCAGTTACCTCCGTATTTCTCTTCCCAATCCCAATTCTCTTTCTATTTTTGGCTGTCCATCTGACCTCTATAGGGCCACATAGGCAGCAAATTGGCTCGTGGGCCCACCACTCTGATATAAAAGCACTGAGACATTTTTAAAACATCAAGGAGAATAAAAAGGCATTTACTTGGCTGTCATCAAAAATATCATAGATGCCGGAGCCCCTTGGGAGGGCAATTCACAGCAAGGTGGCCACTACTTAAAATGCCCTTTCTTCCTTGTGTGAGGTTAAGAGAGAGTCTGGACATCAGGCTGGGATAAAATCAGAACTTCTTTCCCTCCCATAGTTGGATTCTTTGTATTGTGCCACCCATAGGGTCTTGTGGGTATACAGCTAATGCCTCACCCCATAGTCATGCATTTGTCTCACTAGGCAGGCACCACCAAAAGGCCTCACTTTCAAATAATCATTTAGAATTTTAGACCTTTAAGATGGTAAAGATCAAAGTGAGCAGTTACTACCCCAATCTCTGATCACCAAGTGCTAATTTAAGTTAAAATAGGACTTACTTTGGAAGATGTGTTGAGGAACAGTTTCTCAGCACTGCATCTAATTAACACGAATGGGTGTGATTTTCCCTGACAAAGTTGATGGTGATGAGTGATAACAGGAGGAGGAGTGGGGAGGGAAGGAGGAAAAGGAGAAGAAAAAGAAAGGCAGGCTGGCTGGCTAGTTGTTGTTGTTACAGTGAAACTATAGTGGAATTTTCTGGGGCTGAGAGTGTGTGTCACATCCAAGGTCACTCAGTGGGTTGAGCAAGGAATCAGATGTTGGTCTCCAGAGTCACAGTCCAATGCTCAAACCACTACTCCATGCTAGCCGGCAGTACTGATCCTTAATGGCCTGGAGTCTCTCTCTCTCTCTCTCACCAGCCTTCAGTCTAGCCATTTCCGCACTACACTGTTATAGCGTGATTATTCCACTTTCAACATCCTACAGAATCCTGAGGTTTGCAGTTTAGGGAGGGGCCGGCTGCCCCTCCCTAAACTGCAAACCCCAGGATTCCATAGGAAGTTGAAAGTGGAATAATCGCGCTATAACAGTGTAGTGTGGAAGAGTCTTTCTGGAGAACTGTTTTGTGTGAGGGTAAGATAATGAGACCAGGCCAGAACCAAACCATGTTTCAGATTCTGCTTTTTCCTTAAACCATAGTTAAAGCTAAGTGCTTTCCCTGAGAGTGGACTTTTCAGTTAAAAAGTGACCTTTTTCTCTGATAGGTGAGGGGAAGGGAAGCATGTGAGCCCAAGGCCCATTCCACCTTGTGCACATAGTGGCAAACATGACTTTTCACTCTGTCCAAAACAGATCAGTGTATCTGTAGCTTTTCCTTAGTACAATAAACTCATAAATTGTAAATAGATCAGTGTACTTTAGGATATACCCTAAATACTCAAAACACACCAGATCTCATCTGATCTTGGAAGCTAAGCATGGTCGGTTCTCGCTAGTACTTGGATGGGAGACCACCAGTGAATACCAGGTACTGTAAGCTATGATTCAGAAGAAAAAACTAGCACAACCACCTCTCGAGTATTCCTTGCCTAAGAAAACCCTATGAAGTGGAACAATAGCACCTCTGAGTATTCCTTGCCTAAGAAAACTCTGTGAAATTCATGAGTGCCAACATAAGTGAACAGATGACTTACCTGCACACACATACACACACAACACACATTTTAGGATATATTTGGCAAAGTAAGGCAGCAGGTTTTGGGTATCATAAAAGGACAGCAAGTTGGTAGCTACTTAATTTGTTAAGATTGTATTATCAACTGTTTCTTGTACACGCCTATGGGTGGGAAGAGATGTTTGTGGAATTTTCCATCACCTCCAGTGTCAGAAATATGAGGGAGAAAACCATTCATACTATAATGCCAGTATACAGATCTATATGGTGTATAATATACTGGTTGTTCCATCTCAAATAAACGCGGGTGGGGTGCGGGCGGGGTGCTGTAGGTTCAATAGACACACAGAGAAGGTTAAATTAAAATGGCCCATGGATTGGAACCATGAAGGACCCTGGGTGCCTTTTTTTGGCAGAAAGGCAAATGACACTTTAAATGAAATAAACAAATCTGCAGGTGAAGTTGAGAATAAGATGACTAAGGGCAATTATAAAGGATGTGAAAAGAGCGGATATTAATAGCAAATGCCACTCATGATGTTAGAACTCAGCGTTCCCCTGTAAAATGGATTTGTAGCACATCAAGGAGAGAGAAAAAAATTGGGGGTTGGCAAAGTGGGCTTGTTTGTTTTACATAACAGTTTATGAAACACTCTTTCTCAAGATGGCCCTGATAGTTATGAGCTCAGTCCTGCCTGATTCATACATTAGAGTGTTTCCTGAGTCATCTTGAAATGAAATATGATGTATGGGACACAGTGTGCTGCTGTTCAAGGTGAAAAACTGCCTTGGCCATTAACATTTAGCAAAGTAGCACCTGAAATACTAATATCCTTTTTTTTTAAAAAAAAAGTAAGCACTCCTATTCCACATTGCCCAAGAAACAGGGTTGTTACCATGTTTACTGGGGGTCCCGAGAGGGACACCTAAATAACCTTACAATTACAAAAGATGGGGAAATTAGTCAAGAGCACTGGTTGGTACTCCGAGAGGCAGGGTAACGCAGCAGGATCTTGTAACCCAATGTTTACGGGGTCAGGCCAAGTCAAGAAGCAAACCGTGTTGGAAATAATGAATGATCTTTATTAAATACAGGCACACAATGTAAGCAACACACACACACAGATGACTAAGGAAAATAAAGGTGTGAGTATGATAGCGGGATTTTCAGAGGGATAGTTGATTCGGGTGATACCAGGGTGATGGAGCCCTGGTGGCGCAGTGGTTAAATGCCAGTACTGCAAGCCACAAGGTTGTAAGTTCGATCCTACCGGGCTCCAAGGTTGACTCAGCCTTCCATCCTTTCGCAGGTCGGTAAAATGAGTACCCAGCTTGTTGGGGGCATGTATAGAAATGTTTCAAAATACATGCTATTTGTAAGTTGTTCGCCGCCTCGATCCATATGGAGAGGCGGGATACAAATAAATAAATAAAAAATACGAAACTTGTTCCTGAAGCCTGGAAAGAAGATAGAGAGTGAAGCTGGGGTGCGATGTATCTCAGCACGTGGAGCTGAGGGGAAGCTCGCCAAGCAAAGTGGCAGCAAGGCGGTCTGGAACTCGGGAGCGATCCAAAGATGGTCTCAAAATCAGGGGTTTTTATAGAGGGAAATGTAACTGCAGGCTATGCCGTACTTGGGGGAAAACAATGTGTCCAAAGCTTTGGAAAGCTCAGAATTTGGCATGATTAAGTTAAGTCCAAATTGACAAAGAGTTAGCCAGTATGCAAATACTCAAGTGCTTGGCAGTTGAGTATTCAGCTTGCCAGGTAGCCTGCTCGGGGCAGGGAGTCCTTTGTAAACAGCGTGCATACATAATGAGAGTGTTTGCAGAGAGGTCTCCTAAAGCAAGGATCTGGCTATTTCTGGCCTGCCTGGGTGGAGAATGGAATGTTCAGCAATTTAATTGGTTTCATCACAGAATTATGTACGAAATATTTAAGAAAGATCGGGATGGTGTGGGTATTCAAGATAGGGGTATGGCTGATAAGGAATTAGATATAGGAAATTTAATTGGTCAGGGCCATATTGTGGGTAAAATTTATCAAATTTTGTTAAAATTGGAAACTGAACGGATAGTAATCAAGGATCACATGATTAAATGGGCAACTGATATTGGTCACTCTATTGATTTGAATGAATGGAAGAAAGCGTGGAATATCAATATAAAATTCACTAGAAGTGCTAATTTGAAAGAAAATTATTATAAAATGCTATACCGTTGGTATATCACTCCTCAAAAAATTGCTAAAATAGATAAAAATTATCCTAATAGGTGTTGGAAATGTGGGAAAGAATTAGGAACATTATATCATATGTGGTGGGAATGTCGTTGGGCAAAAATGTACTGGAATCAAATACATTCCATGATTAAGGATTTATTACAGGTAGATATTAGATTCAGTTCAAAATTATATCTTTTGAATATTTTAGATGATTGCAATATAAATAATCAGAAATGTTATAGTAGAGTTCTGTTATATATGGTGACGGCTGCGAGAATGGTGTATGCCCACTATTGGAAGAGACAAGAAATTCCGTCTTTAGATCTGTGGATAATGAAATTATATGAGATGTATCAGATGGATATATTAACTGCTCTGATGGATATTACAACTGATAAGGACAAAGTTGAAAATGAATGGTCCATGGTGACACAAATGTGGTTTAGGCAATGGAAAGGGGTTTATATAGGTTGAGGAGAATTACGAAGACTCATAGGTTTGGCTGTAGGTTTTCTGTTTTGTTTTTTGTGTTTTGTTTGTTTGTTTGTTTGTTTTTTGTTTTTTGGGGGGGTAAGTGTGTGGGTGTTAGATTATCTGTTTATTTGTTTCTTATTATTATCATCTAATACATGTACACTCTTGTGCAGTACGTTATTTAATATATGTGTATATGTTATGTAATATGCATAAAGTTGATTAATAAAGATGATTGAGAAGAAAAAAAAAAGGAATGTTCAGCAATTAATGGCCGAGCCTAGTTCTGTGCTTGTCCAGGGGCCTCACAAACACGTGGAGAGGGGTGGTGGAAGAGAGCCAAATTATTGATATCAAAATGATATCTGGAGGTATCTCTAAGTAGGCCTAAACTGCAGTAACAGGGTATTCGTGAAGAATGTTTCTTTTGATGAAGAAAAGGCACCAGTGCTTTGAATGTCCTGAACACTTTGCCCGAATGCGGATGTTGACCTAATCCATGCTGAGTTATGTCCCTCACTTCTCTACAGGGTGACCCCAGTGAAGTAAAGGCAGTACAGCTTTCTCTCTTCCATACAATCTAGTTGCACATAGACCAGGGGCTGGAGAGGGACACTCTGTGGGCACCCACATACTGTTGACTCCAGCTCTCATCAGCCCCACCTGGCATGACCAATGGTCAGGGGTGATGGGAGATGTTTTAATACATGAAAGGAAAACTCAGCATGAAGAAACATATTTTTGCACATGGATCCCCCTCACTGCTTCTTCTTCATTCTGTATATTGGAATTGTAACCAAAACCAATATGAGCATTGACTTGAGAGTTTCCATTTGACTTTGAGAAGTAGATTACACTCATGATGTGTTCCACACCACTTCCATGCTTAGAATTATAATTTCAATATTTTGTCCCCAAATTTAAGCCTTTTCTGCACAACACTCTTATAGTGCGATTATTCCACTTTCAACCTCCTAGGGAAACCTGGAGTTTGCAGCTTCAAGAGGGGCCGGCCAGCTCCTCTTGAAGCTGCAAACCCCAGGATTCCCTATGAGGTTGAAAGTGGAATAATCACGCTATAAGAGTGTCGTGCGGAAAAGGCCTTAGTTAGGATTGGGAAAAAAGAAAGGAAAAGGGACCTATTTCTGGGGTCTCATGAATCCTTTGGACTTCAGAATAATTTTGTAATCATCGCCTGAACTGGGTGCACAGGATTGCCTCCTGGTTGGTTTTGAAAGCTATTTTTGTCTGTCAAATATGACCTCCAATTAAAGGAAATCACACTGAGAATTAACTAAGGCACATACTGTGGGGACAAAACAGTCCAGCACTTCCTGTCTTTGAGAACCATGCTCCATTTCCTGGCACCTGGGTGGGAAATGCAATTGCACAACTAAAGCAGCGAGTTCCAGGTTGGAATGTTTCTAAAGCATATTTTGATACATTCTCACACTGTATTGTATTTGGGATTTTTTGTTTTGTTTTTTAAATGTTTTTCTTTGTTTTGTTTTCAAGAGTTCTTATATTATGTTTACCATTACTATAAGTGTTCCAAATATTTCACTGTTGCTTTAAAAAAGCATTTCCCCTTATAAAACAGTTTTATCTGTCAACAGTGATATGTACTGATGTGTCATTCTTACAGGATTGTTTTCTGGCTGACCTAGTACAAGCCTGAACCAGCTACAGATATTTATTATAGCGAACTGATAACTTTAAGAAGCACTATCCAAACTAGTTTCAAAAAAACATGCACCCAAGCCCTATATAGAGCTTGGAATTGAATTTTTGGGGAAGGGGGAGGACAAGCAGCCATGGTGGCTGAGATATTCTGTATTTTGGGCTGTAGCCCAAAAAATAACCTTTTCAAGTTCTGGTCCTATTTGAGTTTACTTGAAAATAGCCAGAGATGTTAGCACTAATAAAGTTTGCTATTGGCAAAATTAGAACTTTTTTTTTTTTTTTTTGCAAACCTGGGTTAAGGATATTTAAGTACCTGTTTAGTCTACTGTAATACACTAAACATAGAGTTGTCCATGGAAGCTGCAGCTAGTGCCAAACATGCAGCAGCCAGACTGGTGTCAGATGTCCATTTTACAAACCATATAGCATAGTTCTTACAAGAACTGCACTGGCTTCTAATTTGTTTCAGAGTTCAATTCAAGGTGCTGGTATGACCTACAAAGCTGCAAATGGCTTGGGGCAAGAAATCTGAAAGAGTGCCTCCTCACCAATAAGCCCATCTGAAACTTTATATCCTCAGAGGTGGTCCTGTTGCATGTCTCCACAACTCATGAAGTTGGGTTGGTGGGTAACAGGGTCATCCCTGTGTCAGCACCCCAACTTTGTTACTATCTACCTAAGAACTTTAGGATGGCTCCATCTCTTTTGAGCTTCTAGTGGGCAGCCAAAAGCACTGTTTTGCATGGCCTTCAAATGCTTGTAATTGCTCTGTAAACCATTTTAAAACTGTGTTTTAGGACTTGTAGGCTGCAATATATAAATATCATGAATAAATAAATACTTTGCAGAACGGCATACCAGCTCTATACGCTTTAATTGGAAGAACAGTCATTTGCATTTAAATTTAATTTAAATTTATTTTATTTATACCTACAGGTATAAATAAGTACCTGTTTATTTATACTTACAGGGTCTGGATTACTTTTGCAACCAAGTAGATATGCCTGTAGGTGTAATTTTAGATTGTACATTATAGTAAATGACTGGGTCCTTTTCTGCTTTACCATATTAACACACTCAGAAGTCATGTTTTGCATTGTCAGATAATAAAAGACATTCCTTTGCTCTTTTAAATAAATTAAAGCCATGTAAGAGTGTGTGTGTGTGTGTGTGTGTGTGTGTGTAAGACACCAGATCCTGAACCAGAGCTGTCAGGGCCAGCTTTGGTTAGTCGTTGGATGGGAAATCATGCCCAGGAACACATCCACTTCATTAACTACCTGTACAGTAGTGCATCCCATGGAGTCTAGGGATCTCTCTCTCTCTCTCTGCTTAACTTAATGTGTGGAAATGTGTCCCATTCCAGCCCAAAATCCAGTGTGTATTAGCTCTCTAGATTTTAAAAGAATTGAAAGATAAAGGGTGAATTTACCCTTCATCCCACATTTTTTTTAAAATGGAAGAGGGCCACATGGACTTTATAGGGAAGCTGGAAGGCAAGGGAATCTTTCTTACCCATTTCAATGTTGCATAGAGAAAGCACAGAGGAACAGAAACTAACACAAACATACCCAAACATATGTCCAGTTCAAATTTCGTAAGGCAGAAGAGATCATAACCTCCTTCCCTAACTTCTTAGAGAATGAAACCATTCCTCTTCCTCCTTCCCCCTTCTTAATTGGAAACCCTTCCTTTCAACAGCCACCCTGTTAAACTGCCTCCATGAATTTGAGAAATTCCCTCCTTCCCCAACTTGTGTTCTGATAACACTATAATACTTTTTCAGGAGTACCGGTAAGTACCAGTGAATGCAACAGACATGCTTGTGATTATACCTATCAAACCTATCAGACCTACAGCAACAATGATCAACTGCAGTGGAACAGGAGGGGGCACATTTGAGTTTTTGGAACTGCTTAGGGACCACATCTTTTTATTTTTAAATTTATTTACATTAATTAATTACTTCCAATTAATTAAGCGTTGTGGTGCCTTCAAGTAATTTCCAACTTATGGTGACCCTAAGATGACCCAATCATGGAGCTTTCTTGGCAAGATTTCTTCAGAGAGGGTTTCGCATTGCTTTCCTCTGAGGTTGGGAGAGTGGGACCCACCCCAAGTCACCCCATGAGTTTCCACGCCTGAGTGCAGATTTGAACCCTTGTCTCTCAGAGCCCTAGTCCAGCTCTCAAACCATTCTGCCATATTGTCTCAGCCTGACTGCAGAATGAATGCTTCATGCTAAACAGATGCTTCATAACAGCTGCAGGGGATGGCTAGGAAAAGATGTCTTCTCACAGAATGGACTGCCAGTATGAAGAGTATCTGGACAGTGCAGCTGAGGAATGCCTATTCAGAAGAAGGTCCTACTGAGATCAGCAGAAGGTACACCCAGGTAAACCTCTAGTATTGCACCCTAAATGAGTAGCCTGGAAAGGTCATAATGCTTCCTGTAAAAGAGTGATTCCCACCCCCCCATCCAGCTATCTCAATTTTATTTCAATTATCTCTTGGACCTAAAAGTGTTGTACTTGATACCCTTCCATCCCATGCAAACAGGCTAAGGTCCACGACTGGCACAGCTTCCAAAATACGCCAGCGCCATTCGTTTTTAGCAATCAAATACATACCGTAGGTGGGCTAACTCACACAGGAGTTAATATTTTCTCGCACATAATTGCAATCCATGCAGGCAAACTGTCACGTCTGAAGCAAGCAGGCGGACCAAAGACACACACGCACACAAAGCCTCCCAATGCCAGAGGGCAAATGTTTCCAGCACCCTGCAATAAATCGTTCGACGACTTGAAAAGCAGCTGGAACATAAAACAACAGAATCATTGGCTTAGGCCGGCTTCGACGCCGGAGGGCACGCTTTCCGACGGGTCACTCGGTGACTCCTCTAATGTCCCTCGAGGGTGAGCCCCCCCTCCAGCCGCTACCTCTCTCCCCCTCCCCCTCCCCCATCTCTGGAGCTCAGCTGAGGCCATGTCCGCACTAGAGTGCTATAGTGGTATTATTCCACTTTCAACACCCAATGGAACCCTGGGGTTTGCAGTTTAGGGAGGGGGCTTGGGCCCCTCCCTAAACTGCACACCCCAGGACTCCATAGGAGGATGAAGGTGGACTAATAGCACTATAACACTCTCGTGCGCAAACGGCCTAAGCCGAGCTGTGCTGCGCTGCGTGGCGAGGGCGCGGAAGCCCCCACGCGGAGCGCCCGGTGCGAACTTTCTCAACTGATTGGCTCAAAGGCGCGGACGACCCCCCCCGCTGGGCTCGGCGGCGGCGCTCTCGCGGCCTCCCACAGTAGCGGCGCTCCCTCCTCCTCCTCCTCCTCCTCCTCCGGCACCGCCAGACCGCCCTGCGCCTCTCCGCTCGGCCAGTCAGAGGGCGCAGCCCGAGCCTCAGCAGCCGCCGCCGCCGCCGCCGCCGCATCATGCAGCCGCCGCCGGCTCCAGCTGCTGCCGCCGCCACTGCCCTCTTGCTAGTCCTGCTGGCGACCGACTCCTCGCAAAGTGAGTAGTCGCGGTCCTTCTTCTCCGCGGGGGCCGCCCTGCCCCCTCCCCCACCCGCCCCCGCTCCTCACCAGAGGTGGGAGACACCTCACCCCGGCCCCACCGCCATTCCAGTCCCTCCTCGGAGGGAAGCGCTACTCCGGCGTCTCTTCCATTTAACTAGTAATATATAGATAAAAGATATATATATATATTTATGAAGAGCCACTAACAGCAGTGTCTGCGTGAGGCTGCGGGAAGGGAGCCCTCCGTGTGGGAATAAGCTCCCCTTTGCGTGCTGCGCCCTTTCCCTCAAGGTCAGGACATCCCCGGAGCCCTTTCTCGGAGGAGCGGGGCGCAACCGATGCGCCAACCTTTCCCCCCTCCCGCTCGGAATATAATTTCTCTAAGGCTCTCCCTCGCCTTTCTCTTGAGCCCTTCCGCGGTCGACTTGGCCATTCCCCCCTCCAGAAAGGGGTGGGCGACCCGGGAGGGGCTGGTGAGGCGAGCGAGGGCGCCCAGAGGGGGCGCGGGGATGTCGTGGTTGGCGGCCGGGTGAGGTGAGCGGCGGGGGCGCCGCGCTGGGCGTGAGGCATTGTCTCGGTTCCGCGGGGCGACACGGGGGACGGTGGAAGGCTGGCTGGGCGTGAGGGAGAGACGGGGCTGGGGGAACCGGGACGCGTTAAATGGAGACATAACCATAACAACAGCGCGCGTGACTCTTGGCGAGGTGCGTGGCCGAAGCGGCGGTATTGGGTCCCCCTCCCCTCCGCTCTTTGTTCCCGTCGGGTGTCCAGACTAGCCGTGCCCGGTGCTAATCGCCCTCCCCCTTTCCCCCTCCTTCCTTCCCGCCCCGTTTTCTTCGCTGGCTTTGGGGCCGCAGCTCTGTTGCTGCTCAGAGACCGGGAGGAGGCTTCCCAGTTCCTGCGGCAGCGGCACCGCCGAGCCTACCAGATCTTCGAGGAGACCAAGCAAGGCCATCTGGAGCGCGAATGCGTGGAGGAGCTTTGCAACAAGGAGGAAGCCCGGGAGGTGTTTGAGAACGACCCTGAGACGGTGAGATGGGGAAGGCAAGACGGATAACCAGGATCCCATTTGTTGTTGTTGTTGTTGTTGTTTTAAACGTATTTTTTTCCTTTCTGATGGAGAGTGCTGAGTCCTGCTGGAGCAGCAAGAGGAGAAGGAACGAGGGCGCCAGCTGCTCGCACAGCTGGGGAAGTTGTTGGGAGGAGGAGGAGGAGCCATTAGATAAATAACTGAAACCGCAGAGGGTAACCAGCACTTCATTGAACAGGATTGCATTGGGATTGCCAGGCCGAGGAACTAAGAGTAGTGAAATGCAAACGTGGGAGGGGGGGGGGTTGTTTACATAGAACCCAAGTTAGTATTAATCTCCTCCACGGGGAGTCCGCTTGGAAAAAAAAATAGCCCTTTAAAAGGCAAATTAAATCCTACTGCAGCCAGAATTTAATTACTGGAATTTCCCTGGATGGAGTAGGGGGAAAGGAGAGGAGAATTTGGTTTCTGCAGTATAATATTTAGTGAGGATCTTGCGGAGAAGGGTCTCTTTAGTTTCTATTTCTCTGTGTTGTCTGCCTCCCCTCTTAAATGTTTTAAATACTTGCAACTGTCAGGATTTTGTTGTTGATGTTTGCTGCTGAAAAACAGTCAAAATATCTTAATTTAGACAAATAATCAGAATACTATATTTGATCGGGCATTTTGCTGATGTTTTGGATATATAACTTGCTTGGGGGTAAATGCATTTAGTTAATTAATTGATCATTAAGTAGAATGATTTTTTTTAAAAAAATTGTGTAGTTGGACTGATGTGGCTGTTAATCAAAGCTGTTTAGTGCTAAAACTCTGAAGGGCGTAGAGGGTACCTATATTTTTAATAATTTATTAGCATGCTTGTATTACAGTTCAGTAGTGTTCAGATTGTCTGGTTTTGTTGTTGTGTGCCTTCGAGTTATTTCTGACTTATGGCAACCCTAAGGGAAAGGTATCACAGGGTTTTCTCAGGAGAATTTTAAAAGCCTTTGCCGTCCTCTGAGGCTGAGAGTATGTGACTTATCCAAGGACTTCTTGTTGGTTTCCATGGCCAATCAGAGATTCAGACCTGGTCTCCCATGCCGAAGTCCAACACACAGATCCCTACACCACACTGGCTCTCTAGATTATCTAGTACTTTGGCATATATGTATAGTTCTGTTTGAATGACTGCTGAATTTCTGATTTGCTTGGATCTTTTGGATGTGCTATTTTAAACAGGCTCTCTTTTTTTTTGCAAGGATAATCTAGCATTAGTTGAGGGAATAAATTTCCTGAAGAATAAATTGACTGGTGATTTTGCACAGGGCTGAGCATTCCCGTTAATGATTTGATGGAGACCGGGCTGCTAGGATGAGTGCTATTTAGGTCAAAAGTACTGGAAACAGGAGGGACTTGGCTCTCTTATGTTAGAGAAGTTAATGTTTTGTATTCAAGGCAAAACATGTCTTGACATGTATACTTTTAACAATCTTACAACACAGAACCATCAGAGCACAAAGTTGCAAAACAATAGTGAGAATCAACAGCTAATACATTCTTGTGGTATTTATTTTGAACTTTTGACAACAGACTCCAGGTAAAGTCAAAATTTGTTTAGTTAGAGCAGAAACAGACCAGTTTTAGTATCTGTTGTTCTTCTTATCTCTGTTGTATAAAAGGTAATTGTAAACTGGAAGCGACTACATATTAAAGTCATTAATAGTGATGCCATGAATTACTTACTTGCTCCTAGTTATTTGTAATCCTTTTCTAATTTTTTTAATATTACTGTTAATGCCATATTTAGTTGATAAAAAATCCTACTAAAATCCAAGTATACAACTTTACTGCAGTAATTAATAACAGAGTGCCAGTTGCTAAAAGGGCTCCAAACTGGAACTTCTTGTTGTACTCCTTCAAGTCATTTCTGACTTACAGCAAACCTTATCACAGGGTTTTATTGGCAAGATCTGTTGAGAGGAAATGTGGCTTGCCCAGTGGGCCATGGCCAAGTGAGCATTTGAGCCTGATCTTCATCTCAATGCTCTTATCATTACACCACACCAGCTCTCACTAAACCTAAACTACTGTGAGGATGAAAAAGGTAATCTGAGGCCACCAGTTTGATTTATTGAATTTTCTTTTGGAAGGTTGCTGTAAATGAGGAAGCATGTAGCATGCACTGGAGTTTTTAGCCCTACGTGACTCTACCATAAATAGATGTTTCAGCAGCCCTGATAAAACCGTGGTGTTCCACTGTTACAAGGGGACATTGTGGTTATATTTTACTATTCCATTTACAGAAACACATACATTTGTGGAAGGAATTTTATTTGTCAGTTTCAATTCTTTGTCTCACATTATGTGCCATTTCACTTTCCTTTTCTTCTGAACTTCCCTCACCCAGTTTCTACAAATCTTGATGAGGTTGTATCCCCTCTGCTTGACTGAGGAAGAAGGGAGTTTCACGTTTTCATAGTGTAGAAGAAAGAGGAAATGGAAGGCTTTCAGATAAGAGTGAAATACTAACCTTAAAGATGTGATGAAATAACTTTGGTGTTCACCAATCATAACATCATAGAATCATAGAGTTGGAAGGGGCCTCAGGGAACGTTGGGTCCAAGCCCCTGCTCAGTGCAGGATCTCCAGTGAAAACATTCCCAGTAGGTAGCTGTCCAGCTCCCTTTTGAAGATGTCCAAAGAGGGAGCTTCCATTGCTTTTCTGAGCGATTGGTTCCATTGCCAAACTGTTCATACTGTTAAGAAGTTGCTTCTCATGTTCTATCAAAATCTACTCTTCTGTAACTTCAAACCATTAGATCTGATCTTATCTTCTGAGGCATCAGAGAACAGGTCTGACCCTCCTCTCTCTGTCAGCCCTTGAGGTACGTAAAGGGTGTGATCACGTCACCCTCCATCTTCTCTTCACCAAGCCTGTTTAACCTTTCCTCATATGCTTTGTTCTCCATACCTCTTATCATCTTTGTTATCCTTCATGGAGGAACCTTATTAAATGCTTTGCTGAAATCCAGATAAATGAAATCTAAGGCATTCCCACCATTTACTAAACCAGTGACCTGATTGAAAAAAGATATCAGATTAGTTTGTCAGGACTTTTTTTTAACAAACCCCTGCTGGCTCCTACTGATCATTGCATTGTCCTCCAGATGGTATTAAGGTCAAGCTGACTGCTCTGTATTTTCTATTTTGTTTGCCTTTTTGAAGAGGGCTAAAATGTTTACCCTTCTCCAATCCTTTGGCACCTCACCTGTTCTCCAGGATTTCTCAAAAGTAGTGACAAGTGATTCAGATACTGCATCAGCAAGTTCCTTTTGTACTTTGAGATGCAGTTCATGTGGTTCTGCAGATCTGAACTTGTTTGGGTTAGCTAGGTAATTCCTATCTCCCTACCGATCTTGATTCACAATCCAGATCCCTTGCCCATGTCTTTGCTGCTGTAGGGAACAAAACATTTCTCTTTTTGGGAAAAAACTGAAGCAAAATAGATATCAAGCACTTCTGCCTTTTCATTGTGATCTGCTAGCATGTTACCATCCTTATTGAATAGAGACCCCGCCTTCTCCTTGTCATTCTCTTGCCTTGAATGTATCCGAAACCCCCTTTTTTGTTGCTTCTTGCTTACCTTTCCAGTCTCAGCTCATCCTGAGCTTTAGCTTTCCTTGAACTGTTCCTACAAGCTTAGGCTACAAATCTATGCTCTTCCTTGGTGGTTTGTTCTTCCTTCCATTCTGTTCATATTCTTTTTCCTTTCACTTCCTCCCTGAGTTTGCTGTGTAATCACATTGGGGGGTTTTTTGGATGTTTTTCATTTTTCCTCTTCCATGGGTTTGCTTGTGATTGTGCTTTTTGCAACTCTTTCTTCAAGAACGCCTAACCCTTAGTGGGCATCTTTTTCCTTTAGCATGTCTAGCCATGAGATTCCAACCAGTGATTCCTTGAACTTGTTAAAATCAGCTTTCCTGAAATCTAAGATCCATGTTTGACTATCCTTTGTCCTGTCCCACAATTCTGAATTTTAGAATTTCATGGAATTTCTAGAATTTCATAGAATTTCATGGTCACTTCCCCTAAAATACCAACTACTTTGATTCCAGTGACCAGCCCCACCCCATTGATTAGGGTCAAATCAAGGATTGCCAGTCCTCTTGCTTCTTCCTCTGCCTTTTAAAATAGGAAATCGTCAGGAAGGCATATCAGGAATTTGTTGTTTAGCAGAATTAATCTCCCAGCAGATACAAGGATAAATTAAGTCCCTCATAAATACTAGTTTTTGCATCTTTGAGAGTTCTGAGATTTGTTTCTGAAAAACATTGCCCATTGGACTGTGGTAAACTCTTACTACAATGTTGCATTCATTTATTTCTCTATCAGTGCCTCATGCTGCTCTGATATAATTACAGTGGTGAGTGAGATATGCCCTTTGTTTAAATGTCATATCAGCCATGAAGTACCTAAGTAACTTTAAACACATTGTCCTCATATTCATCCCCCAAATCTGAGAATACTGTAGTACAATACTGTTTGCCTGCTTTATACAGTTGTTTTCAGGATAAGGTAAATGACATATTTGGAACACTCTACATTTTGAAAAGCTACATAAATGCTAAGTATTATTAAGTCTGTATGCTACTTAATGACTGCGGTCTTTCCACACGTGGAGGAAGAAACGGGCAAAAACACGCTAAAACGGAGCTTACCTGAAACAGGGTAAGTCCGTCGCCATGTGGAACAGCGCGTTTTCGCTGCTCCACCCTCCTCAGTGTCCCGCGGCGTCCTGCAGCACCCAAAATGGCGGCTTACGGCTGGCGGAGGCTCTCCACCAACTGGAGAAGCTCGCCAGCCAGAAAGCCCGCTCCCGGCAGATCTGCAGGCACGCCCTTGCGTGCGCCTGCAAATCTACACCGGGTACTGCGACAGGGCTGCATGCGGCTGCACGCAGCTGCACGCCCCGTGCTTTTTAAAAACCTCCTGAGAAGTGGTTATTAAAAAGCACACGGCACCGCCACTTCCGGTCGCCCTAGCGCGGATTGGGGTGTGGAACTATGCAAAAAAAGTCTGTCCCAATCCACTTTACGGTGTAGATGACCTCCATCAGAGGTTGCTCTACCCTGTTTTTAATCCCCGTGTGGAAAGGGCCTGTGTGAATGCAGATCATTTCCGAAAAACAGTTACTAGGGATTAACAACTCACTGCTTTCGTATGTAAATATATGTACTGATAATATATGTTTTATAACTCACCCTAGCTTTGTACTGAACAAGAACATCACAGTTAATTGCCTTGCTAGTTTTGTCATGCTTAGCTTGAATATCAAGAGCCATTAGTAAAGAAAACATATTAAGGAAAAGTCTGTTCATAATAGCACTATACTACACTAGTAGCTCTCTGTCTTATCAGGTAGAATTTGTTTGTTCAGACCATATTACAGCAAGAACAGTAATTTGATATGAAGGCTACAGAACATGGACATAGTATTGAAGTAGAGCCCATATGCAATATATTCTGTTTCTTAGGACTGATCAGTTTGAGTGGATGGTAATGAAATTATTTTGAAAAGAGGGATACTTTCTATTTGCCCCATATCATTTATTATTTTATAATCTTTGTCATGTTTTCTATTTAGTAGTTTTCTCTTGGACTTAAACCATACATCTCATTTTAAAAAACTTTTTCATCTCAAGAAGATGTTCTGATAAGGAAGAAGTTCTGCTGATAATTTGAATTGCCATTTTTGTGGATTCTCTGGCTTTCAGTATTCCGTCTCATGGGAGCTTCACAAGCAACCCCAAGGTGTACTTTAGCTATATTTAATTTATTTGCTATTACAGTACTTCTTGTTTTATTTCAGGAGTGTCTGCAATGATTCCTAATAACAAATATGCCTCTTTCATTGCTGTAGCAAACAGCTGACGTTATGTTCTAATCTCAGTGCTCCCATGGTCTTACATGGTACTGGAAGTGGGATGCAGTAGTGTTCAGAAAACACAGTGAAACAATTTGCTGTATTGGTCAGCAAACTGTGATAGATGGAACATTTCCATTGGCACCACTTCTGTATTGTTTGGGGATGTAAACTTTGTAGCTTTGTTTTATATTTAAGGTACATAGGATTCTTGTTGTTAGTTAATGTTTTTCATATTTGGCAACAAAAATACATGCCTCCTTATTCACTCTTTGTCATTCTATGATTTTTCTTATGGTTTCTAAATTAAAGAGAGATGTAGTAGGTTATACATTATTGCTAGGGCAAAAGGGCATCAAGTTTTATGATACGTAATTTTTGCAGGAGAGAATTGGTTAAAAAATGACAAATTGCATGAGGATTTAAAAAGGTTTGCTGAAAGTATGACATATTTGTTGTAAATCCGATTTATGCCATACTAGGACAGCAGCAGCTGCTATATCCCATTTATATGCTGCCACAATTACTATTAGGCTTTTAGTCATTAGGGAATTTCAAGAGCTAGTTTTGGTATGGCAGTAAGAAAAAAGCGGGGGGGGGAATCATTTAGCTGATTGTTATGGAAATTCAGAGAACTTCATGAAGACACAGATGTTATCATCAATACTGAATGGCAGGAAAACATATGGGGATACAGAACTTTAAAAGAGACCACACAGCAGTGTTTCCAAATCTTTGGAATTTGCAAACATGTTTTATTTCAGATTAATCCTATAGAATGGAATCAAATCTTAAAGAAAAGTCTGAGGAACTAAACTCTGCGTTTACAGTGTTCAGGCAAACACAAATAGTTCACCTTTAGTATTCAATTAGATTCTCAAGTTTGTTAACAGTGACTCCTGTGAAATTTTACTGACCTAATCTTTAAAATGTTTCCTAAACAAATGTGTGAGTAAAGAGGAAGTCTATGTTACAGATGAATTCATTCAATAAAAGAAGCCATAGCACTGAGTTTGCAAGACCTGAGCTGATGAGTTGATGGCTGGGGCTCTTCAGGGGCTCTTTTTCATAGGGCCACCATAAACTGAAACAGACTAGATGACGGACAAAAATAACAGCAGCAAAGACCCTGAAGGGTGTTATGTAGGGATGGGATGAATCCAGAATTTTCCAAATCTGGATCCTTGGAAGGTTCTGAGAATCCACGAATCTCACAAATCTTGAATCTTTCGAATCCTTAGAGTACAACCCTAGATGTAATTTGTGAAATTGTTAGCAAAGCCCATTATTACTTCAAGGGAAAAATTCACCTACTTGCCATCTCCCCTTGTGTGTCTAGTCTCCCAAATTTTCAGGCGTCCCAGTCTCCAACAAACTGTTTGGGTGGTGGTTTCAAAAGATTCGGTTTGCCTATTTTGGCACAGGGATTTGGATTCCCAAATCTCAAATCCCTGCCAAGGATTTGAGGATTCGGTTGGGCCATCCCTAGTGTTATGTGAAGAAGCTAAAAACTTTTCAAGTATCCATTGCATCTTGATGTCATACTGTGTTGATTATCAACCTATTGTGTGTGTCAGTCATTTATCAACTCGGTCTTGTTCATCTGTTCTTTAGTCAACTTGAATTGGTTAAGTACAGTTTCTTGTTTTCTTGCAGGACTGCTATATCATGTTAGTTGCATGTCATTTCAGTAACTTCTGCTTTTTTTAAAAAAATAAATTTCATTCAGTACTTACTGGAGATATGATACCTGTCTTGCAACAAAACACATTTCTGTTCCACTGATTGCAGTGAGCAGTCTTTTCAATGGTGCTTGATTCTCCCAGTCAAAAATAATGGAGAGATACAGTGCAGTCTAGATACAGTGCTTGGAAACATTACTTTTTGAACAACAGCTTAGTATATACCCTAGCCAACATGGCCAGTAGCCATTCTGGGTGAGGGGTTCTTGGAGTTGTCATCCAAAAAGTAACCTTTCCAGGTCTTTGCAGTGCTGAGCATTTGTGCTTAGATTCATTAAAGTAATATTATTATATACCTCTCAGACATCATAACAACATGTTTGGAAACAGATTGATCTTTCTTCCTAATATGTAAGTTTAGGATTGCTCCCTATACTTCTCATTAACTTTAGCTGGGTCAAGCCCATGCTTTGTCCAGTATAAGAATGTGATTGTCAAAATGTATGGGTCAGTGTGCATTATAATGTATTATATGTGTTTTACGATGGTAAAGCTATGATTGTTGGAGTTGCCTAACATAAAAGGTAGTTTTGGTTGCATGGATTTCTGCCACTGGCTATGCTGTTTCAGGGAGGAGCATAGCAAGGAAAAGGTTCTACGAAATGAGAAGTGGGAAATGCTCCAAACAGACTCAGGCAAGACAAGATCAAAACAAGCAAGCTACATGAGACGGCAAGGCAAACCTGGGGAGAGAAGAGAAATACCGGTGTCTGCTACTTGCAGAGATGAAGAGCGCTAATGTTGAAATACATGTTTCAGTTAAAATAACCAGCAAGATCAGTAGCCACAGTCTTTCACTACATATAAGAGGAGCTAGTGAATAAAACAAATGAACATCTAAAGTCATAACTGCCAGGGATCTGGTCTCAAGCTCCATCGGTGTTCAATGAAAAATACATAAAGATTTTTTTTAAAAAAATCCAATGTCTTTCCATAAAGGAAAAAAAATTATACACAAAGTTATTGACAAAATTTTATAGCATCATTTTAACAAAATTATTTATTGGTTTGGCTTTGTTATTGATTGCTGTCTGTATAACACCATCATTGTACATGGCACTTCACAGAATGTTTTTGTTTGTTTTCAGGTGTTTACAGAGAAGTGCTCAGTAGAAGTGTGTAATGCATGCATTATTTCTATTTGTGCACGTTCCAGTTTCACTAGATTTAGAGGATTAAAGAGGTTTTTAAACAACTAAAATAAAACTGTTGGCTTGCAACCCTGATGTTAGGGCGTACAGTTTATCATTTTAAAGACTCAGCTAATCCCTGCCCCCACTTTTACAGTCCAATGGATACTCCAAGACTCAGGGTGGGTAAGAATGTTGTCTGTGTTCCATCCATCCATCCTTACAACTGATCTTAAGTCATTATCTATGCAGGATGGGAAACTCAAGCTAAAAGGGTGTGATTTGTCCAGGACCACACAGTGAGTCTACAGTTTACCTGGCATGTAGCATGCAACTTTTGCATGCACATGTAGCTTGAAGCATGTGCTTGTAGCATGAACCAGTGATGGAGTAAATAGCTGGTTTTGCAAAGTTTTGAAGACTCAAGCATGTATAAATGAAATTGTATCAGAGGACTGATCTTGGCATTTATTGCATTTAGTTCGATTAATTGCAAGTGTGTAAAAGGAATTATGCGCCATGTCAAACATTGTACTACTGTGTGTTCTGCTATGGTGGCTATAATATCTGGCATGATAAAATATAATTTACTGCCATTTTTGGTCATCCTCGCATTATTCCAAAATCACTTTCTTATTCTTCCTCCTCTTCCTTCTATATAGCTTTGTTCAAAAATACTATTTTTTAAAACCCTGTAAAATAAGCAAATATTATCTCCCCCATATTAAAAGGAAGAGCTGAGAATTTGTGACTTGTCTAATCAGGAATATAGGAAACTACCATATACCAGACAAGACTTCTGCCTGCAAAGTATGTGGTCTGCCACTGAGTTGCAATCGCTCTAACACTGTAAGGATTTCATATTTAAGACAAATACAACAAAACCCACAATCCATGATATGTTTATTGGCCAAACAAAATGCACAAAATGTATCATGCAAGCTTTTGAAGCTTCACTGGCTTCTTCATCAGGCAAAGATGTTAAAAATCATATAGAGGAAGACAATGTTAGAGTCTCAACCCTACATTTTGTCTCAGATGTTACTTCTGTTTTCAGTTTAGATGGTCTGGAGGGATGTAGTATTGACAGAAGCCACTTCCTTTCTTGGTCAGTATGAGGACTAGGTAAAGGGTAGTAAAAGACAGGTAATAACATTTGAACTCAATCAGAAATTGAGGCTGAGTTGAAATTTTATTATCTGTCTTTTTTTGCCTTTATTCCTAGTCCCCACATGGTCAAGAAGGCAAGTAGCCTCTGCCTCCATTGAGATCCATCCAGACCATGTTAAATGACAACAGAAGTGACATCTGAGATAACATGTAGGCCTGTGACTGTAATATTGTCACTTTTTCTTTTCTTTTATGATTCTTAAATCTGGCTGATGAAGAAGCCTATGAAGCTTTAAAAGCTTGCACGCTGTATCTTGTACATTTTGGTCAGACAAAAAACATATCACTGTTCTATTGGTTTTGGATTTTGTCATATTTTGCTCTGTGGCTAGCATGGCTACCCTTGAACATGTTTCACATGTTTAAGTACAGTTACATTTCTTCAATAAGTTGTGTGCTTTTTAGACTACATCATTTAGGATTCCCTACCCAGTATGGTGACTAGCTCTGCGACCTGGGGATTCTGGGAATTGTAGCCCAAAAATAAATTTTCCAAGCTCTTGTGGAACATATGGAATCTGGAGAAATAGTTCAAAATTCAAGCTAGTGACTGGGATAAGACCTGAACTGGTGACTTCATTATTTAAACCACTACACTACATCATTCCTAACTTTTTAAAGATGTGATTGCATATTTGGCACTATTAATCTCCATTGCATATTCTGCTGTAACAGATGTTTAGTATTAGTAGGAACAACATGTAGTACCAGACAGGATTAGGAATGTTCTTTCAACTCTGGCTAGTGTGTGAGTGTGTGCACATAAGCAGGCAGTAAAGCTGGGAAAAAAGTTCACTACCAAAAAAAGCATGAACTATCAGTTTTGTGTGCAGTAGACTTTCCAGATTTCAGAAACTTGTTATTTTATACTAAAAGTCTGTTGGTTAGGTGAATGGGAGGGAAATTTGCTTTTAATCAGCCTAGAATGGGGAGTCATATATGAGCAAAACACTAACATATTCATAGCCCAGGATGAAGGAGCAAAGTGTGTAAGACCGATATTTTCAGACTGACTTCTCAGTAACTGATTTGCTTTTATATGTGCCTTTTTTTCTCTTGCTGTTGAAATCTGCTATTTGATTTTTAATTAAATTCATTAAAATAATTTGTTTGTCACCTTTAAGACTACCATATTTTTCCCTCGTTGTGGTGCTTTTAATGGTATGCATATTTTTATTGCCTTTTATTATTTGTGAGCTGTCTGGAATACTTTAAGGAAATCATCATATAAATCTATAGATAAGTGAAGTAAACTATAGTGAGAGAAAAGAGGAAAACATGCAAAGAGGGGGAAACCTACATTGAAGATCTACAAATTTTTCTTTTGTGTCAGTCCATTCTTTTAGAATATGTATATTAGTTTATTTGTAGGTCATCTTATGCACTACCTGAAGCCATCTTGGATAATGGGAAAGACAATTCCACTCAAGGCCAGTGCTAACAACCATAGTCAAGAGATTCCTTGATGTATTACATCAAAACTGTATCAGCATTCTTTCTGCAGAACTCAGTTTTGTCGTGGATTTGTGAAATAAAAAATGACACAGTGGTAGTCATGAAGGGAGGTGGATTTTTGATCTGTGTATCTAGGTTCAAGCAGAGGTCACCCCATGTATTATATCTCAGTGATAATTTAGATAAGTGAGCTGTCAAAGCTTTACTACTGTAGAGGTATAAATGTCATACTACCAGGAGCCACCTCAAATGGAAACCTTTTTTAATAGCGCCATTTTTCTGCCTTCAGGTGTCACCAGTAGGAAATTAGATTGTTCATATTCCTGTTTAAATCAGCCTGTAACCTGAACAAGCAGAAGCACTGGTGTCTCCAGTAGCAGCAAGAGGCACTAGAATCAAGCCCAGATATTTTGCTGCCTGAGGTAGCAAAGGCAAATGGTGCCCTAACCATCATCTGTGTGCATAGTCTGACTGTTAGGTGGCTGAATCTTACTTCAACACTGACAATGGGGTAATATCCCCAGGTGTATCCAGGGCATCTGGATAGCTTTGTGGCACAAGCTATGTTAGGGGATCCAGGGGGAGCAGTAGGAAGGTGGCTTCTGCTGATCCTCAGCATCTCCTGCTGAGCTTGAAAGTGAAGCTTGAAAGAAGTAGGGAAGGCAAAAAAACCCCCAAACCCTAATGATTGGAGAGTATTTCAATAGTAATTTTAAATACCTGTCTGTTACAGCTATGAGATGTTTAACAGGTGGCCATGATCTAGCCAAAATTAAGTATTTAAAAATCTCATTGATTTTAAGTGGCAGAGCTAAATATGCACTCCACAGTCTCCAACTGAAATCAATGGGACTTCCATGTTTAATGGTGACTGCACAGTGGCCCTTTCCGCACAGGCCTATTAAAACGGTGCAGAGCAACCTCCGACAGAGGTCTTCTGCACTGTGGAGTGGACTGGGGCGGACAACTTTTTCTAGTTCCGCACCTCAGTCCGCTCCAGAGCGACCAGAACTGGTTGCATAGCGTGCTTTTTAAAAACCTCTTTTAAGAGGTTTTTAAAAAGCATGGAGCGCACGACCCTGTGTCGCTCTGTTGCCACGCTCCGGTGCAGATTTGCAGATGCGCACTAATGCGTGCCTGCAGATCTGCCGGGGACGGGCTTTAGGCTGGTGAGCTTCTCCGGTTGGTGGAGAGCCTCCACCAACTGGAAGCCGCCATTTTGGACGCCAGAGCAGTGCGGAGCGACGAGCTCACACTGTTCCTCGTCCCAATGGACTCGCCCGGATGCTGAAGAAGTCCGGTGAGTCCCGTTTCTGCTCAGTTCCTTTCCCACATGCAGAAAGGGCCAGTATATCCACTTTGTCATGGGTCAAGGAAAATCTAAACATAGCAGCTGTATTTGCCAGTGTAGTTTCTTGCATTTCTCCCCAATGTGTTAAAAATTTTTGTAGAGAGCTGTTAATAGTGCTAGCATTGACAAGATCGTAAATATAGTATTACTTACTGACCCTTCTTTGCTGAAAAGGCTGCTTGCCAGGCCAGAATAGTGAGATCACATCTAATCATGGAAATATTTAGATATAAGTGGCTATCTAATGTTTATTAATACATTAGAGAATGAGGAAAGAATGTAATAGTGGTGAGAGAGAGGAGGCAGTAGAGCATTTAGAGAATATAAAATGTGTGGTTGTGCTGGTGGACTTCTGTAGTCTAGACATAAGTAAATTGTAGCCTAAGTTTAGCCATTATGACAGCATATTTTGAGGTATAAATCTGGTAAAAAAAAAATCTCCAGAAGATTTTAATGTGCTGGATGATTTTACATAGATATAGTTCTATGCGCTAGGATCATAGGGAGCATCTGAGTATTAGGAGAAAATACAGTACTAGGAAGATACAGTACTGGGTGAGTGAATATCTCCAGTTTGTCCAAAGAGAACAAATACACCCTGTTTTAAAGCTGCTTGCTCTTTATTCATTTCAAAGGTGGGATTTTAAATATGGGGGAAGGAGTTTTTATTAGCAAAGTAAGAATCCTGAAGTGGCTTCTGGATTTAAATGCACAGCAAAGCATATTCATTGAGTAGGAGTAGTTCCTGAGCCCCTCATAGCAGCTCAGGGTCAGCCAAATGTCAAGCCAAATGTCAAATGTCATGGATTAACTTTCCAGTTTCCTTTGCTGTTCCTATTTTGCTGGTTTGTTAAGGCCCAGTTGGAGGAAGTACAGAAAAACAAATTATTGGTTTTAACAAGAGGAATTCTGGTAGCTCAGCAAAACCCGAAACAGATCACCATTTTTATTCAACATAAAATATCTGTCCTGGAATCTGCTTTGTCACTGTTTTCCAAATTGCAGAGGACAGTAAAATTAGCAATAAAAAAAAAAGGGAAGCTTAATGCAGACTCAGAATCAGACTTATACAACCTATGACTCCTGAAGTCTCTATGTTCTCCTTATAGTTAAGTGTATAAGCCAGGATTTTTGATGAAATCATGCATTTTGGTCTAAAAGCTTCAAACTTTGCATGGGTTTGTGTGGATGCTGCCTAAATATTCCTTTGCATGTGGATTCCTTATCAGCTTAACAACCACTGATGTTTGGAAGGGTCCAGCAAAATTAAATGATAAGTGTAAATTGAATGTTCATTCACAAATAATAAAGGAGGAATGTAAATGTTCAGTGTAATATGAAACCCTGCAACATCTGTTTAAATGACTGTCACCAATATTCTGGATTGGTTATTTCGTTATATCTGCATAACGAACTCATAGCTGATCCTCCTAAGTCCATCTTAGCAGCCTGCAGCTAGATTGAAGGAAAGATATCTGTTCAGCTGCCATTTGGGGTAGGAAGAGGAAGATGTTTCCAACTCACTTCCCCCAGCAGGCAAGGCTGCAATGAGATATTGTGACAGGGGTCCTGCTTTTCATTGTTGTAGCCTCATTTGGTGGTGGGAGGAAGGCTGGAGACATCCTCCTCTATGTACCTTGATCAACAGCTAAATAAACCTCCAGCCTGGCTGCTGACTGTTAAGGTGGGCAGGGAGTGCATTTATATAGGTTTATAGTAAGACTACGTAGTCTTAATGAATACAGAGTATTTGTGGTTCTGTAATTTTAGGTTATGGATTCATAACTGCAATACAGAATGCCTGCCTATAGGATCAAGTGGGTTAACTACAAAAAGTTACTGAACAATAAAAGATAGTACTTATGGGAAATCTTTTTATATTTATCACTAACCCAGTATAGGCGTAAAATATTAATAATGTCAGATTATATTTGTAAACATCTTGGTTATGTATGCAGACTGATAATGCATTTGACATACATTGACTTATGAATTGTAAATATGATGGTGATCATGTATCTATCTGGTAGCGAAACTTCAGTTGGAAGTCTAGATATTCTCCCTTTCTGGCCTAAGAAAAGTTTGTGAACACACTTAATAAGTAAAGTAGTCAAAAAAGAATCTTGAGTATAATCAAATAGATTACTGACAACCTACAGCATCTAAAGAGTATGTCAACATCCAGTATTACAGAAAGGAAGAAAAGCTGCAAAGGACATGACAATGCTTATATTTACAGAAGGGAGGAAAGTCTCAAAATGAACTATGTGGGGAACTGATACATAAATAAACATGTAATAATAAAAATGCAACAGAATACAATCCATTCTCTACGAAACGATGATAAGTTCTTTAAGCAAAAGTTGAGGTTGTGGGATGCAGTCTGTAATACATACTGATGTATCAACATACTGGCAACTTTAGCTCCGGTCTTCAATTTTCAAGTAAGCTTTGTTCCACAAATAGGCATGAATCCACAGGTGGCTACTCCCAGGCTCTGAAGTTGTTTCAAAAGATCTTCATCAGCAATGTAAACATTCCCATCGTCAACTTGAAGAAACTGATGAAGTTTCCCAAGGTTATACTGTACTTTAAAAAAATACTAAATAACATGGAAAATCAGTACTACTTATAACAAGAACAAATCTACACTTAAATTCCGGCCCGAAATTGTAACACATGTACAGACCACTTAGCACCTAGAAGGAATGACTTCATATGCTAAAATATTCCAGAGCAGCGTATGCAAGTGTCAGTAGCAGAACTGTGACCACGAATATAAGGAGTTGAGATGCTTTCAAACCCTCTTGTGGAAAATAAATCCTGCAGATGAACTTATTGTGCTAAATCAAGTTAGTGAGAAAATGGCTTCCAGGATCCAAACTGCAGAACAGTTAAGCTGTTAAGAGGCAGTCATAATATAGACATTAAAAAAGGAAAATTTTCTAAAAGGGGAAAATGTATATATACTAATACAACCTGGAATTATGCCATTGTAATGGTGAAACAATATTTGGGTCTATATCCTAGTTTGAGTCGAGGATTGTCCACTTCAGTGGCCATTGCAATCTGTCATTCCCCTTCTCTCCCATCTGCAGAATCTTGTTAAAAGAACTTTCCCCATGCTGTCCTTGCTGATGGATTGTGTTTATTGTGTGCTGCTTGAGAAACCAGTTTTAAAGTTTTAAAACTTGTCAGATTATTTATTTGATTAGTATTTTGGGGACTATACGTCCAATTTGGGGGATTATACATACAGCACACCCTCCCTATATCTGGAGGCTCTGTTCCAGGGGATGCACATGTTGTGTCTATTGATCTTAATGGGACACAGCACTTCATGCGACCTTGCGTTCATGAATGTAGCGGTCATGCAAGAGCAGCACCCACTGTACATAATTCTTACAAAATGAATTAACACCTGAGAATTCTAACACAAAGGAGCAGACAAGTCAAGAGATCCATGCAGATCACATACATATCAAACCTGTCACAATTACAAGAATTTTGCTAAACAATCTGGAAACTAGGATTCAAATCCCTGCTCAGCCTTGAAAGCCCATTAGGTGACCCTGGGCAAGTCACACTCTCTCAGCTTCAGAGGAAAGCACTGGCAGCCCCCCTCTGAACAAATTTTGCCAAGAAAACTGTGTGATAGGTTCACTGTAGGGTTGCCATAAGTCAGAAATGACTTGAAAGCAAGCAACAACAAACATCTGCAAAAATCAACAAGAGAGAGGATAGCAAAAACTAGCATTCCTATTTTGCATAATTAAAACACTGGTACCAAATAAAGACCTTCTTTGTTATTTTCCTTTGTTCTTAAACTATGTTAACTTCTCTATTAACATAATATTACACATCTTGCATTTCCAGTGTGATAGTAGTAAACTCTTCCAGTTACAAACAGTCAGGCAAACTGCCAGTCATAAATAAGCAATCAACAGCCTATGGAAAAGATGTTCATTTGCACTGTTGAACAAAGGTAGTAAATCCAACTGTGGCCAGCAGCATTTGTGGGAAAGATTGTGACTTTTGTTGACAACGAATGCTTCTGTGCCTCATTGATTGTAGAATGCAGTGATTTTGTCATGCAGACCTTTCGAGACCTACAGACCTTTCGAGAACCATCACAGCATTGTCAGAAACAGCTGTGCCAATTTCTGCCAGTGTCAGAAACATGGGCCCTTTTCACACGCGGGTGGGGAAACGGGGAAAGCCACACTAAAACGTGGGCTTACCTCGTTCCGTCGCCGCACGGGGCAGAGCATTTCGCTTCTCTACACGGAGCAGCGTCCCGCAGCACCCGGCAGTGCTCAAAATGGCGGATTTTGACTGGCGGAGCCTCTCCACCAATCGGAGAAGCTCACCAGCCGGAAATCCCGCCCCCTGCCCGATCTGCAGGGACGCCCTTTCACGCGTCCGTAAATCCATATGGGCGCTGTGACGGGGCTGGACGCCCCGTGCCTTTGAAAAGCCACATAAAATGTGGTTTTTCAAAAGCGCGTGGCACCGCCACTTGCGGGTGCGCGACCACGGATTGGCGTGTGGAATTACTCGAGAGTAATCCACCCCAATTCGCGTAACGGTGTAGACGACCTCCGTGGAGGTCGATCTACACCGTTTTTTTAACCCCATGTGGAAAGGGCCATGGTCATGATATCTAGAAATCGTTTTCACATGTCACAAATTAATTTGTTTTGCCTCTCTGAAGTAAGAATGAAGTCATATCATACCCACTAGGTACGTGTCTGTGTACTCAACAGTGGCCTGTCCTCTGAGGTGAGTTGGATTAGTTACAATGGTGTGCCACTCAAAAGACATTTATAAGGGAGTGCAAGTATTTCACAGTCTGATACTGAGCAAAGTATCTTTTGGATGTGATTCTATAACATCTTATGAATATGACTTATCTGGAAGCAATTATTTAAAGTTTGAAGTGTCTTAAAGCTTTGTTTGGGAGGCCTTCAGCTGGTTCTTCATTTATACATACTTTGGCCATTATTGGCATGGACCCACATGCTTGACAGAGTTGTGCATACAAATGAAGCATTGTGATTGTGTACTGGTTTTGAAGGATTTGTCCACTGTAGCTTTGTGTGTATGTTCTGGAGTAGCACATAGTTAATTTGGAGCATACACGTCCAATTTCTTACATAGATTGGGTGTTATTGGTATGGGGAACCATGGTTGATTTCATGTTGTGCAATAAAAAGCATGAGGCTGGATGTAAAGATATGACAATTGTAGAATTTACTCCCTGTAAGATGAGAGTTAGTCCAAAGCTTATGTGGTGCACACCTTCGGATTTGTATTAATCTCTGCATACGTTGAGTGTTATCAGCGTGGTGGTGTCATGCTTGATAGTCTCTTATAGCCCACTGACACTTTAGGCCTGGTATAAAGTTGTGTTAACTTGCAAAAGCCATTGTCCCTATAGTTGGATATATGATTGAGGGTGTCACAATGCTTAGTTTGGGCTTTGGGATGCATAGAACTTGTCAGAAACATGTGGTATAAGAGCAAAGAACAAAGAAGTGTATCAGAAGTAGGAGGATAGACTTCTCTGGCAGTGTGCACACACACAGAAAAATATAATCATCTTGGGTCATGTATAAAATGCAGTAATTCAGATATTATTATTTATGGGTGAAATGATACCTGGAAAAATCAGAAGCTAAGTTTATACATGTAATACCAGGCAGTATTGATATTTAACATGTGACATTGAGTACAGTTTTGTGTAAATAAAGCTAGCTCTGATTTTTTAAAAATCTTCCTGCAGTTATAAAGACAGGTCATTGTTTTGTTTGTTCATTGAGGCTCTAGCTAGAAGATTTACGTTATCTTTCCTGTGGCAAGTTTTCCTGTGACAACAAAGTGATTATCAACCTGTTCCACTTTCATGGTATAGTGTCTGAATAATGAAAGGATTAATTATATTAGAAAATTGAGTTATCTCTGTCCGTTTACTTGTTAAAATTTGGTCTAACATTGTCTGAATATATGTCCAATTTTGCAGTGCACATTTCCCCAACCTGCCATCCTCCTGAGGGCTCTTAGTATCCAGAGAGCAAGTGAACGGTCACATTGGCTGGGGTAATGGAAACTGTAGACCAGCATCTCTTGAGAACAGAAGCCTGGGAGGGATGACATGGAAATTAAAACACTCTTACCAAAAATTGCTGAATTAAATATGCAGCAACACATAAGGCAAATTTCATCTTCATTTGGACACATGAATTTAACCAAACTCTGTTTTCTGGCTGATTGCATAGAGAAGAAGAGCAAGCTGAGGCTACTGGGAGGATTCAGAGACATTGCATTCCTTACATTACAGTGGTCTATTTGTCCTATGTGCAGGCTGGGGCTGGGACAGGCAGAAGTCTGTTAAGCCCTGTGGCAATCCCTTAGTGTGCATGTGTATATGTGTGAGAGTAATTGCACTGCAGAGCGTTCACTTAAATCAGGATGAGGAACATATGGCCATGGTTGTCCACAAGGAAAGATACTCGGTGACAATCCTCAATTGATTTTTATTGTGCATAAACCTGTGCACAACTAGCCAATCAGCAAGAGGCTTAGAATGTTCTCTGGGACAACAACTGTTAAAGATCAGAGTGCCAGGTGTAGGTTCTCAGCACTTAAGAGTGACTTCTGGGTCTTGTGTCAGTGGAGTGGTGACTCTGCTCTGGGGTTTAATTTGTTTTTTGTAAAAGGGGTTAATCCACCCTGCCGAGTCCTGTCCTCCAAATTGGTTTGGCACCTTAGACAATGTCTTCAATGTACAAACTAAAACCCAGACTGGATTTACCACCTCACTGTCAGCACTGTCCTAGAGGAGAATCTCTGTCAGAGAGAGGTAGCTCACATGAATGCTGCTTGTTTTGATGCTGATGCTTTTGGAAATTTTACAAGATTTGAGCACCACAGAAATGCAGTAATGACATATGAAATTCCATGAATATGATCCTAATTTTAGTTTTACAGTAATTGGATTTCATGTAGTAGGCTTTTTTTTTTCTTACAGTGTACATTTGTGACTGAATTGTGATTTGAACTAGGGTCTTAAGCTCGTAGCTTCAACAGTTAATAACAGCTGATACAACCAAAAGTAAGCATTCTTTCTCTCCCACCTATTCTCACTCAGAATTTTACTGCATGTTTGGAAATCCCTCTTTGTCAGATTCATGATCTGGCTGGATTTTTGCATAAATTCCTTCCTCATTTTCTCAAATTTTGTACCATCTCAGCTTGAAGTGTTCTACCGAACTTGAAAGTTCAGCATGTTTGTGACATTTTGGTGTTCCAAATGAATAATCCATAAATCGTGTAAATCATGCTACTGTAAATGAGTATGCAATCTGATGTCACAAACCTTTCTGGAGCTTCAGGATCAAGCCAGTAAGCTTATTCATTTTCCTTCAAAATTGTTTGAAACCCAGTCCGTAATATCTCGTATATCATGTCTTATGTGAGTTAATATTCACATTTATAAAAACTGTTCCATTAGATGTAGTGTAGTTTTGAAAGCTCTTTTATCAGAAAGCAGAAATAGCATTCAGATTATTTTTTATCTTTGATCATTCTGATTTACTTCTAAGAACTGAGGCTAGCAAAAGATGTATAAATTTTTAGTTTCATGTCATAACATGTGAAGCTGAATCTTGCTGTATGTTCCCCCTGCGTCAGAGGAGGTAATTTGTTGTATCTATAGGACAAAGTCACCCTTTTTTCTGTATGATGCTGCCACCTTGACCTTAACTAACTTTTTTTTTGTATAGAATGTAATTTGCTCTTGCTGCCAATTTAATCCGTTTTGTATAAGCTGAACAGAAAAGCCAATCCACTGAGCTTCAGAAGCTAAATAAATGGAAATGTTTTGTGCAGCAAAAGGCTGTTTCCAGCCCATTGTTTTATTCTTCCCCTCACCCCAAAGTAAACAAAACTACTATAGATATTTAAAGCTACAGATTAAAGCCTCCAGAGCAGCCCATTTGGATATCACAGAATTATTCTGGATTAAATGGTTTATGGATTGCAGCATAGAATGCTTAACAAAATGATGAATAATCAGGCATCATAATTACTTCAAGTATAGATCATTTAGAGTAGTTTTGAATTTAATTCTGGGCCTCTCTCATGATTTTTGCTTTGGAGCTCCCTGCTTCATTTGCCATATGTACATTCTGCTGCTCTTTGCCACTGTAGTTAGTGTGTATATTCACCATACCTTCCTTCTTGCCATATAGATTCCTTAACATTTGCCTACTGCGAAACTCATTTGCCATTATTTTCCTTCCCTTCTCCAACTCCAGTGGCTACTTAGCAGCCACTGAGAGCTAAAAGTTTCAAGCAAATACTGAAACAGAAATTTAAGTACTGTTTGGTTAGTTGGAAATAATATTCAGGGCTGATCTCTTGTTCTTAATCTCTCCTGTTTGCTAGAAAGAAGATATAAGGTTCAAGGTATATTTGAAATATTTGTTGGTCCTAGCTATTGTTTCTGTGAGTGTTTTAAGACTCAGCCTTTATCACATTGGCGCCCGGCCTCACTCAGTGGATTTTATGGTGGCTTCATCACATGATGTTGTTGTCTGCTGTCAATCTTCCTTGGGTTTTTTTAAACCACTAATTCTATCTTTTTCCTTACTAAAAAATAAAGACTATTAATGATTAAAAAATGAGATAACTTCACAATGCTTTCTTCAGAGTTTGGTGAAACAACAGCTATTATTGTTGTTGTTGTTGTTGTTGTTGTCGTCATTAGTTCTACAGTTTCCAGAATCTCCTAGTCAACATGGCTAATGATAGCTAATGTAAGGAACCCTCTGTCTGGATGTTAAGCTTTCTCTCTGTCCTGAGTTCTTTGAAAAACATCATCATTTGAAATCTCATGGCTAACTTGGCCTGTGGCTTTATACTGTCATTTTATGGTGCATTGATTGGATATATCTTAGGAGCAGCTGATGATGATTGGTGTAACCAATCTGAAGTGTGTGTGAGGGGGGAGTTCCTGTTTGATGCTCCATGTTAAGATTTGGTGTGGGGAAAGCTGACATGGTATAGCGATTTGAGCACTGGACTGCAACTCTGGAGCCAGGGTTTGAATCCCTGCTCATTCATGGAAACCTACTTGGGCAAGTCGTATTTTCTCATCCTTGGAGGAAGGCAAAGGCAAACTTCTTCCGAACGAATCTTGGCAAGAAAACAGCTTGATAGATTCACTTTAGGGTTGCCATAAGTCAGAATGACTTGAAGGCACAAAACAACAAGTGGAAAAGTGAGCATTTTCTCTAAAGAACAATTCACTTTTCCTTGTAATGTTCAGATTTATTGGCTGGGAGAGTTCTTGATTCCTATGTGAAATGAAGTCTTCCTGAGCCTGGTAGATCCTATTGGTCTGTCAACTTGAAAGAGTTTCATTTTAAGCAGGAGGAGAAACAGCCCCTCAAAATCACCACTGATTCTGAGCTGATAGCCCAGGAGCAAAAATATAGAAATGCCCTCTCTTGTTGCTGCTGCCACCCCAGAAGAGTCTGCTCTTTTTTAAAAGAGCTGTTATTATGGCTGCTCTTCAGTGGTTGTGATCCCCTCTCACAGACACACACCCCTGCCTCTGCTTACACCCTCCCTGCCATGGAAGGAGGCATAGCAGAAGACAGTGGTGGTGAGAACTCTTCTAGTGGGCCTGTGTACATTCTACCAGGAGGGAAGACAGCAAGGGTTACATGGAGGTTGGCTATTGTTCTGAATTTCTGCCAGGCAATAAGGAAGCCTAGCCATAAGAGGAGGGGGGATTTTCCCAGTCCCTGCATTCTCTGTACCTTTGTACCAACTGACCATCAAGACAACAGCTCAGCTTCTTGTCATCTCTCCCTCCTTTTCTCTCAGTGATGTGTGAGCAAGGCTGCTGGAGAAGGAGCTACTGCAGCTTTGTTTTTCATTCTCCTTTCTCCTTCCTTCCATGGCAAGGACTGCTGTGGGCTGAGGCAGGGAGCTACCAGAGGTCCTCACTGACTGGCAGTCCAGGAGTCTTGCCTTCCCTAGATTGGTCTTAGTCTATCCCTGACCTAACCACCAGCACAAGGTTTGCCAGACCTACAGCCGATTTTCCATTTTCATATGGGCAGCTACAGCTTTCTTAGTCAGTAGATCTAATGAATGAGCACCAAGAGTCAAGCATTGAATATTCTGCTGAACATCTTTAAAGAGCAGCTTCAGAGTGCTGCAGAATGAAAAGACACATTGCCTCTTTTCCATCAATGTCAGGTATAAACACCCAGTGTCAGGTACAAACACCATATTAAGTCAGCATTATTGAGTTATCAAACCATAGCAGCTATTTTAATATTAATGCAATTGTAGATGAAATATATTTTTCTAGTAATTCTGTTTGCTTTTTCCACCCCACAGGACTATTTTTACCCGAAATACTTGGGTGAGTTGCAATTACACAGTTTGAATATTTGATAGTGCTATTTTGTTCCTTTTTAGGAGATCTGCCTATAGGAAGTGCAGTGTAACAATATGCAGTTGTCAGTGATAAAATAAGGTTGGCACACACTGATATGCATATATTTATAACAACCGGCTATGATTCAGAGTATGTGCCAGAAAGTCTGCCTTTGTAGTTTGTTTTAGTTTATTTTAGTTTTTGTTTCCTTCAAGTGAAGCTTACTCCTGCCTGTCCTACATCCTGTCTCCCTTTATTAGCCATTTTTTAAATTAGGAAATATTTGTAAACTATCTAAATCAGAAGCAGTTTGCTTTGTAAGGAATTTGCTTTGCTGGAGACAGATAGGGAGGAAGTTAAAAGTCTAATCACAGTGCCCATGTAAGCTGTATTCACATGTTCATAAAGGAGCAAAATTCACCACATATTCATAACAGAGCAAAATTCACCACTGGAGCAAAATTCATCCATTCATCCATTGGAAATATGCACAGAAATGCACAATGCACATGTATCTAGAGCTTAAAGTTCTAATTTGAGAGACAGTTGGATTTATTAAATAACACCGATCTATTCTTAACTGTCTCTTCAGTTATGGATTTCAACTCCTGGGTATTTTACTTGAGCATTTCTTCCTGGTCAATAAAACTGGCTGCATGTCAGTATATAGTTTATTTCTATAACATAATATATGTCTTGTAGTTAACCTTTACAGAATGTTCACTTGAGTGTCCCTGAACAGGAATAGTAAGATTCAGGTCTTCCCCTACAAAATCTGACTATTATACTACTGTATTTAAAGATATAAACACTAGAATGTTAAGCAAGCTGTATTCTTTTTTGAGTAGGGTTTTTCAGAATTTTTTCTTAGTACTTTGAGGTACTAAGATACTTATCACCATTGCAACATGTGGTAGAAGAATGATACTGTAAAGTGCTATTTAACCAACCTTGAGCCCCAGTATTTTCCTGAAACTGAAACAATTTTGTATTAGGAGATGAGAAATCAGATTACTTTTGGCTTCTAACTTAATAATATTTTTTGTGTTTTGTTTTTCAGGGTGTATTCGGAAGTATGGGTCGCCATATTCAAGAAATCCAGATTTCCATACATGTGTACATAGTAAGCTGTTTTTATTTGTCTATGTCAGAAAAATATATAATATACTGTTGTTGTTTTTGTCTGGTATGAGTGAGAACTCATTCCAGTCCACATCCAGCTTCATTTACACTCTGTCTTCTCATTTATTCCATTGGAAAAAACATAGAATGTTTGCAACCTGTCAGTTAAATGGTTTAGTGTTACAAGATAAGCAGCAGCAACGTTCAGTCCACTACACTTTGATTTTACTTTCACCATTCTTTTGAGGATCTTGGAAACTTTTGTTTTGCTTTTGGTCAGTTATAGTTTAGCATTGTGTCCAAATTCTAAACTGTGATTGCTATTATCATAGTTTGTAGAAATAACCCAACAGCTGAAACAATATTTTAAAGTTCGCTTGTTCCAACAAACCAAGATTAATCACTTGTGTTTGAATGATACAGCATGCAGTTGTTGATTGAAAATATGGCAAGCTCCTCCTTGCTGTCACACTGAATGAGATGAAGTGTTAAGTCCATGGCTTAGCTAAGCATCTAGACTGGCCATTGCTTGAAGTGCTTTGAGGTTGTATATTGCTTCCAGACTTTTAGCCATTAGAAGGAGAGCTTGAGTGATATAGTGTTGTCAGAGGAGAATAGCCTAAAAGAGCAATTTATGTTTTCGTGGTGGCAATTTATAATCCACACATAACCGTTTAGGTAACATACATGTTATGCCACTTGAATGGGAGAAGTGGGAAAAGTCAGTTTGACTTGCTCTGGAGGAACTCCTTTAAGGACAGGAGAGGTAGCTTAATTTTGGCAGGATGGAAAAATGTGTGCGGGAATGCGTAGTTAGAAAGGCTGGAGAATGGAAATGCAAGGATGGTCTAAGTGGTAGGGTTGCTGAATAAGGGGGGGAAAGCAAGCTATGAAAAAGAAAACTGAAGGTAAATGGGTGGTGTGGGCTAAGAGAAAAAGAGTAGAAGTGAAGTATCTTAGGAGAGTAGAAGAACCTGGAGAATGAGGCTCAGGGAGAAGAATACGTCAGGATACGACGAAAGATGGAAATGTGGCTGGCTTTCTGACCAGGCATGGGTTTCGAATAGACAAGGCAAAGTGGCAATAAGGAGCTGGCAATAAGGAAGGTCACATATGAATTTCACACTTTGGTTAGAAATACCTGCAGAGTTTCCAATAGAACACAATGTAGTATGGTATATATTATCAGCTCATTGGCTTTTCATACAAGAAGACTGCAAAGCTGTCTTTGTGTTTCATCCTGCAGTTCTCCTTCTGTGGCCTATAGGCAGCATCCCCTGCTGTAGAGACATAAAGAGTAAAATGAGTTCAAAGCTTGGGATCAAAAATAAGAGAAGGTTGTAAATAAGAGGAAAAAAAGCGAAGCTGGACTTCTATGCATGCTTACTTGGAGAGCTGAATTAAATTTAGGTTTTGAGTATAGGTGAATAGGATGTGTGCTAGCAAGCAGGATGTGATGACTCCAGTAGAAGATAGCAGAATGCAGGGATATGATAGGTTAGTTCTGTCTTAAGGCAGTTTTAACTGTTGATATAAATTAAAATATATTGAGCAATAATATACATTTTCCTTTAGATGCCTTTAAATTCAGTGGATATTTTACTGAATATTTGTAGAAAAAAGAGAACACATTCCTGTCCTGCCAGGGACCTGCTACTGTGTGATGTTAACTATAGAGCTGAATGGGAAGAAAAAAGAGGGGAGGTAGAAACTCCCTTTTTACTTGTTTAGACCTCCTGGTAAGGAAAAGAAAAACAGTTCCAGCAAAAGTGTTATGATGTTTAGGCTGTATTATAATATGTTTATTTTGGAATTTCACATCTCACCTTCAGTATAAGTCAACAGATTCATGCTACTTTATAACAAACCTTCTTATATTTGGTTCTATCCCTGTCATTTTTGATTAGCAGATAATTTTCCAATTACAAATTTATAGGAGATGGTGAAAAGGCTTGGATAAAATAGAGTACTTTACTTTGAACTTGGCTTTTCATTTGTTCTAGTGGTTTGGCCTTTCTTTTCAATTGAAAGTAGTTTAAATATTCTTTGTTTCCAAGCCATTAGAAACCCATAATGAAACTCAGGCATCCTTTGATCTCTCCATCCTTTTCCAGTCCTTGAATAAGTTTTGAAAAAAACTATTTCAAGATCTACAGAAAGACTCTTTGGAGAGTATGGTAGGACTAAAAAAAACCCCAATCCAATTTATATTCAGTCTGATTTTCCTGTTTCCATTTCCACTGATGTTTCATCCCATGCTCACTTATTCAAGCATTCAATCTGTGTTAGCCAAGATGCATGTCTGTAGTACAGTATATTCCAGACAACTGTGCAATAAAGTACAAGGGAAGTGGTCCATCTGTGATGTCTCTGTATTCAGTTCTTTGTTTCCCCAGGTAAAAGGGGGAAACTTTCCAAAGCTTAAAATGGCTCTGAGGCCTTACATTTTGCAAGAAAGACATGAAAATTTGAGGGGAGGGAAAGCAGTCACAGGTAATTTTGCATTTTACTGTCATTCAGTCCCATTTTCAATTTCATTCTTCCCTGCCACCACCACCACAGGGACCTCAAGTGGAAAACTGAACGGTACCCTTTATGTGTCTGATAAAGTGGACGCTACTCCTGTGCTAATCAAAATACTGGGCCGTTGGCTGGTGCCAGTCCAGAAGCAATTGACTGCTGGTCCCTGGTTAGTCTCCAGGAAAGAAACAATAGTTGCTGATGGGCACAAATATATTACCAGTCCCTGGCCCACTGGGAAAAAGAAAGTGCCAGTTTCCCACATTCAATATCTTGGGAAGCACTGCTCTGTACCACCCATTACATCATATATTTGTTTATCTCCAGGCATCATAAAGTGCTTTGTTGCTTTGTTGCTTTTGCTGCAACCATGTGTTTATCTTTGTTACTCTTGTTGTATCTGTCCCAATGTTTAAGGAATAAACATTTTACACTGTTAGAAGCACTGGATACGATCTCTCTTTGTACTGAATATGATCTCTCTCTATGTACTGAAATATATGCCATTTGCACCTGTGCATTGTTTCCTTAATTTTAGTATCTGCCCATTCACTCACTTGTTTTAGCCTAACATGCATCTGCCTCCTTAAGGATTTCATTTATTTTTGAACATACTGAATCAACTTTGCTAGACATTTATGGGTTGGTGTGTGCAGTGTAAACACACTGGCTGCTAAAAAATTAAAAACCTAGATCTATAGTTCCAATTAGAGGAAGTAGCTCTGATAGGAGACATGCAGAGATTATTAGAGGAAAAGGAGAGACAAATTAAATGATTTAGTGTGTGTGTGCATGTGTTTTGTGTTCTGAAGTAATTTTTGCTCATCTCAGTATTTAAACATGAGAGGAAAGTTCATATTTTCAGCTCCTATTTGAGGAACTAACAGTTATACTTAAAAAAAAATACACGCAGGTGAAGAGTAAAGATGACTAGAACAGAATCACTAGGTCATTTTTACTTTTTTCTCCCTAAACTGCACAGACATGTGGCATATGTGCTGAGAAGCAGACTTCATTGACCTCAGTTCAATAGAAAACAGTGCTTTTCCTGAGTATTGAAAATGCTTTCATGTACACTTATGTCAGCAGTCCTTAACAACGGCTGTAAAGCTGATAGGTAAAGCTAAGAACTCATTAGGTTGCCTCGGGCAAGCTGCCAGTCTCTCAGTTTGAAACCCAGCATGGGATCTCATGTCTAAGACATTGAGAGACAGCACTTTGCTAGAGGCAGCCTGGGTAGGTGATGGGAGTTTTGAAACAGAAACCTTGTAGCTTACATCTTACTTCCTTAGCTGCTAGTCTACTATATCTGGGAAATAAGTTCTGAAGAGCTCATTTGGACGTTATAAGAATTGGAATACTAGAATCACATATTTGCTTGCTCTTGAAGAAGAGGGTTGGCCTGCTAGAATTCTTAAAATTGGTGCATGTTCATGATTCAAGTCTCAAAATAGAATGAATTCTTGAAAATCATCAGGGAGATAATTAATTAAGATGAGAAGTGTTGGTTCCCTGCTATGTCATAGTGGAAAGGACTTACAGTAATATAACATGCCTTGGTTTTCTTTTTTTATTCAGGATTTCAAGTTTACACTATTAGAAAAGCATAAGCACACAGTGTCTTCCCATGCAACTGAACACAGTACAGCACAGTACTATTCAAGTAACTGCTGGCTTTAGCAAGATGGAAATAACAATTTAATATGGCTTACCTTAAATTTTAAACATGACAGTGTAATGATCTCAAGTGATTGAGACAGCAAGACAGTATCAGAAAAATGAGTTAATGTGAAACATTTGTCTGTTGTGTTATGTAATTCATCTACTGTCTGTCTACATCTTGATAAGTGTTGTGTTTAATTGTGATGCACATCACAGTTAAGCTGCAGTGTTGTCTTTCAGAGAGAGCACAGGAGGGAATATGCTAGTTTTTGTCATTAGAGAATTACTGTCTATTACCTTAGCCCCCATCTGATATATGGAGATTGTCTCCCAGTACACAAAATCCCCTGGGGATTTATAGTACAAAATCATAGAGTCATCTGAAGCCAATTCTTCCAGTTGTGGCAAAGCCACTAATGTGCATGGGTAACACCATTTGATTATATTTTAGGATTGTAGTAAACCACTCTCAGCCCCCCCCCGACACATACCACCACCATGCCAAATTGAGGAAATTCTGGTGGACTGCATAGCAGAAGTGTTGTAAGCTACTCTTCCTAACCTGTGAGTAAATTGCAGGATTATTGTAAGCCATTCTAAGCACTCACTTGCAGTTTGAGGATAACAGCTGTTATTTAAATTTAAAAACAGAAATATTCATTTAAAAAATACTGAAAGAGGGAAAAGTACAATAGGAAGTTGTTTTCCTCAGACAAGAAGAATGTGAAAGAATCTTTGACTTGGAGTGGAGAAGGGTCAGCTTGCTATTGTCAGATGACCAGCTGCAATACACTCCAGGATTTCTCAATTCTTTTCTGTTAAGTAGCTGCCAGATCTTTCCTTCTAGTAAGAAAACAACAAACATGATGTTAGAAGTAACCAGGATATCCTTTCTGCTGACAAAGGAATTGCTTGTCTAGTACCCATTTGGGTTTCTATTTCTGTTACATTCTGCTGAGCAGAATACAGCATATGACTTTTAGGAAAGACAGGGGCAGTTTCGAAAGGTTCAGATATAACAGTAAGCCAAGGTTACGCTGATGCAGGCTGCTTGATCGCATCTGCTTCTTCTGCATTCGGCAGTTATTAAACAGGCCATGGACCTTCCACAAGAGCAAGTGATGTTTTTTGTGATACAGGATTATTCCCTGTTTACATATCTTGATAAATGAACCGTGTGTGGAAGACCTGTGGCAGGGGTGGGGAAGTGCAGCTTAGGGGGCCACTCAGGACCACCAGAGAACTATGAGATACTTTTTGGGGGGAAAAATACTTGTAGGGTTATGCAGGGCCATTTTGCTACTCTCCTGCCGAAACATTTTAGTCCAGGATAGACCTTTTTTTTCTTACAGGAAGTAATCCAGAAGTCGATTTGTATAGCTTCTGCTTTAAGCTAAACAAATCACTAAGTAGCAGTGGTTGAGTAGCTTGTTCTTTAGAATTCTGGCTTATCATATGTGTGAGTGCAGCCAAGAATATCATGATTAAGTTTGAATCGACATCTTTTCCGCTGGGCAGGGGTCTGTTCTAGCTAGGGAAAGAACTGTGGTCTAGTAATGTAGAGGTTATTCATAGCTATTGAGAATAAAGTTTTAACTGTGTCAGATCCCTCATGTGGAGCTAGAAAACTGCATGAACCAAAAAAGGGGGTGGGAAAGTGTTTTGTGTCTTGATGCCAACTCAGCTGCTCTTCTCTTATTGTTCGTTTTCCCCTTCATCGTTGTCAATAATTTGTCAATTCCAGTGATCCACCTAAGATACTCTTCTTATGCTGCTGTTAGCATTCCATTTTTCAAAACTGGGAGAGTAGTGTTTTTGCCTTTCAGTGAATTTTCTTTTGTGATTACTGGCCTTGTTACAGACAGTATCAAAAAGCAAGATTTTGGAGTTTCAAAATATAATGTATCAATGTGCTTTTGGCAGAGAACAGTCACATGAAGTTCCTTAAGAACTAAGAGTTCCTTCTGCCTTTCTGACAACAGGACATGATGTTACAATTCGAGATAAGCTTTTATTTCATGAGGTGGACTGAGATATTCTTTGTTTAGGTTTAGGATATAAATTGACCTCTCATTTCAGACAGAACACAATCACATTTTAAAACAAATGTTTAAATATTTGAAGGGATGTCATGTCGAGGAGGGAGCAGGCTTGTTTTCCGCTGCTCCAGAGACTAGGACAAGGGGCAATTGATTCAAGTTGCAGGAAAGGAGATTCCACCTGCACCTCAGGAAGAACTTCCTGATGGTCAGAGCTGTCCAGAAGTGGAATATGCTTCCTTGGAATGTGGTGGAGTCTCCTTCTTTGGAGGTTTTTAAACAGAGGTTGGATGGCCATCTGTTGGGAGTGCTTTGATGTGTGTTCCTACATAGCAGAGGATTGGACTGGATGGTCCCTGTGGTCTCTTCCAACTCTGTGATTCTATGGAACTAGAAATAGGGAAATAATAAATTCCCATTGTAATATGTATTCAGCCTTCCCAAACCAAGCACCTTCCAGATGTGTGACTACAGTCCACATCTTCCATAATAGGCATGCCCACTCATGCTAGTGGGGATGAAGAGATTTGTAGATCACTCTTCTGTATGGTACCAGAAGGCTATAATAGAATGCATATACTACCAGTGATTGTAATCCTTGAGTAGACAGTCGTTTGTTCAGTCTTGTGATCAAAGCCAGGAAGCATCCCTTTAGAAAGTCTAGGAATCTTTAGTATGTACACAGTGTTATATGAAGTCTTCTTCTTTGGTCTCCGCCACTGGTGGTAGATGAAAAAGCACACCTACCACACACATATAGGGATGACCATTACCTAGTTATTTGAGTCCAGAGCAGACCATGCAACCTGACAACCAAGAATGTAACTACTCCGGTAGGGAATTCATGAGTGCACTTTTCAACCATGATAAGCTGAAGAATGCTCTTGGATAATTGTCTTTTCTCTTCCCTGAACTAACTTAACCTAAAGCAAGAACTTTAATTGCTTTGTGGTTTGAGACCTGTGCCATAGGAGAGGGATGGTGTGCACAAGGGGTTCTAGAGGGATAGTTTGGCAGGTAGAGCAGATAGATGTGAGAGAGCAAAGATAAACACAATGCAAATTGGCAGATTGCACCTCTAGTAATGAGTGTGATTCTTTATGCTTATACATAAGGCATATGTGTGTCTGTTTAATCTGGAGATGTGCTTTTGCGTGTCTGTGGTTTAGGCATACAGGCACTGGATGTGTTGGTATGCTTAGAAATAGGTGTATGTGAATTAACTGGGCTTTTTTGCACCTCTGTATAAGTAGTATGCTCAATGTCATGCATGGTCTGTTTCAAACCTGCCTTTGCTCCATTCATTGAACATGTTATTTAGCTGTCAGGTGTATGTGTAGAATTCAACCACTGGGGCACCTTTTAAATTTAAAATGCTACTGCAGATACTTGATTCTTAAAATATTACCATGTTTTAGATTCCACCCCAACATGTGTATTTGCACATGCACACACATATACGTAAATGGAGAAAGACAGGGAGAGAGGTTGAGGGTATGAGGTAAGAGAATGGTAAACTAGCTGTTGGAAATGTGTCCAGATGTTTTGCTTTCATCTGAAAAAAAAATGGAGTCCACTTTTGTAAAGATTGTTTCTCAGAATCATGACTTCAGAGTCAAAATAAGGATAGTAAAATGAGAAATATTTTTCCATAGCATGTTTGTTTTAAACCATTACAGATATTAGTTTGGCAAATGTGTACATCTCTGTAATTGGACAAATTGCTTAGAAGGCATCATAGACTGCAATACAGTGGCACCGCTTTTATTTCTGAACTGGCTTAAATGGCTTAAACACTGTGTCCCCTTCCCCTCAGATTTGCCAAACCAATGTTCACCTAATCCATGTCATAAAGATGGCACTTTGTCATGTGAAGACTTGAAAGGTGGATATCTTTGTCATTGTAAAGGTGGCTGGCAGGGAGACAGATGTGAGAAAGGTAAGGCTGGTTCTATATTTTTTTATGGTTCTGTGTTCCTTATAGTGAGATGGATTAAAATGTATCTCGGCAGCGGAGTATGTATCTCGTACACAAAAGGCCCAGGTTAATTTTGTGATCTCTACAGGCAGAGTTGGGAAAAGACTGCTCTCTGAAGGACTGATCCCTATCAGTGCAGAGGCAATGCTAAGAAATAGGTACCAGTGTCCAGATTTATGAATGGACATGTTGCAAGAGGAAGAACAGAAGGCCATGCTGCAAAAGATCTGATTTATACAACATTTATTGCTTGGTCTTACTTACTTATCTGTGGGGGAGTAGAGGAGAAGAGTCTTCAGTATAGCTTAAACTTGACTGGCCTGATATACATAATAATTGGTTTGCTCATAGTATGATTATTAATTGCTGATTTCTTAGCTGTGAAGGTTCTTGCCTGTACTTCTTCTTCTGCCTTTTCTCCTTTCATAGAATACCAACATGAGAATGAAAACAGATTTAATTAAATTTGCATGTATACTCTGAATTCATGACATTTGGAATTTTAAATCTGTGATCAATGAGAGACAGAAGGAGAAGAGAGATCAGCTTGAATTACTTTCCTTCTGATCTGATATGATTTTGAATACCCAAATAATTTTTTCTATTTCCAGATATTAATGAATGTGCAGATCAGAATGGTGGCTGTAAACACATTTGTTACAACAAGCTAGGCAGTTATCGTTGCTCTTGTTATAATGGCTATGCTCTGAAAAGTGACAATAAATCTTGTGAAGGTAAGACTTGAACCAGTGTAAAGAATTGTTGGATACTATTTCACTCTGCATCAAAAAAAAAAGCTGTTCTAATAATCATATGTGTCCTTTCGCCTTCCTCCTCCCTACTGCATATGATGATTCCCTTCCTTGTGTGAGGCAAAGTACATAGTTTTCTGATTCAGACAAATTGCAAATGAACACACTAATGTCAAACCAAGAGGGAGACAGGTAACTCCCAAGTGCTTGCGCAGGTCTGAGGCAGAAAGAACAGGTAGTATGCCTGAAATACCTTAAAGAGTTAGGCTTCCTTTGTTCACTATGGATAAAAATGTACAGGTTGTTCTGCGTAGCTTCTGTGCATTCTCAGAAGTTTTTTGGACAAATGCCACTGGAATGAAGACAAACTGCACCTCAATGCTGTATAAAAATGACTAGCGCTATTATAAATGGGTTGCAGTGCCATTCTGTGCAGGGAAAAAATGAGGGCACCTGCAAGTTTAGTAAATGAATTATTTATAAGCTGTCAGAAATGAACTAATTTGCATCTGATAAAGTGGGCTCAGATCCATGAAATACAAAAAAATGACTTCAAGACTTCATCTTTCCTTATTAACACTGAATGCTAAACAGACTTTATATTAATGCTTCTTATTTTCTAACCACTGTGGTGTAAGATTTCAGTATGAAAAGCCAGGAATGCATGCCCAGGCATGTCTGTAGCTACACCACAACTATCCAACACCATAGCAAAATGGTGATTCACAAAAGATTTCTCTGCTGGATTGTGCCAGAGTGCCTGGCCAACCAGCTCTTTTTGAAACTGCAAAACAGTACCTGGCAAAGTAGAATGTAATTAATTTGTTTTTAGTCTTGCTATACTGAATTGCATTAGATCGTAACATAGAGTGTGGTTTGGAAACATGTGAATCTTGTAGTCATTCTGGTACAGATAGGAATCCGTGTTAAGACTACATGTTGAAGAAATGTTCTGGTGGCAAGGTGAAGAAAGATCAATAACTGTTAAGATTGCCATTTATTTACTGTTAATGGTTTCAGTGTTTTAAGAAAAATTTATAACACTTAAGAATCTGTTGTAAACAGTAAAAATTGTTTGTCCTGCACACTGAAACAAACACTTCCCTCCTCATGACAATATTGCTGAATTAAAAAACACGGAGAGAACAGAAAGGCAAGGCAAGAAGAAAGAATAAGCAGGGAACATTTCAGCACCTAATGTTTATCTACTGCAAATTGCTGCTTGGAAATCCGTTAGCAGAAATGAGAAAGCTTAAGCCTAGGAGTTGAATTCCAATTTGAGAAAGCCTTGGAAACTGCATTCTAGCATGGGGCAGGGCTAAGGCAGGGCCAGAGCAAAGTCATATCACATACTTTGTAGAATGCAAGCTAGTATGTTGTCAGAACCAGGCCCCAGTGCAAGAGCTTCTTGAATTGCCCACTAGAGCTTTGCTCTCAGAAACTGGAGTTCACTTTAATATTATCCACCCTGCATAAATTGGATCTTGGTGTTGTTATTCCTAATTTCTACTTCAGTGATTCTGTATTTGTAAGTAAACCCAGACTAGGTCTCTTTTGTTCTAAGTATTATGCTCTTTAGGCTAAAGACTAGGTATTTGATTTCTTCACGACGTCCAGCCAGTTAATACCATTGATGTTTGCTAGGAGGCAATTCTGTACAAGCCATTTCCGCACTAGACTGTTATAGCGCTATTATTCCACTTTCAACATCCTATGGAATCCTGGGGTTTGCAGTTTCGGGAGGGGCCGAATAGCCCCTCCCGAAACTGCAAACCCCAGGATTCCATAGGATGTTGAAAGTGGAATAATAGCGCTATAACAGTCTAATGCAGAAATGGCCTATGCTGGATTTTCTGTGTGCTATGGAGCTAGGCAAGGCTAATTCAGATCTTGAGAGCTTTTGTAATAGCCTCTGCCCCTGAATGGAGGAGTTTTAAAGGTTTGGATATTTATGTGTTCAGTTTATATCTAGATATTTTTGCAAGAAGATCCCACTTTGTTTTGATAACTCTGGGAGATACATTGGCGAAGAAGTAATGACTGCTCCAAAATGGCCTAATAAGCCCCATGTCTGAGGTGGGATTTGTACTGCAGGCCCATCTAGCTCACTGTGCGGACAGGATGGATTCTTTCAGTAGAACTGGGAAAGAGGCAATTCTGTCTCTCACATATAGGTCCCCACATACTCTCAAAATCTACTCCAGGGAGCTGAGAAACTCTCTGTACGTGAATATTCCAGCACTGGAACTCCATCCATCTGTCTGTCTGCCTGCCTGCCTTCCTGTCTAAGCTTCCTCCCGTGCTGGTCTGAAAAGGTTTTGAAAAACATGGTGGCTTCTTCTTTGTAATTTTTTTTAAAAAAAGGATCATTATCACATTTTTCCTGAGATTTAAAAAGTAATGTTTCTACTTTTAATACCTTTGCCATTTTTACCCAAATGTGCCTTGTGACTTAGAGGATATCAGCCTCCAGTTTCTGGAAAAGTTGAAGTCATTTCCTGTTTTCATTATTTAATTGTAACAATGGAATGAGAATTGAATATGCACCTAGATGTGATTTGGGAGAGACAGACACTGAAATAATATTGACATTCTGATTGCTGCTGATTAGTGTTGGCTTTTGCTTTTTCCCTTCCCAGATATAGATGAATGTACAGCATCAACAGACATCTGTGGAGAAGCGCAATGTAAAAATTTGATAAGCTCTTATATGTGTGTTTGCGATGCTGGTTACAAGTATGACGATGCAAGAAAAGTTTGCCAAGGTTAGTTGTTGGGATTATTTCTGTAAGTATAATTTTAATACTTGATATATTTTGCGTGTTCAGGGTGTGCCCCGCTCCACTTAAATAACACACCAGCAGACCACTGTAAATGGAGGAAGTAGGCCACAATTTTCATTGGCTACAACTGCTGACAGTGTTGGGATATAAGTGGATCTGGATCCAGGCATCGACCAACCCTCCTGTTGATTGAAGTGCTGCTGGAACTACCAGGATGACAGATCTGGGATCTACCTGGGCAGATGCCCCGTCATCCCCCTGCTACCAGGGGGGGCAGGAAAAGGTGTCCACCCCAATCAAGCACAATCATTTCTGCCTCACACCCCCAATTCCCTTAAGGAAACCCCCATTCCTTCCGATCCCCATAAAAAACAGGAACTGATATCCTGAATCCAGGACCTGTGCCAACTGCCCCCCAAAATTTATGACAAGTTAACAATAGAAATATATAGATGTCAAAGTCATGTATACAACACATATGCAAAGAATCCAGAACTAAATAACCCCCCACCTGACTTGAATGAAACCCACATCCAAATCATTTAGGCCAAGCACACTAGCCAGTGAGTTCAAACTAAGGTTTAAACTCATTGGCTGGTGTTCCCATCTTTCCTAGAGGCCATACGACCCACACAGGCCTCTAGGATGAGGATACCGGTGAGCTGCCATTACAAGGGATCCCTGTTGCTCTGCTACTACCCTGATCAACCAAAAAGTGGATAAGTCACAAAGAGTTCTTATTGCTGCACTAAAGAGGTTCTGCTAATTTACTAGTTATTTAACCTTCCAGAGAGCTCCTCATTTTTGAATAATGGCCATGAATTTTAAAAGAATGGTAAACCTTAAAATTTTGGTGGATCAGACCATCTTATTGAGGGTGGTATTTCCTTTCTACAGTGGCCAGCCAGATGCCTCCAGGACAGAGCTTCAGAAACCTTTTTTTTTTTTTTTTGGAATATAACTCATAGAATTCTTTGGCTGATACGGCCAATGGCCATGCATCCTGGGGGATTCTGCAGTCTATAATATGAACATTTTAACAATTCCAAGCTCTGATTCAGAGGAATAGTGCTTTTGAACCTGAAAACTACATATGGTTATCATGAACAACTTATAAATTTAATTGGAGGCATACAGTTTTTGTTAGCAATTTGTCTACATGGCCACATCCTAGTCTTAAATGAACAGAGCAACCTTCACTTACAAACTGTGCTTTGCATTTTTTGTAATGATTACATAGCTCACTAATTATACTTTGGCTAAAACGGAAGGCTTATAATCCTTTTCTTCCCAACCCAAAATTTCAGCTTAGAAATTAGCAGGGCAGTTGATATGATCACACTGGGAGCTATTGTAAGTTGATGCAGGAATGGGATGGCCCTGTATTAAGACAGAAAGAAGTGGCCACATTAGGAGGCTGGTTTGAGGTGTTAAGAAATTATTAGACAGACAGATATGTGCCCATATTCAGCTTTGATTAGGCTACTGTTTCTTTGATTTTGAAAGGATTTTACTTCAGTTATTTTAGCTGTCCTGTTTTTGTTCATTGCGTTTTTATCATCTCAATGGCTACTGTTTCTGCATAACAATATTCTAATATATGGCAGAATTGCTGCTACTTATTCCATTGGAATTTGTGTGGCTCTCTCAGTCAGAATGATGATTGATTCATATAGCCTAAGTGGCTCAGTAGACTTGTGGTCTGACTGAATGTGGTTATGATTGCAATTAACTAGATTATGTGATTGCTTGGAATAGTCTTCCCTGGCAGCTCATTCTATGTTTGATGCATTGTTTCTGGTAAAGATTTAATAATTGTTTGCTCAAGTATAATGAAAGGGACATGAATGTGAGAAGCAAACCCGACTGAAGTCAATGGTACTTACTTCTGAATAGACATATTTAGGATTGTGATGTTAGTGTGTTAAGGCCTAGTTCTGTGGGCTGCAATTTTTTTGGCTCTTATATTTCTGTCACCATCTGTGATTGATTTCTGATAAGTAAGGGATCAATTCTACACCAGTTCTTAGGCCATTTCTGCACTACAGTGTTATAGCGCGATCATTCCACTTTCAACATCCTATGGAATCCTGGGGTGTTGAAAGTGGAATGATTGCACTATAATACTGTAGTGCGGAAATGGCCTTAGTTGGGAATAAATTTTCTTAGCACTCTGCTGCCCATGGCTGGTTTCTTATCTGCTTATACTTACAGGAATTAATTATTATTCTGGAATATAAAGCTAAAATTTTCAAGATGTGTTTGATACTATTCCAAATATTGCAGGTTTCTGAAAATGCTTTTAAGGTGAATATGCAAACTTTGTGTTTTTTTTATCCCCTGTTGGTGGCATATAGATGTGGATGAATGTGAACAGAACTTCTGTGAGCAGACATGTGTCAATACGCCAGGAAGTTATAACTGCCACTGCAATGGAAGAGGTGGAGTTAAGCTTTCCAGTGATATGAACACGTGTGAGGTAGGTTTTTTTTTTTTTTAATTTTTCATCCTGAGCAGCAGGGCTGTCAATACACCAAACCTTCAACTTGGACTACTCTATTTTTCTACTGTCTGATTCCAACTCTGACTCTTTCATGCATGGCAAATGCATATTAATTAGTAATATGAAATTTACTGTACTAAATAGGCATTTCATCATCATCAGATGACTCTCAGGCTACCTAGATTGATAGATTGTTAGAGATAGTATGTTTCTAGCAGCACACTCTTGACTTCACCCAAAATTGCTTTTAACCACAACTCTGTTGAGCACTACAGAGTAATGTTGCCTCTAAGATTTGAAACAACTCTGTGCAAAGGGAAATTGTTTGCTGATTACTGATTACTCCCAAGTCTAGATGGGTTAAAAAATTGTTTAAAAAATTACAACTATACAAATAATGTGTGGGCAGGCAAATATGTTTCTTTAGGACTTTCTTTTCTAAGATACTGTTCTCAAAACATTTGTTGACTAATTTTCCCACCAAAGCAAATTTCAAATAGGTGGACTCAGAGCTTGGAAAGTTAGGTTTTGGACCACAACTTCCAGAATTTTCTGGCCATGTTGTTGAAGGAATTCTGCAAGCTGTGGTCCAAGAAAATAAGTTTTCCTGACTTTGGTAGTTAAAATAGGCTGCTACTTTCTATCAGGTCAGCCTATTCTTTTGCCTCATTCAGTATTGTCTCGTTTGACTGGTGGCAGCTATACAGTTTCCCAGAAGTTTGGGTTTTGTTTTTTTCACATCCCTTGCTACCTGATGCTTTTCAGCAGATTTGCCAGAGACTGAAACTGAGATCTTCTGCTCAAGGAACATATGTTCTGTCAATGAGCTGCATTGCAATATGCCTGGTTCTTGTTCAGCTGTGCCTATTCAGCTGTTTCTGTTCCAGTCTAAGAATGGAAACAGATGACTGCTAAACATGCTGCAGCAAAATGGAGTGTTTTGTACAGCAGTGCTAGCAGAGAGATGGTTGTGTCCAGTAAATTGTAATGTATGTGTGTTGGACTTCACCTCCCACAGTCCCCCAAATCTCAGCCCATGGAGAAGTATTACAACAGTTTTAGTCCAAAACATCTGGAGGGACAATGGTTTTGTACCCCTGCTGTAAACCTAACTTAAGTATGTACACTCTTCCTTTAGGCAGTTGTAGTACAATTGAATTATTGTTTGAAGATAAAAGAATAATTTTGGCTGTTTGTCACCTTTGGAATGTTTGTATGTTTGGTTCTCCCTGCAGGATATTTTGCCTTGTGTATCCTTCGCTGATGCAAAAAGTGTTAGATCTCTCTATCTTGGAAGAATGTTCAGCGGCACACCTGTTATCCGGCTACGTTTTAAGAGGAAACAGCCTACACGGTGAGATTCTATTTTTAATTAAAGATAATAGCCTCCCCTTTTCTCCCAAATACATGATAAAGTAAGTGAAATATCTTCCTGTGGCAGTAACATTGCATCATCCTTAGAGGGAATTTTAGAGGAGTATTTATGGCATGAAACAGATAAAACTGTTAGCAGAACTGGGTTTTGTTTGTTCTGCTGAACTCTGGTTCTCTCTGCTTTTGTTGCCTTATTCAGCTTGTGTAGAGATTTGGGGGAGAAGGAGGCCCTCCTCCCTCTCATTGCTGACTTAGACATTGAATAGGAGCTAGGAATTTACCCCAAATTCTCTTATTTCCACACTGCCACCACCCACTGATTTAGCCCACTCTACAGCAAAGCAGTGGGACGTTGTGTGGGAATTCATAATCTCTGTGTTCAAAGATCCTTTCCCTTCCTCACCAACTCCTTCTGAGTGAGAGGAATCTTATCCACGCGTACCCCGAGGAATGCATGGGAATGGAGAGGGAACAGAGGCTTACAGAAAAGTATTTATTTTAAACGTGCAAAGTAAAACAAGAAAATAGTACTCATGAAAGGGCTTCCCCCTCCCTCAGGTACGCTTGATAGTTACAAATAGTTATAAGCACAGATAGATTCTCAAGATCAGCCAACTGTCCAAAATAACAAAGCTCTAACGCAGCTAACTAGACACATTCTAAGCTACTCACAGCAGTTGGTCATTCCTGAGATGGTATTTTGGGGAGAGCCAGGAGGCAGCCTTGTCTGCCTCTACTGGCCTCCCTCACCCTCCTCATGGTCTCTTGAGGATTTTTTTTCCACTTCTCTTCTTTTTTCTCTTCTCTTTTCGCATCTCTTCTTCCCCCTGATTGGACAACTTCTCATGTGACCTATCTCATTTGACTTCCAATCAGTGTAACTTAGCTGTAGCAGTCCATTAACCCTTTGTATTCCTGAGAGAGAACTATCTCCCTTGAGCTCTGTTACCTAGATAATAGGGAGACCCCATTATCACAGCTTGGACTAAGGGCTGATGTAAAGTGTGGGAGGATGAAGAAGAAGAAGGAAGCTATCTGCTTTGGTTTGGGTGTGGCCTCCTTTCCCCCAGTGTTTCTCATGATTGTTTTCTGTTTTAATGATTTTGCTCTCATTCTTGGATATAGTTAAAACTGGTCTGGATGAGAAGGTGTCTTTCTTGATGTGAGGGCCACACCCAAGCAGGAATCTGTCCTGAGAAGTCAGGGAAAGTTTCTCAGTCATTGTGATTAAGACTACAAATTGAAAATTTTCTTGAGACTGAAAAAGATAGAATTCCTCCACTGTGTACGTCACATTTGTGAATGTCAGGCTCAATGAATGTATGTTTGTCTGTTCCCAGATTCAGTTATCTCTTGAAGAAAAACATTGTCAGTGCAGATACCCTATGACCACTTGAAAGTATTAGGCAACAGTCATGTAATTGCAACATTATGTCACAATAAATTAGTCTTTTTAAAGGTACGGGTGGTTTCTCTGTCATTTTTGCAGTTCATGCCTGAAAGGCTCCAGTTCTAAGCACACTAAGGAGAAAGTCCCACTGAATTTAGTGGGTTAATTTTTGAGTAGCATTCTTTACATCAGTGATCAGGAATATGTCATCTCTCTCCGTTGATTGACTGTGATGCAATAAGGCTGATGTGAGCTGTTGAATAGCTACATTTGTGGGAACACACATTTCCCACCCCGTCTTTATATCCCTCACTCATCTTCATTTGGACAAATATTCCTTTATGTTCTCCTGCCAGTCTTGTATACTATTTGTGTTTGTGCCTCTTTTAAACAAAGTAAAACCAAAGAAGACTTCTTTGCATGTTTTCCATATGTGAAATCTAAATGCAGAGAAGGCAGGACAGATAGAGGCAGCTCCTTAGATTTGGGCAGCAAATTCTTACCTATTTAATTTATTAATGTTGCATTTGTGCTACTTCTTGAGTGGGTGGCTTGTGAGGTTTTTAACCTCAGGTGCCAAAGAAACATGACTGCCCATACTCCTTGATGTTTTGTGGGTACCATTTGTGCGCTATCTTAAGTAGCAAAATGTCATGATCCAACTCTAGGAGAAAGGGGAGAATGGGGAACAGGACCATCCCTTTGCGCTGCTTTAATATCATGAATGCTATTGCCCCTCCACATAGCTTCTCACTCACTGAGATTTCTCCATGGGGGAAGCCTGTACCCATGAACAAATAGTTTCTACATAAGTAAGAACACTGCACAATTAAGTATTCCAGTTGCTTGGAAGTCTGGATGCATTCGGCTATATGCATGTTGGTTTTTCTTTTGCAGGCTTTACTTTTAATGTATGGACAATCAGGAAATGAGACCAGTGCCAGATAGGAGACAAGTGGCAGAACCAGCAGTTCTGTCCCGCTTTCCTTTTATTCACATGTATCTTGTAATGAAGAATTTATGAAGAAATCTAGAGGGCTTAGCAAGTTCTCTTGCTTCTAATAGCACAATCGTGTCCTTCAAGCACTATTCTTAGTAGTTGGGGGAAGCTTAAGGGGTCCCATCCCCACACCAGCCTGTTATCCTTCCTTGTCATCTTTTTTCTCTCTCATACTTAGCACTTTTTTCTCTCCCGCTATGCCTCGTGTCACATCCACCAGTAGGTAAATCTCAGAGTGCCTCCTTGACTTACTGGTATTCTTGCCCATCCCCACTCCTTATGATGCTTTGGATTGTAGTTGTTAGCTGCAGGAGCCGGTAAAGGAAGGAAAAGTTGTGAGACTGATGGAGACTTTTCACTGTTTTATGGCTAGCTGTTATGGAAAAGGGCCTTTTTATTTTTGGCAGAAGCCATGTAAGTTTATGTGGTTACCACCCAAAAGTTTATAAAACTTCTTGGTATTAATTAAGAGATATGAATTGTGGCTGGCATTAACTGTGTCATTATGTACCATCTATACATTTATCAAATGTTTATTAATTCTCTGAATTGAATGCTGGTTGTATGGAAAGCACATTAGGTTTGATCTAGATTTGTTCAATAGTACTTACAATAGTAGACTCGTTAAAATCAAATGTGATTAATATAAGTTCTGCTGGCTTAAGTATGACTGATAGTCTATCTTGAGGTTTTTCTCTTTGAAGCTCTGTATAACTCTAATTTTTTCCCCTCTATATTTACTCATGTGATCAGACTTGTGGCTGAGTTTGACTTCAGAACCTTTGACCCTGAAGGTATCCTTTTCTTTGCTGGAGGCCATCGAGATAGTACATGGATAGTCTTGGCTTTGCGCAGTGGACGATTAGAGCTGCAACTCAAGTACAATGGAATAGGCCGTGTGACCAGCAGTGGACCAATTATCAACCATGGAATGTGGCAGACAGTGGGTATAGTACAGGCTGCTGTTCTCATCCCTATAACTCTTGTGTCAGGTCAGCTCCATCCCTACTGAGTGAAAAAATGCAGAGTTTCACTGGATGTCAATATTGTTCTGGATTTGTTTAAATGCCTTTTAAATTCTGCTTTGATTTCACTTACTGGATTGGATCCAGCACCTGCCTTACATCAAGACACAGAAGGTGCTCCTTTCCAATTTCCAAGGATTCCCTCTCCCTGCACACATATGGCAGTTCACCCCATGCAGCAAGATGCTCCCAGCCTCTGTGTGGCATTTTAAGAGCCTGGAAAGGTTGTTGTGGGGAAGGAGGAGGTGGAAGTCTGGTTGCATCCATCTAATTTGATTGAGTCCATAATTTTACTTTGTACATTGTTCTGAAGGTCTTTTAATGATGAGGAAGAGGGGTTAAGTTTCATATACCCTAACAGTTTATATGGTGATCTTTGTATTTCCCAAAAGATGCTTTTCTGAAATTACCAGTGGTCTCCTGTGTATATCTTCTTAAACATAAGCAAGTAAGCAGCATTCAGCTCAATAGGACGATCTTGCAAGTGTGTATAGAATTTCACTCTTAATATTTTAACATACGGTAATACTGCCTTATTTTTCTGAAACTTGGTATTCATTAATGACTTCCAAAACAAACTTTGATAGTACAGTTCTGCACACTATTTATTACCACGTAAGTTCTGTGTAGTTCTGTGGGATTCATACCCCAATAGTTTGGGGTAGGGGATTAATCACTAAACTACTTCTAAATTTCAAGTTAATAAACATAAAATTATGGAGTATTTTTTTAAATGTGTAAGATATAGAGATGTTGAGAGAGCTTCTGTGTTTTACAAGAAAAATAATGGATAAAACACATCCTCAGTGGAGCTTTTGTTAATATTTCCAGTTACACCCAACCATGTCTGGTTCAGTTCCTTTACTTTCACCAAAATAAGTAATTTTCTCCATCTGGTGAAGCATAAAGTAAAATTTCAAAAAACCTGAGTACAAAGTTTTCTTTCATGCAGCTTTGTAATATACATATGATCAACACAAAAGCTTCAGGAAATAAGATTAGATTTCATGGTAGTTCCTCTAGTGTTGTGCTTGTGAAATGTCTGTATTTGTTTATAAATAGTTATGACTTGAGTCGAAAATATCTAGCAAAGTGAACATATACAGGCTTGTCAGCTGCAGCAGTCAGACCAGAATTTCAGGGTTGCATAATAGATTTTTTAACCAAAAATCTCTCTCATTATGATGTAATGCCAACTTAAAAAAACACACTGATGTTGCATTTATAAAAATAAATCTTTTAGTCTGTTCATTGGAAAGGTGATCAATTTATATGAAGATACTCTCATATGGAGTGTGTGTCAAATCCAGTGCTCATAATATTTTTTACTGAATGTAGGAAATTTGGACTGCAATTTTTTTTGTAATTCAGTGGGATTACAAGAGCTTTTCTGATAGACTAGGCAATAGTTTTAATCCTTGTTAATCTTTTTTTTCTTCAAAAAATTGTTTATTTAGTTGCAGTGTTTTTCTTGATGGCTTTTCACATGTATCCTTCCTTGTATCTGTGTGTATGTGTGTTTTTAAACAATAAGAACCATTCTGCACGGTATTGAAAATGAGTGCTAAATGTCAGATGGAGCACATCAGGCATGGCAGATCTCTATGGCCTTAGAATTCCTTTTGACCATTTTTTGGGTAAACATTTCATGACAAGTCTGCTGCATTGATCCATCTAGAGTTCACTAATCTTCTCAAGCTTTTTTCCCCCCTTTAAACATTTTGGAATTACACAACCTTGAAAGTTGCTTCTTTCCCTTCCTTCCCACTATTAGTCTCATCAGAGCATTACTTATTGGCACAACTTGGTGACCATTGCCAATTGCTCTGTCTCATGTGCTCTACATGTAAGAGGCTAACAACATCATGAACAGCATACATGTGTGCATATATGACACAGCAAATTCCAGGTCACTAATGTGTTTTGATTCCAAAATCTAGAAAAAGACATTCAAATTATCATACTTTCTGGTGGTATATGCTGAATTCATATATGAACACCTACTAGATCCTGAGACAGAGGAAAAAACGTTTTGGACTATAACAAGTTTCCGTTAAAAAGTCTCAAATGTCAGTATTATCCCAGAGCAGATTTGGTAGTCTATGTATAGAAAAATTAAAATCAGTGGCAATTTACTTAAATTCATTTGTGGAATAAAGATTAGATCCATTTTGTGACTTACCATCTTCATCTAAACCACTTTGTATTCCTTCAGATATCTGTTGAAGAACTGGAGAAGAGTTTAGTTATAAAAGTCAATAAAGATGCCGTTATGAAGATAGCTATCTCAGGAGATCTGTTTACTTTGGACAAAGGACTCTATCAACTAAACCTGACAGTGGGAGGTGTTCCTTTTAAGACTAAAGATCTTGTTCAGCCTGTAAGTATGGTTGTCAGTGATATACAGATTGTACTGTTGTGCAACAATGATCAGCTCGTAAGTGGCCTATGAATGTTACATGAAGTAAAAGTTTATTAGTTTTGTTGCACTTAGGTAAAATGTTATAAAATGTAATTGCTGATCCCAGCTAAAGTGGATCTGTTGAATCAATAAAACATAAATTTTGATTTACTAAGTTCATATTGATTCAACACTTCCCATAATTGACAATTGGATATAGGCTATTATTTACACTTTGTATTTGCCTCCAAGCCAAGACACTTGTCCTTGTGTTCAGTGTCTTAAACTGTTTTGAGCCTGAATTTGTCCTTTCAAAGTAGTTGCCTTACAAAAGAGGGAAGAAGAAACAGTCTTGTGGCATCTTTCAGACTAAGTAGTTTATTTCAGCATAAACTTTTGTGACCTACAGCCCACTTCTTCATATGCATGAAGTGCAGTCTATGTAGACAAATATATATACAGATGTGGACAGGGAGAGGCATATGAAATGCAATAGAAATGGAAGATGGTGCTGTCTTGCGGATGGGTGACAAGTACAAGTCTTATTGCTGGTCCTTAAGAGTACTTTAAGCAACATAGGTGGGGCATGAGTAACTAATGATAAAGTGGTGCCAAGTGTAGGTACAACATCACTTTCTATGCTAACCTGGGCTTAAGATTGTCAGGGGAAGCTCATCTCCAAATATCACAAGTATATCAATGGTCAACAGTAGAGATTACATTCTGTCAAGGCACCCCAGTTACAGAATAATAGATATGCAGCTAGTCTAGATGCTGCAGTTATTTTAACATCAGCTCAAAACCTTTTTGTTACCCAGGTGTTCCCACTGGCTGATTTTTGTTTTATTACACATATTACCTTTTAGGGTTTTTTGTGTTTTTCTTTGTGTTGTTATTATTTTAATTACAGTTGTAAACCATCTTGGCATCCATAAGGATGAAGGTTGGGTTATTTAAAAAATATAATAAAATAAATTCTACCTTATTATTCAAATCATTCTTCTGACTCATGTTTCTGAAGAGGTGTCAGAGCTTTAGAATCCTTTAGCCTAAATCCACTTGTCAGTCCCAGCTGGACTAGGTGCATTGAACCTGGGATTTACATAAATGTTGACTAATCATTTACATTTGATTCAGTGCATCTTCTTGGGCCTAGGACTTGGATTTAGATGTCTCAAAACCACACTGTTCCAAAATATGAAGCTGGCATGTCTGAGTGTAGGCATCCAGTCTAGTAAACTGAGAATTGGTACAGACATAGGAACACCAGGAGCCTTCTATTGTTCTGAACAGATGTTTGGGCTCTCCATTCTTCATCTCATATCACATCCATCAGAACTTGGAAAAATTATTTCTGGCTAGGGGGTCCTGGGAGTTGTAGTCCCTAAAGTAACTTTTCTAAGCTGTGTGTACCCTCCAACTGATACTCTCCTAAGTTATTATTCCACCTTTTCCATCCCAATGTGGCTCCATATTTCTGGTGGTCCTCAGCAAAATGCCTCTGCTTTCTGGTCATCCTCCCCATACTACAGGAGTGGGGGTAATATACACCCTCCACTGGATCTGGGACAGCCACATCTCTACAAGTTTTTTCCCCTGAAAAGCTGCCCCCCAGCAGCTGGGAAGGGGGAGTCATGTTTGCTGTGTTTTGTTTTGAAGAACCCTTGGCTGGTTCTGAGCCCAGGAAGTTCTGGTTTGGGAAGAAAGGCCCTTCTTCGGCCTAAAACACTTGGTAGAGGGATGTGACAAAATTGCTCCTATGGTTTCTAGGAGTGCAGGAGGGCTTTTTCCAGCAAATTGTTAAAAAATCATAACCAAAGAATGTGGGGTGGGTGACTGTGCATTACACTGGGGCTAAAAGCTGCCCACTTGCCACAGTTTGGTGGCCCTACTATGTGGCACAGCAGCTAGAAAGAGGAAAGTGACTAGAAAGAGGAAAGTTGGTGTCAGTGGTGAGAACTACAACTGCTGGTACCCCTTCTCTCTCTCTGCGAGCGTTGTAACCTCTGCCGTAGCACAAAAAAAGTATGTACTCTCAAAGACTTTAAAATGTGGGCTTTTTAAAATCCACAACCTCACTCCAAATTAACCAGCGATTCAAGGTAAGTTTCCTTTATCTTGTTAGATCAATCCTCGACTTGATGGCTGTATGAGGGGCTGGAATTGGCTGAACGGTGAGGATATGACTATACAAGAGACGGTGAAATTGAATGATAAGATGCAGTGCTTTGCAGTTGCAGGAAGAGGATCTTTCTATCCTGGCAATGGTTTTGCTGTCTTTAATCTCAGTTATGGTAGGTGCTTAGTTTTGTTCTGTTGTGAAACATGTCCATTTTTTAATTTTGTCATGGAAAGAAATGGAGCAAATGCCTTGTGGAATGGAAAAGGAGGAAGTAATAGTCCTACATTAAAATTACAATAGTCTTCAAGTATACAAGATGCAATGGTGCAAAGGAAGTTGAATTCATGTAATAAAAGATGTAATGTTCCAGCTTAAACACACAGCATATGCATTTCTGGTTTACTTTTTGCATTTTACACTTCAACTGTACATTTTATCTTTCACAAATATCACCCACACACAAATACACATTTCATTTTGGGCTTCTTTCATTTAGACCACTGTCTTTCATGATTTGTTGCCTGGAGAGAAATTCACTAATGTAATATAGAGGGTCATATTCTCCTGTCAGCCTTCAGGCAGTGTTGATTAGACTCAAAGTCAATGTGGTCACCTCAATGCCACATGCTCCATTTTGACTGACAATTCTGCATAGGCTCAACATGGCAGGGGATGACTGATAGGCAGACATGAACACACAGGTTCCAGCTGAGGTTAACATTTGCTTTTGCTACCTGAGCAATGCCATTTGAATATTAAAGAGAAAATACATTATAAGAGGATGGCAAGGGGATAGGAACAACCAAGAAGCAGGAGAAGGGTTGGCCTTCTTAAGGAACAAGGAAAGGCATCCAACTGCCTCAGTCTGTTGCACTGAAATCCAACTCTCTTGGATGTTGAACTTATCCACAGGATCAAATTGAAAAGCCTCACACTTTAAATCAATAGTTTATTGACATATTAATGTATTTGAAAAGGCAAAGCAAAATAAAAGCAACTTAAAATATAAGATCTTTGTGCAAATTTATTTCCAGGTAGCAGTAGTTAACTTCCGTATAACAAATATGTACCTTCCAAAAAAAAAAAAAAAAGGTTGTCCCTCCCGTGGGAACATAGGAAACTTATATTGAGTCAGACCATTGGTCTCTCTAGCTGCTAGACTCTTATATCAACTCTGGCTGGCAGAAGTAAGCTATCGTAAGTTAAAGGATATATTTATATCTTATGTCTGTGTACCATAATGGTAACTGTGTGGCCTCTAGGTTGTTTTCAGCCCAAAACCCCACATTAAATAGATTAACAAATGTGGGGTTATACCCTTCTCAGGAGAGCTCCCTCCTTCCACAAATAGCCAAACCATTTCCAACCCAAGAAGCAAATGGAAGTGCCATGCCATCACTTCTGGTTGCCCAAGTTGGTAGCTATGACAACACTTTGTAGCCTTCTGGAGTTCCAGAGAAGCTGAAAATCAGGCAGTGTGGGCATCCTTTCTCCTGAGGATGCCCATACCAATATATACGTTCAACACCATATTAGCATTTTACTGCCATTTTCTGTTTTTTGACTTAGGATGCCAGAAGTTACCAGCCAGGCCTCTTCTAGTTAGTGCGGTATGCACTTACCTGGGAGTAAGTCCTATTAAAGTCATTGGGACTTACTTTACAGGAGAAACACCTAGGATTGCACTGTGATGGGACCAATTTCTTTGTGTAGGACTGATGATCACTTGAATAGTTTCTTATTAGTATTCCTCTAGAAAAGCCTCTTCTGTGGATTATACAAAGTATTCTCATGGACCTTTGTTATCTTGCTGTGTCTGTAAGCTGGAATTTCCCCTCCACGCTTGCGCATGCGCGCGCACACACACACATAGTCTTCCTGCTTGATTCATATCCCAACAGATTAAGAATGCTGTTCTAGCCAACTCAGATGGCTTGGATGATTTTGCCCATCCTGTCCCCATGTCACTTTTTGCAGATGACAGGAACTGGCTTGCCTGTCTAATTTCCCATAATGAAGGCACTGGGAATCCTTTCAATAGCATGACCCCTCAGGGAGCATTGAAAACTGACGTTAAATTATATGTTTTACTAAGATTTTCAGTCTGACAACATGAGACTTCTTCAACCAAAATTTTTTAAAAGTCATTTTTAAAAGCCATTTTACTAAAACCAGTAGTATCTAAAGTCCCCTGTATTTCCTGATGGTAGTTATTCTGTATTTTGCAGATGAAAGATTTTTGTACAATAATGGCTTGCCTTTTTTTCAGTACAAATCGGGCATTTTTCCAAATTGAAATAACTAGGGATTTTGTTCAGTTTTTTAAAATTACAATTAATTACCTCTACAACCTGATACAACAAAATCCACAAAACAGTGATTATTGGGCCAAAGGAAATGCACAAAATGCCTCATGCAAGCTTTTGAAGATCCAGGCAAATTGTGTTCTGTCCAGGGCTGGGAAAGAGTGTGCCCACACAGGACTCACACAGAATTTGCTTGCACAGGACAGAGTTTGCTTGGATCCCAGTGGATGCTTTTGCTGCTATTGCTGCTGCTGCTAAGGGATTTGAAATTTTATTGCTTATGTTTTACTGCTCTTTCTCCCTGGTCCCCAGAGGGCCAAGAAGAGGCACAGCCTACTGACAAGAGCAGTAGCATCTGAGAAAAAAATGTAGGCCTGTGACACCAATATTGTCACTTTTCTTCTCCTGTATGATTTTTCAATGCCTTTGCCTGATGAAGAAGCCAGTGAACCTTCAAAAACTTGTGTGATGTATTTTGTGCATTTTAGTTGAGCCAGTGAAGGTATCACTGTTTTGTGAATTTTGGATTTTGTTGTATTTTGCTGCATGGCAGAATGTTCTCTGCAACCTGAACCACATTTAGAGAAATGTTTATATGAACAAACCAAGTGGGAGGGAGGAGACATTTAATTTTTACTTTTTATAAGCTTCTGTGATATCTAGATTTTTGCCATAATAACTAGAGACAGTATGTTAGAAATAGATGTTTTGTCCAGGTTTACAGTTCCCATTTTCAAGACTAATTACATATAAGAATAGTGCTGGTATAGTATCAGTTAACAAAATATGAAGCTAAAGTGAGAACAGAACCCAGGTAAAATGGAGTATGTTCTATTTATATCTGCTTTGTTCAAGTTTGCAATGCTCTTTTTGTGGGAACCCTTGGGTCACTTGAAGTTGGATCACTCAGTTATTTCCTGCAGCTCAAGGATAATGTTGAAGCCATGTGACAGTCATTGAAACCATGTGACAATGAAGAGCCCTTAGCTCAGTGGTTCTCAACCTTCCTAATGCCGTGACCCTTTAATACAGTTCCTCATGTTGTAGTGACCCCCAACCATAAAATTATTTGTTTATTATGTACAATGCCTCCCTCTCCCGGCAAAGGCCACCTCGCCGGCCAGGAACGGGGGCGGGGGCGGGGGCGGGTAGGGAGGGAAAGAGGAGCCACGCGTCTCCCCCGGGAAAAACTCTGAGAAGCCCCCCCGGGCTCTGCTCCTGCTTCACTGTCGTTTCCGCTGGGCGGGGACAGTGTGGGGAAAGTTTCCAGTGTCGACCCTGGCCGGGGGGGGGAGGAATCCCAGCGCCTTTGTCTTTTGCGCCGGGTGCAGCTCGCCCACCCCGGAAATGCGCCGCTTTGCAGCCCCCTGGCCCTTCCGCAGCGCCCCCCTCTGTAGCGAGTGGGGCAGGGGCCATGGTGAGGAGGGAACTTGCCCCCCGTGCTGCCGTCGCCCCCCCCAAGCTGGCCCGTCAGACGGGAGGTTCTCCCAGTAGAGGAGAAGGGGAGCGATTTCAGTCCCTTCTGAACAGGGGGCAGGAGGACTCGCGCTTGCACACCACCACTCCTGCTGTGGTGATGCTGTGGCTGCATGCGCTCCCGCCAAAGGGGGCAGGAGGACACAAGTGCGTGGCTCGCGCTTGCGCACCACCACCAAGGAGGGAATGGAACCTAAGACCATTGGAAATGCGTATTTTCCGATGGTCTTAGGCGACCTCTGTGAAAGGGTCATTTGACCCCCAAAGGGGTCGCAACCCACAGGTTAAGAACCACTGCCTTAGCTGATAGACCCTGGCAATCAAGGTCTTCCTCTTGGAAAAAAACTTGACCAAAGGCATGGTACCTTCTGTGAAACTGGGGAAATGGAGATTTTGAAATAGTTTTGTGTGGCAGTACCAAGCACTTTTTATTGGTTATATTATTGTTTTTATTTAAATAAATATAAATTAGAACAGCTAAAACAATGTGAAGCAGAAAAGTTTAAAAAGCATTAAACCATCAATCTGATTAAAATGCTACTTCTAAACTTTTTATTGCTAATTGTGTAAAATTCAGTTCTTTATGGAAGTGTCTTCCCCTGCCTCAGAAAACTTATCTGTTGCCTGGCTGTTTGTTTTTTTCTTTTTTTATTTCTGTAGCCCAACCACTTGACAGTAATGAAACCAGGAAACAGTGGGAAGTAAAAGTGAACATTCTCATTCGACCAGCCACAGATACTGGGGTACTCTTTGCTCTGGTCAACACTGAAGCCACAGTCCCACTGTCAGTAGCTTTGATTGACTATCATTCCACAAAGAAACTTAAGCAACAGGTCAGTATGTAAATATACATGAAATTACTGTTGTTGATTTGCATTTGATATATAATATCTGGGTCTGTAGGGCTCAGACTGGAATGATGCATGCAAACCAAAATCAAAGTACAATTGTAGTCAGCAGTTATTAAGGTGAGCCAGCATTGAGCATTGGACTACGACTCTGGAGACCAGGATTCAAATCCCTGCTCAGTCATGGAAATTCACTGGGTGAGCTTAGGCAAGTCACACTCTCTCTGCTGCAGAGGAAAGCAAAGGCAAACACACTCCTAGAACAAATCTTGGAAAGAAAATCCTGTGATAAGTGCTCCTTAGGGTTGCCATAAGTCAGAAGACACACAATAGCAATTCTTTAGTTAAGTAGTTTGTGTCCAATTGGTAGAGATTTTAGCATGGGCTTTTATGCTCCCATTTAAATCAATAGGAGAGGAGAAGCTTAACCTTGGTTGGTTTATAGCAGGCACTTTATGAAGGATAGGATAAATATGAGGGAAAAGAGTAATATGGCTAGGATTTAGTCCAGCACTAAAAAAAGGAAAATTCTTGAGATGCAAGAACTGCATGTAATACTATTTACTGCTTTTTCTATAATATTCTGCAAGCTGACAGATATGTTTCAATGGGCATCTCCACTCCATACATAACAAGACATTACTCCACCTAATTAATCCCAGTTGTCAGAAGCTGACCTGGAAAGTAAGGCTAACCCTTATTTTTTTTTCTTTCTTTTTTTAAATAATTTTATTAAGTTTCACAAATAAAAAAAAATCATCTCAAATTGTACTTTTACATGTAATGCTTTTGTTCTTCCACTCTGATCTAGCTTTCATTTTCTAGATATCTACTCACATATAAAAAATTATGCCTCATAATTCTATGTTCATCTTACATGCTTGATCTTGCATTTCTCTCATCAACTCCTGTTATGTTACAGTTATTCCTTTTTAATTTCAACCATAATTCAGACATTTTCACTTGGTAGTTCCCAGCAATTACCCATTACAATTTGCCATTCTGCTTTTATCTGATCATCCGATTTCCCCTTTAATGTTTGTGAAACAATATCCGCATTTCTATTCTCAATAAATGTCCCCCACCATTTTTCAATTGTGGGTATTTGCTGAGACTTCCACAATTTGGCATATTCAATTGGAGCTGTCATTATCATGTACAATATTAATCTCCAATGCCTCTTAATGTTAGTATTCTCAAGAACATTTGTCATGTTTAACAAATAAAATTCAGGTTTTTTTTGCAAATTGAACCTTCAGTATTTCACACATCTTTTTATGTATTTCACTCCAATATTTCTTTGCCTTGGGACATGACCACCACATATGAAATATTGTTCCCACCTCTTTCTGACATTTCCAACATGTTCCCGTACCTGTGTTGTAAATCTTTTTTAACTTGTCTGGTATCGTGTATCATCTATGAAACATTTTAAAATAGTTCTCTTTAAGATTCTGAGCCATTGTAAATTTTTGTGTCCTTTTCCAGCTCTGCTCCCATTCATCTAATTGAATTGAATGCCCAATATTCTGTGTCCATAAAATCATTGCAGATTTCACAGTCTCCTCCTGTCTCTCCTGTGTTAACATTTCTTGATATATATGGGCTAACAGATGCGGTGGATTGTCAAAGATACATTTAATCACTCCTGTCCTTTCTTTGGATTCTATTCCATAAGTTTTCAAGTCCATCTGGAATCTCTCATTTAGCTGCCTGTACGGAAACCAACTTAATGGCAATCCTTCCTGTTCCAGTTTTTCTCTTGATTTGATCTTGTAAGCATTTGTCATTGTTTTCTCTAATGGCTAACCCTTATTTTCAAAACTGTGTGGCTTGCCTCATTGCGGATGGCTTGAATCTAGAGAGGCCTGTCCTGTAAGAAGGATCACCGAGGCTCATTGTGATGCTGTATGTATGGAAGCAATACAGTAGCACATGCACAGATTAATATGCCTTTCCTCTGTTTTTCTGTTGTGCATGTGACTCCAGAATAAGAAAATAGGATGCCCAGAGTAAATCTCATTGAATGCAGTAGGCTGTGCAAATGTGCTTCAAATCATACAACATGGGCCACAATTCTACCCTCCGTTGCCTGTCACTGTTGCACTCTGTTTCAGTAGGTAGAAGGATTTGGTGGCTACATGCCATAACTAGTTCAATGCAGCTTTTATTGATAATTTGTATTAGTTTCTTTATAATACCAATACAAAATACCAACACAAAAATATAAACACAAAATACCATAGGTATTATTTGCAAAAGCAATGAATAGCTGCTATATATCAATGAAGTTTTCTGTCCTAGTTTCCCTTTTAAGAGGGGTACACTTAGCTGTTAATTTTTCATTTAATTCTAGATCCTACAGCCTTCTCTATCATGCAAGAAGACCCCCTTCCGCACAATGTTTCCATCCCTAAGCTATACTTATTCTATAATTATTCTAGTTATAAGACTTCCATGCTGCTGGTCTGCATTGTCATTGTTGTGTGCCTCCAAGTTGTTTCCAACTTATTGCAGTCCTAAAGTGAACCTATCACAGTGTTTTCTTGGGCTGAGAGTGTGTGATGTGCCCAAGGTCATCCAGTGGGATTCCATGACTGATCGGGGAATCAAACCCTGGTCTCCAGGGTCGTAGTCCAATGCTCAAATCACTACACCATACTAGCTCTGAATACCTACTAGCTAACTGTAAGAACAGGTTATGTGCTGGTGGAACTGAACATGGCTTGCCAATCCCTATCTTGAACACTTAAACATAACTATTCAGTCGCATCAGCCTGAGTGGAAGACTCTGCTGCAGAAACTGGCCAGAGAAGAGGCATTTCTGGGTGCTAACTGTAGCCTCTATGTGTGCACGTGCCTTCATGTCTATTAACTTATGATGACCTCATGAATTTCGTAGGTTTTTCCTTTTTTGTTTTTGGGGTTGTTGGTTTTTTTTTTAAGGCAGAGAATACTCAGAGAGGGCTGTAATCCAGTGCTCAAACCACTACACCATGCTAGCTCTGAGTGTTTGTTAACTTTTTCTAAAAATAGATAATTATATTTGTCTGTATCATTGTAATTTTATCTATTGCATTTAATACCTGTTACCAAAAATCTCTTATTTAAGGGCAGTAGAGCCACATATGAATTAAAGTTCCTTCTTATTCACATCTTCTCCTACAGGAATAAGATAGATTTTATATTAATTAATGACAGTTGAGAGGGAGTAAAATGCTATCTACATACACTTTTAAATATTTTTTTCAAAAAAACTTGTATTTCAACCTTTAAAATGTTTTAAGGGAAGCACAGGACCAAATACTATTTCAGCTTTAGTCAGAAGTATCTATATCTGTTTCCCAAGCAATCTGTACTCCTTGTAGGTTGCAAAGGGAACTTGTAGCACCTTTGAGATTAACTGAAAGAAAGAAGTTGGTAGCATAAGCTTTCAAGTGTGTTGTTTTGTTTTATGAACTTGCAACACTTCCATTTTCCATTTTGTTTCTCATTTTCCTTTGGCTGTTCAGTTTATTGTCTTGGCAGTGAGGAATACGGTGGTATGCAGATTGGCAGTAAGCATTTGTGATGAACAGGAACACTTGGTTGACATTTCCATCAGCAAGGGCCAGATATTGCTGACAGTGGATGGGACTGCAGGACAAAGTGAACTCAGCCAATCACAGCTAGAAGACAATCTGTCTATCTTGGATGATTACCTGCAGTCATCAGTCAAGACCTATGTGGGAGGACTGCCAGGCAAGTATCCAGTGGAAACTGGTGTTCTGCCCACAGTGACTTAGGGATCTTTTGAAATTACAATGCAATAAAAGGGTCACTCACACCTCTTTAGACAGATGAGAGAGTGAAATGAACTGAACCCGAGTGTTACGTTGTTACTGGTGGTGGTGATGATGGTATGTATGCGTGTGTGTTTTTAATTAGGAAAGAGTGGGAAAGTAATCTCTTTCATAGAGCTGGGTAGGCAGCTTGTGGGCCTCCAAGTTACGTTTAGATTGCAACTGCTGTCAACCTCACCCATAGCTGTCTGACCAGGCTGATGGGGTTTGTGAACCCACACCTTTTGAAGGACTACACATTTTCCAGCCCTAAATCAGTTTCGGGGGCATTATATTTTATTATGCTTTATTGCATCCAGTACTTTTATTACAGGCCCACACATAATACGTGAAGGTTGCATGTGAGGGAGCATACCGAGTGTGAATGTAGACCAGTCTATGGTCTATATTTTGTTCATGAAGGTGCAAAGAAATATACCTAGAAATATTGCACTGCACACAGTTGGTGTTACATAGGTGTCCCATCAAAGGCTAGCAGCTCTTCCCTAACATTCTGATATGACAGCTTAGAATGAGGACCATTTGCCCAATTTATCTACTTCCTGTCCTTCAGGAATGCAAAGGTATAGAGTGCTACTCTGTTATTCTTGCTATTAGGATTATTAGCCTATCTAGCGCGCAACAAAGAATGTGGTATTTCAACAACGCTCTGCTATTCTTACCAAAGGAGTCCAATTTAATTTCAACTTCTCTTAAAATTAGTCCCCAAGCCTATCCTTATAGTCATCAAGTATATGCTGGCCAATAAAAGCTGCCATTTCTCAGTGCATGATGAAGACTAAGTTGTGTGTGCATGTGTAGCTGTTGATGCTGTGGATGATCCTCTGCAGGCTGAGCCCACCACTCACAGAGTTTTTATATGGATCTCGTCCATATGACATTTAAAACACATTTGGTAGCAGAGCTGGCAGTGCTTTCCTAGAATCCCTAGCTAACCTTATCCTCCATTTACCACCCTCGTAACTCCAGATGCAATCCAAAGAAATAACATTGTACAGTGATAATAGCACTACAGCACACAGGCAAGAAAACAAAACAAAACACCAACCTCTTTAGTACAAGTTCCACATAGAGATAAAGAGCATTATACTATCACCAATTACTCTCACACTTCTTGTGTGCACCCAGTGAACATAGGCACTCTCCAAAATCTGTGCCTGAAAATGATTGTAAAAGTGGACAGCACTCCAGGGATCCATCTACATTCCCACACAAATGAAGCCTGCCCTAATGAAGATTATACATGAGTGATTCATTCAAGCATCTTACTATCATGTATATATTTCAGATTTCCGTGTACATTGCTGCGTCAGTCTTATAAAAACATTGTATTAAAGGCTTGCTAGTTTTAAAGCTGCATGGAAAACACAGAAAGGAGGAAAATTGTTAAAGATTGTGAAGGGGGAAAGGAAGAAGATTGTTAAAATGAGTACGTAGCTCCAGAAATAATTTTCTTAACATGTATCCTTGCCCTTGAATGAGTCGGATTATTGTAATAAAACACACAAACACATGCACACTTGTATTTTCAGACTAAAATACTTCCTCAGTTAATGTTGCACTTTCTACCTCTCAACCACCCCATTTTCATTTTCTGAATCTTATCTTAAATCTTAAAAGTATCAAGCTTGTGGAAAAACAAGACCTGAAACATCTTGATCTGCTGAGAAATCCTGTGCACTGGAGAAGTGGAATGGAAATATCAACAGATGTTTGCCTTTGCTCAAATGTTTCTTGACGCACCCTACCAAAATATTTATATAGCTGTTTAGCTGTTTTTCTCCAACCGATCATTCTTTCTGATAAATGCAAAGTTCTTCCATACTCTTTCTGGTCTGCACTAAAAGCCTAAAAAAGAAACCTCAGTCTTTACATTTTGGAGGAGCTGGGCATTGATTGTCACATTACCCCCATAGTCCAAGGATATTATTCCCACATAAGGCTGCTCCAGTGTTGAGATATCCTTTAGAGGTCAGATGGTGTAGAAAACTAGGTAGTGATTTTGCAGAAGGGCTTTTAGGTTTTGGCACCATGGCTTTGGAATGCTCTCCCCAGGACATTCCTTGTCCACCAGTCTGATGACTTTCTGGCACCAGCTGAAGATTCTTTTAGATATTTGTGTTTAATAGCAATTTTAATCTTCCTTGGCTTCAGTTATGGTTAACTTGTGTTTAAATGTGAAATTTTTGCTTTTGTTTGGTGGTCTGAATTATTGTTTCAGAAACCCTTTCGGGTTTCAGATAGGAGTGGAAATGTGAAAAATAGTAAATAAATGTGTATGTGCATCATCTGTAAGCTAGCACTAAATGTGGTTGGATTTTGTTCATGAGTAAATTTTTCTTTGATATGAGGTTTAACGTAGCCCATTAAAACATACTGTATCAGAGAGTTAGTAGGTCCTTACAACTGGGAATGACCGACACGGTTCATTAATGAGTTCAGTTTTCCTGTATGTTACCTCATCATGGTAAAAACTCAGGGATTCTTTGTCTCATCAGGTCTCCCCTTCCATCTTTATTTTATTTATTTTATGTAAAATTTATTTAAAATCTGTTAAAAAATCAGCAGGGCCTTTGGCTTTTGCTAGAATAGCTTTGACATGGAGATAATTGAGTGACAAAAATATGATCACGCTGATAAACCCAAGTTGTTATAGTTTCCTAAAACTATGGATTTCAACATTGTTTTCAATGAATAAAGTTTTCATGTTTTGCTGCAAGAAAAGTTTCCTGTTGTTTCCTCAGGTCAGTGTACGCTGTGATTGCTGTCTTAACAGGAATATGTTGCTTGTGCTATTTGAAAGGTGTTAATATAGAAAGGCTTTTGTGACCTCCAGAACACAAATGACAAAAGGCTTACTCCATTCCATTTACTGTGCAGCCTGGACAAGTCCCTGAAGTTGTGCCCTTAGCAGTGGCACAGACTGCAAGAATTGACAGGAGATGGCAATTCTCTTTTCACCATAAAAAGGCTCACTGATATTTCCTGCAGATCAAACTTTGCTTCCCTGGCTTGGTTATGGAGTCTGATTCAGAAAGAGTCACTGTAGTGTATGCGGGCATGTATGACTGCAAAAGTGGTTCTCTGTAGATTACTTTGCAGGTGGATTATATAGTAGAAATAGTAGTAGTAGCAATAATGTTGACATAAGCTGATTTCTTCATGTATTGGCTTATACTAAAATCCTGTCTCTCTCTTCCTGCTTCAGTGTTTGCATGGATACTGGTAGGCATCTAATACAAGATTTTTACCACTTCCAACAAAGCTTTGATCAAGGATGTATAAACAACATATTACTTTGTCTTAAGTGCCTTTTACCATTCGGGTTGACTCCTAATAATTGCAAGGCAGACAAACATTTCCATAGGCTGTATTCATATTCTGTGTCTGACAGGCTGGCTTTTCCTCTAGCAACCAGTAAATAAGTTGTTATTTGCTGAAGCACACTCTGAGATCCTGAACATATAATGCCCCTGCCAGTATCTTCACTAGAGCAAGGAAGGCTACTTTTTCCTGACTCCCCAGTGCCACACTTGAGATCAGCCACTCTATATTGAAAAGTGTGTCTGCTTTCTTTGTTACACTGCCCGAGGCCACTGTTTTGGATTTCTTATCCTCCAAAGACTCAGAACAAACCAATTTCCTGCAGTTACAGTCAACTTGTTCTGAACTGTAGCCAATTCAAACTGAATCCAGCATGGCAAGCGGAATAAGTATGCTCCTCACAGAGTCAATCTGCTGATCATTACACTACAATATAAGTCATCCCAACCCTCTAATATATAATGGCTAATCCAGACCTTCTGCCCCTACTAGATATCAGGGATCACCTTTTCCAGATGGAACACTAACCTGTATCAGTGTAGATCTTTTTGAAAGGCAAGGTCCCAGGAGGGTAACCTTTCTTGGTGCTAAAACTTAACTAAAGATTAAAGAGAAAGAAGGACTGGATGAAAATTTAGCAAATAAGCAGGGGAAGACTACTAAGAAAATTTCTAATTCTTTATATGCAGAAGAGGAATACACTTAGTTCCTTCTCATGAATGTTTCCCTGACTGCTTCTTTCGCTAGTTAGTCATAGACCCATATAATTTTAAAAAAAAGAGTGTTGAATTGTTTTGTTTTTAAATTTTAAAAGAATGAGGAACTTGGCATCAGTGCTTATTGAAGATGTTTTCCTTCTCTTTTCTTTATAAAAACTAACACCACAGATGTTCCTGTCACTTCAACTCCAGTCACCGCTTTCTATCGTGGCTGCATGACGGTGAAAGTTAACAAGCAGACTTTGGACCTAGATGAGGCTCTCTACAAGTCCAATGACATCACATCTCATTCTTGTCCTCCAGTAGAGACTGGTCAATAAAAGCCACAGCAGCACACATGAAAGATTTATATTCCAAAAAGTCAGTTTCGATGCTTTCCTTTTATATATATACATATACATATATATATATAAAGATATAAATTATTCAGACTTCCAGCACTGCGTGTATAGTTCTCCTGAACACTGAAGTTATGTAGAGCTACTGAAACTGAAATGTCAGATTAATTATTGAAATATTTCTTTGCTTGGAAGGGTTTAAAATGTGTAATATATTTGTAAATAGTTTAAAAGACTAATATTATTAACCCAAAGCTGCAAATTATTGCCTAAAGTGAGTGGTGAAGAGGCAGATCATATCTGTCATGTGACAACTGGTAATATATTCTGAATGGACTGGAAGATTTAAAATTATGTATTTTTTTATTACCAAATGCTGCTTCCTGACTTACAAAATATGAAAGAATAAAACAAAAAACTTTTTTGAATTAATTAACGCAAGGACAGCCTCTGTTTTGGGTGGAGTTTTATTTTGCTTTGTTTTTGTTCCCATATTGTTTAATTATAGTTTTGGCATTAGTACAGTTTTTATATGAAAGATTATTTGACTTGGTAGCCAGTAACTGGTTTCCCATTCAGGGTATATAGTTCCTTTCTCTAACAAATCTGAGTACACTGCACTTGTCTCTGGCTTTTGGAACAAAACTGGTAAATAGCAGCTGTTGCAAGAAGATGGAACAGTAAGGGCACATACAACATGGAGCTCTCTGTTTTGCTAATTTGGTGCTCATTGGGTAAGTATTAAGATTTGGAATTACATTAATAATACAAGAGCTCTGCTTCCTTTGTTTATAATGCAAACAGGTTGCAGTCTATGATGAGAGAATAGTCCAGAGTAGCTCCCTAGCACCTTTCTCTGGGCTCTCTCACTGTGCACTACAAACACATTCTCTTATACTTTGGGGTGAAGCCATGAGTACATCCTTCCAGCACCTTCATTCTTTTCTGTGTGTTGTTCCTTGTGCCTAGTAAACCAGAATCTGCATTATTAAGAAAGCACGACAAAAGCTCATAGAAGCCAAACGTCTGTTCCACAGGTATCCTTCCTATCCTACAGGAAAAGATGGCAGGTGCTGGTAACATAGCTAAGAGGTTGAGCTGGAAAAGCAGGCAGATGTGGGCAAATCTCTCTTGGATGTAGGCTAGGCTTCTTTAGAAAAAAGGTGGCAGTCTTCTGGATCAGCTACTTAGGCCATTTCCTCACTACACCATTAAGGTGCTGTTACTCCACTTTCCACATCCTATGGAATCCTGGGGTTTACAGACTAGGGAGGGGCCTTTAGAATTCTCAGCCAGAGAGCTCTTTGGCTTCAGTAAACTACAAACCCCAGAATTCCACAGGAGATTGAAACTGGAATAATAGCACTATAACAGTGTAGGATGGAAATGGCCTTAGTTAAGTAGGTTGGGGAGCAGAGTTTTGGTAATAGTGTCATAATCGTGACTAGTAATCATGAATATGGAACAGTTGCCTAGATTTATTCATCCATAACTGTTCCGTATTCATGATTACTACTTAGTCACAACTGTGATACTGCTGCCATGATTGTAAACCTCCCCCCAAATACATATACCTGCTTTTCTGAGCTTCACCTGGAGAGGGAGGAAGCCCATTCTGCCAGTGATCAGAGAGCATGGGTGAATTATGCTTCCCTCAGGATGTGGGAGGGAGGGGGTTTGGGCAAGAGGTGGTTATTTAATTGAGTATATTACGTCCAGTATTCGGCACCAGTACTTAGTTAAGCATATTTGGTCACAGTCTTTATTATGAGGCCAGTCCCGGTTTCCTTCAGGAATGTACTTATGAACTGTCAGCAGTGGATGTCCCGTTGCGATCAGGATTTAGAGCAGGCAAGTATTTTTTTTAGAAAAGATCCACATATGGGAATGAGTGCTGTTTATTGTAACAGCTGTTTACTGCTGTTTACTGCAGTGGATTTGATATTTTATAAATATACGGAAGAGAACTTTAGCTATTGCATTTTAAGTTTATCTGTCCAATTGATCAGTCAGAAATATTTGCCAGCCCTGAGTTATTCAGTTACCTTCCTATCATAAGAAGATTCTCAAATTACCTTTTTTTCTGTAATACGTGTATGATTTTTGCTTGTCCTTCACAGCAGATTTACCCCAAACTAATCATTTTCTTTTAATGGTTTATTATATATTCTAGAGTAGCGTTATTCAAAAGTTCTGGTCCTTGGACTGGTGCCAGCCCTGGGGCATTGGCTGCCAATCTGTGGTGAGTTTCCAGGAAACTATGCAAATACAATAGCAATATAGTACAAATATGGCATCAGGCCTGGCACATGAGGTAGAGGGGGCGGAATTGCTGGTCCACTACATCAGATAGCTTGGAAAGGCACTGGTTTAGATTATGTTAAATGCTTCCAAGATTGTAGTTCATTTTTTATTTAATTTTTATACTCTCCAGATATTGTTGATATGCAACTCCCAGCATAGTCTAGTCAGCATAGCCAGTAGTAAGGAATGCTGATTGCTGCAGTTCAGCAATAATAGGAGGGTGGCGTGATTCCAACCCTGCTCTAAATGAACTGCAGACTCTTACAGAGACTAAAAAATAGCTTTTAAAGTGTTAGAATAATTTCTCTGTTAGGGGACAGTTATTGAAAACAGGACAGAAACATAGCAGAGCAATTCCAGTGCAGTAATTAATGAGGGTTCATCAAGTACATAGTATGTCATAAGCTATGGGATGGTAAAATTGTAACATAGGCAAGGGGCACTGGCATACTTTGAAATTTGATATCATACCCATGCATTTGATTCCTCAAGCCCACCACTTAAGACATAATGCCAGCAATCTACACACAAATACGTGCATTGACTTTCTGTTTCTCCTTTTTCATATACCTTATATAAAGGTTTGTTGTTTTGTTTGCCTTTCCAATTCTGGTTTGCCTTCAAGTCATTTCTCTAAAAGGTGGACACTCTCACAAGATGTTCTTGGCATGATTTGTTCAAGGGGATTCACCATTGCCTTCCTGTCAGGCTAAGAGAGTTTGACTTATTCAAGGTTGCCCAGTGGGTTTCCATGGCCTAGCAGGGATTTGGAATTATGGTTTTTGGGAGTCCTAATCCAGCAGTCAAACCACCATGCCATGGTGGCTCTCTACATGAAGGTAACTTAAAAGGGGTTTTCCCTGCTTTACTTAAATTGGATGCAGCTGTTCTCTGTTCCTATCTTTGTATGTTTTACTGTCATCTTCTGAGTATGCCAGGGCTAGAAGTAGTGTGAGCCTCCAGATGTTGAACTGCAACTCCCAGCATTCTTATTATGATTAGCTGTGCTGGCTTGGACTATTGCAACTTGTAATCCAACAACACTAGGCAGCACATGATTCTCACCCCAATGTAGACAGTTTTTGTCTCCTGATTATTTTCTAAACCTCATTGTTCCCTTTTATTTCCAGATCTCCTCCATCTTCACTGTCTGCACTAGCGTACTCATGATGGTGTAAGAATCTTTAAACTAGAGGCAATCGGTGGGTTGGGAAATCACATCAGTTCCCCCAAAGTAGATCCAGAAATCAAAGTCACTTTGCTGTTTGCATTGTAAACCTCACTCAAAGGACTCTTTCCTGCACACCCCATCCCATCCAACAGAGCCCCATTACTATGCACCATCATTAAACATTGTAATACTTGTTCAGTTAGTAGCATATGGAAAAGATAACTTTATTTTAAATACAATAGAACACAAACTGTTCAGACAAGAGACTAAATCCAACTTTTTCTTTAAACACTCATCCTTCAATATTTACCCTTTGGAAAAACTGTTTAGAGTAATCCAGGATACTCCTGTCTCTCCTTCCTGTAACATGCATGAACCAAAAATGCTATTACATATTACACACAGCATATTTTATTGTAAAATAATTGCCACACTCTTTTGGAAGATATCTTCACCCAAAAGAAGATATTAAATAAATACTAAGAAGAAAAGCTTCTTTCCCTCACTATAGTAGCTGGTTATTTGTGAGTACATCACAATTTAGGTTCTAAACAGGAAAGAAAGTACCCAACTGGCTGTTATGTATAAGAAAATGAAATTAAGAAGTCTTTGCATCCTGATTCTACAGGTGAAGTAGCTTTTGTTACCAGGCAGTGAACTGAATATGAAGTTCAACAATACATTGTCATTGCTAGTCTATCTTGATAGAGATGGACATTCCTGCTCTTCATATCATACAGATGCTAATGTGCATTGTGTTTGTCACAAGCCAGTGGTAAGGCAATGAATGCATTTGGATGTAACAGTAAACTGGGTTTATTACAGAAGTGGATGGGCAAAATTCTGGTCAAGGGTCTCTTATGGTCCCTAGAGACTCTATTGCTAGAATGCTGTGGTGCAGTAATGTGAAACCTCAAACAAAAAATCCCCACCCTAGACTTTGCTGCAGCATTGAAATTTTTTTCTGTAACTCTAAGTCAGTGGTTCTCAACCTGGGGGTCGGGACCCCTTTGGGGGTCGAACGACCATTTCACAGGGGTCACCGCTCCTCAATCCTGCCCCCCTTTTAAAAGAAGGTGGCCTCACAGCCAATGGGAGCAGTGCTTCTGAGACCCCTGCGCTGGGGTTCAAACTGCAAACCCCAGGATTCCATAGGATGGTGAAAGTGGAATCATAGCGCTATAACAGTCTAGTGCAGAAATAGCCAGGATGACTTTCTCCTTTCGCTTTTGTTGTGCGTGGACCCTTGGCACTTGCCACACGCACGTGTTGTGTTCTTCGCCCTGACTGTCTTGCATTCCTCACTTTTTGTATGTTCAGCGTCCGCACTCCCTTTAAGGGAGGGAGGGAGGGAAGGAAACAAAATGCGTCTGCTTATGCCGCCACCATCTTTCCTCTCTCCCTGTCCTTTCCTCCCTGCGCCTCGTGTAAAATGTGGGCTGTTTTGGCGTTGCCTTTGGGAGTGACTGGCTTTTTGAACTGTGGAAACCCAACATCCAGAACTTGAACTACTGCCTTAATTCTGGTATTGATGGACACTTTCTGTGCTTAAAAAAAGGGGGGAGGGTTACCAGTTTTTAGGCATTAGAAGTCTATCCAGAGCAGTGATTTAGGGCAGTGTTTCCAATCTATTTGATGTTGGAAATAACTAACTAACTAAATAATAAATAAATAAAAAATAACGAAAATGATTTTATGGTTGGGGGGTCACCACAACATGAGGAACTGTATTGAGGGGTCGCGGCATTAGGAAGGTTGAGAACCACTGCTCTAAGTGAAAAAAACAAAATTGGCAGTACAGCAAGAGGTGTGTAAACCACAATGGAATCTGGAACATGAGGGTGAAGATGGGCCCCAGACCTGCCAAAATTGCCCACCCATTGCTTATTCATTACAAAATTTAGGCTAGGCAAACTTCTGAGTCAGACATGCTTCCTGTACCCCCCTACCCTAGTGTGGTTGCAAGGAAGATACTGGAAAGTTGCACTTTTGTCTTTGAACTGTTTAAATACAGCTTAACATTATGTCTGATCCCAGGCAAAGTAAGATTGCTCATAAGTATGGTTAATTGCAAAAGTAGAGAACCTCAGGCCCAGGAGCTGAAGTTGGCCATCCTGTGGAACTAATCTGACTCTGGGCTTCCCCAGATGCTAGCTATCCTTTCTTTGTGACAGCATTGTTGGGTGGGTTCTCAGCTTTTGTATTGCCCTCTCTAGCTCCATTTTGAATGGCTGAAATGCTTGGTTATTGGCAGTAAGAGCTTTCAGCTTAAATATTGCTGCTATTTTTGGTGAAACCTTTTTGCCTTCAACTCTGACCATTACTTGAACGCAGCTTCACCCCTACTGCCAAAAAAACATCTCTGGAATTGAATCCAATTCTTAGGTTGAAAGAAGTTCCTCATTCTTCCTTCAACCAAGACAGCTTTAAAATTTTGTTCAGTGAAATGTCAAAGGAAGGGTGCAGCCTAGTTGCAGCACTGATAAACCACCATGTATTGGTACATTTGAATGCAGCCATTACCTTCCTAGTGTCTGGCTCTCTCTGGATCCAAGCCCTGCTGGAATTTTTATTTTATTTTAATCAATTGATTAATTTTTGCTCTGTGCATGTTGAGATTGTGATCTGGGAGCATAGTGGCTGAAATGGTTACTGACTCTATGCAATATTGGATGGACTCCATTAGCAGATGTGCCTCCTCATTTTTTCATCTATTTTCCTGTGAACCTTTGTTTTGAATTAAAGTAGAGAGATACCATGCCAAACAAAATGAGGTTTTTGACAGTTAGCTTACCTGGGTTGCACATACTTTTTACCAGGGGGCTTTTTCTTTTTAAACTTACTACCTGTTAATGATCTCATGACTATGGGATGTACGGTGGAGGCTTTTCACCTGACAAGAAATAGGCAGGTGTGTACAATGGAGGGGCGTTGGGAGGAAGACCATAGGAAGAGCTTGTTTGCGATGGAGGTTGGGTGTCATCAGATAAGGATATATCAGTAGAGGATGAGGTTGGGAAATTGCTGGCAGGCTGTAGTGAGACAAAGGAAAAAGGTTTCAAACGTTAGTTGCAAACTGGATTGGAAATTGCCATTAAATACTTAGGCATACATAATGCACAGAACTTAAATAACAAACCAACATTGGCCTGCACACACACACATATATGAGCTTTCAATTTCTCCCTCCTCCAGGTCTGATTTGTCTGCAGATTTTGATTCTGAGTCTTGTATAAAGCCCATTGTAAACCCATTGTAATAGCAATCAACATTTTAGATTAGATTAGAGTTTCTCAAGTAAGATTCCCTGGAATGCTAGCATTCTGCAGGAGATACTGGGGTGGGGTGGGGGCTTTTTTTGAGCTGTAGATATTTAGCTGGTATTCAGTATTGCAGTAATGTATTCTTCACCTACAGTTATAACTCTGTAACTGATCTGTATTCAGTAAGACTACATAGTCTTACTGTTAGCCTACATAAATTCACCTTAAGATCTAACCAATAGATCAAGTCCATTCAAGTTGGTAATTAGAGCGCAAGGAGGTTTTTAGTACCCTTCTGCTAGCAAGTGAGACAGCGACTAATAGAAGCAGGAACCCTCCCACAAGTCCTTGACACAGTCTCACTCACTGGCAGGAAGGGTTTGGATATGTAATTCTGCTCATGCCCCAGTGACCCACTGAACAGAGCTACTTCACTCGATCCAGCATCTACCTGTTAAGAGGGGCTGGAGAGAGTCAGGCCAGGAAACATTGCTTAGCTACATTTCTTTAACTAGGTAGTCAATCCAGGATTCCGGTGATAATTTTTATGCAGGGGTTCCCTGAGACCTGAAAATTATTTCCAGACTTTCTCCAGAGTAAAACAAAAGGTTGAGAAAGTCTGGTTTAGATGAATCACTGCATATGCAGACACAGATAGGCTTCTTCATGTTCCATTGAAAATATATGGATCAGGAAGTTATTTTGGGGGGAAAAACACACCACTGATGCCAGTGTTAGTCTTTGGTCTTAGATCTGAAAAGCCACATGCTCACATACACAAAGCTTCCCTATTACAAACAGAATCCATTAATGTTGTAGAAAAATAGCTGGCAGGGAAACACAAAGCAATGCAGTAGACCTCTTTCTGTGCTCTACCTGAAGGGGTAAATGATAGGAGGAATAATGAGGAACAGCTGCTGCAGAAGGACAAAAGCCAGCATATGTCAAAATCTGCTGAGCTGGATTGTAAAGAATCTGTGGCGGAGGAGCAGAGTTGAAGGCAACATGGGAGACGGGTACCTGTATGGAGCACAAAAAGTTAATCAGTTTTGCTTATTTTCACATCCTAACATTGATACTCAGCAAATATTTTTTTTCACCCTGTCCTCTGGAACAGAGCTGTAGAAAAATGCCATCCCAATTGTACAGAAAACCTCTTACTTCCTTAAAAATCAACAATATCAATCTTTTTCTTTTAGACTAGAAAAAAAAATCTTGCAAAATAAACATGTAAGGGAGAAGAGGGGAAACTGAAGAGAGTCCTCCAGTTGTGGCTGCTGGAGAACAACACCTATCCTAATCCTAGCTAGCATAGCCAACCATCAAGGATAGTGGAAGGTGAAGTCCAGCATCATCTGGAGGGCTGCAACTTGACCATGCCAGGCAATGAGCAAGCGGTATCCACATGCATACTCTTCTAGACAGTTCAGGCAATACGACTGCCCTGTGTAAGGAAATTGCATTTCTGTGGAAAGGCTATGGAAGTTTGAAAACCCTGAACACACAGCCATAGAAATCCTAATGCATCTATGGAAATGGAATACACTATGCTAATTCTAAGGTAATTGTGCAAGGAAGAAATTGTTTCACTAAACATTCTCTGTTTTTGATGAGCCCTGCCAATAAAATGACCAGTGGTGTGGAGAAAAGCAGGAAGCAAACACAGGTAATGAGATATCAAATTCATGACTCTTGCAGAAATCAAAAATAGCTGTAGTCAAAATGGCTAAGATGGGAGAGGGAGCATGTTGGGATTTACTGTTTGTTTGGGTTTTTTTAATTTATCTATTCTGATTCTGCCTCACTGATGTCCCTCCGTATTCAGCAAAAGTCCCATCCTTCTACATGAGCCACTGTCCAGTGGCAAGTAGTGGAACAATTGTTCTTCACTCATAACCACAAGTGTCTCTCCCAGCCCAAGCTGTCACATTTGAAATTCAACCTTGAAGTTCTGCTGAGAGGCATTTTAAGGACTTGAAGACTTTGTCCCTTCACTTCTTTTTTTCCTATATCCTTTTGGATGCTTTGCCTTGTACTATATGATGTCCTCTTCTAGTCTTAGTGCTTCTGCATTTAAGTCAGTCAACAACATACCAGATTCCAGGAGATAGTATGAAGCATAATAAAATAATAACAAATTATTTTCTGCAAGGTATTGCAATAGTTATCTTCCGTCGTCAGTATTTTTCATTTTCTTGTTTATTAACATCATATAGTTAGTTACACATGTGCATCTTTCGTCTTAGGAAAACAGGGCACTCGCTTGCTTCTGCTCTGGGTTTAGAAAGTAAAAAAAGAGACCAGAATCATGTATGATCTTTGAAAACTGCATGAAAACACAACATAAATTTGGGTGTACTTAGCTAACTGGCGGGGGGGACTAGTAATTGACTTGTGAAGATGTGTAATGGGACGCCAACACTCTTGTGCCCAATGTGCTTTGGAGGGTTTCTGATGTGCACTGAGGACTGTAGTATATTGGTCCCAACTTGCGTTGGTCCCATTGCAATTTGGTCCCTTTGCTGGTTCTGCTATGTAGTTATGTAACAGCAGCCCTCTACTGAATAAGGACATTGTGTAGCCTCACAATTCTATTTTCCACAGATGCAAGTCCACTTACAAGAATGCTATATCAACAGGGTCCCTGCCAGTATATATGAGCTGTCTACTGATTTTGACTAGTGTTATTAGAACTGAAACGAACTTGCTCCAGAGTGAGGGAACCATCACACAATTGTTGCCATATTTTATCTCCTTGTTTTTGTTTTGCTTAATCTAAGAATCTAGAGTAAGACTTTCAGCAGTATGGAAAGAACTGAGATGCAAATCTTGGGTCAAAACAGGATTGCATTTCCCCTTTTTGTAGACTGAAGAGCAAGAAGACAACCTAGACAGGTTTTGTAGTAGAGTCCAACTACTTATGTGTACAGCATAAGTAGGGATTGGATGTTGACTTAGGTGAGCCTCTTACCCCATTGCTCTACAAAGATCTCAAAACTTAAATGCAGGGAAGAAGCATTTGAAACTCTGTGAAAATTGTATTCAAATTGCCTCCTTTATCTACCTAGCAAGCCTTTAGAAGGATGCCTTTTGTTCTGTCTTTGTCAGGGTGTAGCCACTTGGCTCAGGGTCTAAATACCCTAAAGACACCAAATGCCATTTGATCTTGAAAGCTAAGTAGGATCAGCCCTGGTTAGTACTTGGATGAGAGATTGCCTATGAATACCAGGTGCTGTAGTCTGTATTTCAGAGGAGAGAGCTGGCTAAACCACCTCTGTATATTCTTTGCCTAAGAAAACCCTATGAAATGCATGAGGTTGCAACTGGAAGGCACATACACATAACACTTGTAACTGTGGGAAGTACAATGGCTGGAGAAATTGGTTGAAATTAATAAGTTCCTTAGAGTTTAATACAAAAAAACCACACAGGAACTTAGCCAAATTCAAATAGAGTCCATCAACACTTAAAGAGCTCAGGACTGTAAACAAATTTGACAGAGATCCGTGTGACATGGGCACACATGACAATGCTGCTTCATGATGTTACTGTCAACTACTTTTGTGGAAAAGCAGGCTCAAGCAAATTCAAGTGTTGCACTGTCTGAAAAATACAATTTCTTACAGTCTGAAAGCTTGCATATGTCACTACCCTAGAGAGAGATGCTGGGCATCAGCATATGAAAAGAACATGGTTTTGTAGAAAAGTATTTTGAACTGGAAAATAGCAAATACTTGCTCTGCATTCAGTTTATTGCAATATCATAAATCATTAAAGCAACTAGACAGTCTTGTAAAATTATATACTGCATGATATTTGGTGCAAACTCAGAAAAAAAGAAAAGAAACACTATTCTTATTAAAGAAATCCTCCTATTTCTATGCCACTTTGAAAAGAAGATGGTTCTTAAGATTTTTGGTGTCACTCAGGGGATCATCTGATATTGTACTGAATGCAGAGAATTAAGCAAATGCTTCCCAGTACTTTTCCTGTACTTGGATTCTGTTCAAAAGATTACTGTTGTAAGCAACATTTTCAGGCATCTAGGTCACAAGAGCATCAAGACTTTTTAGAGGTGATTCAGGAAATGGTAGAACATGCCTCTTGGAGATTAATGATTTGCCCAGCTCAGCGTACATATAATGTTTTGGGAGACTAAACCAGGCCAACTTCTGTCCATAAAAAAAAAAAAAAACAGGGAGTCCTAAAATGACAGTTCCTACCACATTGAAGGAGAGGGGGAAACTGGAAAACACAAAAGTCCTGCACAAATTTAAGATAGATTAAACCCTGCAGGAATCAATTGGTTTTTACAGAGATTACTGTGCGCAGGCGTACAATCAAAGGCTGAGAAAGGCATAGTGTAAGAAGGAATTCCACATGCAGAACTTTGCTATGGCTCCCTGGTCTCCACTCCAAGACTCAAGGTAGTACTCTAATAGCCCCCCCCCCCCCATAGCTATACCATTGCTGGTGGACATGAGGGGGGGTTCAGAGAAGTATCTGGTATGCTGTTGAACCATACACAAACCAGCAACATTGGTATCCTATGGAGGTCTCAGCAGATGATGTTCTGTTTCATGGTCTCTGTGCCTCACACAATGGGAATTTTCACATGTGCGCAGCAGCGTTTCGGAAAGTTCTTCTTCGTGGTCTCTGTGCCTTCATACACTAGGAGCTTTAGCGCCTGCGCGGTAGCGTTCGGAAACTTCTAGAGCTTGTTCGCTTGGCGGGAACCCCTCCCCCACGCCAGTACTGCGCATGCTCCTCCCGCCGAGCAACGGTCTCTCCTCAGTTCTTTCTCGTCTGCCGTCGCGTACGGAAGGTTCTTCGGTTTGTTCCTCGACTTTGTGCTTGGCTTGCTGTTTTTTCACGGTTTTCGGACTTTTGGACTGTTTCTGACCTCTCCTTCGGACTTTCCATTTGGTTTTGGTGATTTTTGGACTTTTCTGTTGGCATTTCGTCTTATGTCCGCGCTCTTCAAAAAGTGCGTGTCCTGCGGGCGCAAAGTTGCCCTCAACGACGGTCATAGGGAGTGTCTCTTCTGCTTGGGTGAGTCCCACAATACTCGGACTTGCCCAATTTGCCGGGATTTTACTCCCCAGACTCTCTGCAACAGGTCTGCGAGACTTAAATCCTATTGTTGGGAGCAGTCTTTGAGGGCAATCGACGAGACCTCCACTTCCAAGATGGCCGAAAAGAAGACGACCACGCCATCGACGGTATCGGCGGCTGCCGTTCCGTCCACCTCGTCGGTATCGGGCTCGGTACCGGCGAGAACGCCGATTTCGGCGTTACCGAGGATCCCTAAGCTCTCGGCGGCTGCCAAGTCAGCGAAAGGATCCTCGACGGCGAGGAAGGCTGAGGCTCCCGTCAAGGAGACGCCTACTAAAAGCGCCCTGCTCCGGACGGAGATAAGGGCAAGGAGAAGGAGAAGGAGAAGAAGAAGAAGGAGAAGAAGAAGAAGAAGGAGAAGAAGCGCTCCCCGGCTGGGGACGTTCAACCTCCCACTCCTCCTCCGACTCTGCAGCCTTCCAAAGGGCGAGGCGAGTCCGTCAATCTCTCGGACGATGAGATCGAGGACGTTCCCCAACAGCGCCTGGACTCGCCTGTGGTAGACCCTCCAACCCTGGTGGAGGAGCACCACCGCCTTTCCAGCCATTGCAGGTCGGCCGACCTGCAGCAGAGAGAGCCCTCTGCTTCTCCGGAGCGGCGTTCTACTTCGTTCAGGTCCCGGTCCTGCTCTTCGGAGCGTCCGGTGGCCTCGCCGCCTCCTAGGGAGACTAGAGAGGAACAACCTCGCTCGTCTGCCTCCAGATACACCTCGGTGTCCTACGTGGCCAGGTACGCGAGGGAATCTGAGTGGAGAGAGCGCCCGGCCTCGTACCGGTCACATTCTCCATCGTACCGGGATCGGTACCATCATGACCCGAGACGCTGGGAGACCTTCCGGAGGACCTGGTCACCTCGGAGACAGCGCGACTCACGCTTGCCTCGGGGAGAAGACCCTCGGTACCATCGGCACCGAAGCCGTTCGCCGTCAAACTGCCGCTCCTTCAGCCGCTCTCCCTCGCCTCGATACCATAGGGCGAGAGAGCCTTTGCCTCGATACCGAGCGATATCGCCACCTCCCAGGGTTACGGCTACGGCGACGCGCCCTACGGAGTCGGTGATGACTGGACAGGCTACGACCACCACGACCTGTCAGACTACGCCGGTCACCACCACAAAGGTGAAGTCTGTGGTCAGCCAGCCGAAGCGTGACGCTGCCACTACCACTGTCCCGGCTGCGGAGAAGCCCAAAAAGGCTGCACCCGCGACGGCAGTGAAGGAGCCGGAAAGCGAGCAGCGAGAGGACTCACCGAGCTCTGAGTCGTACGACTCGAGCGCGGAGTCAGAGGTTTCTGAGGCGGCCTCCCAGGAGTCTCCTCCGCTGGGATTTGGGGAGCCGATCCCAGATTCAGCTCCAGAGGATGTCCACCAGTTCTCTGCGATGCTGCTTCGCATGGCCTCTACCCTTGGCCTTAAGATCGCGGATGCGGAGCTGGAGGATGACGATCCCGTCTTCTCCATCTTAGAGGGGAAGCAACCTGCCGCGGCCCCGCTGCCTCTTCTGCCCCGGATTGCTAAGGTGGTTAAGTCCGCATGCGACAGACCGGCCTCGGCACAGCCGATACCGCAGCGTTTGGAGCACCTCTACAGGGTGCAGAAGGATAAGAACAGGTTGCTTACCTGTAACTGTGGTTCTTCGAGTGGTCATCTGTGCCATCATACACTAGGAGCTTTAGCGCCTGCGCGGTAGCGTTCGGAAACTTCTAGAGCTTGTTCGCTTGGCGGGAACCCCTCCCCCACGCCGGTACTGCGCATGCTCCTCCCGCCGAGCAACGGTCTCTCCTCAGTTCTGTCGTCCGCCGTAGAACCTACAGGGACCTGAGAAAGAGGGGAGGAAGGGCGGGTGTGTATGATGGCACAGATGACCACTCGAAGAACCACAGTTACAGGTAAGCAACCTGTCTTCTTCTTCGTGGTCTCTGTGCCTTCATACACTAGGAGACTGTGTAGTTTACCGGTCGGATGGCGGGTCAGGTCCTACAGCACGGAAGCCAGCACCTCACGTCCAAACCGGGCATCTCTGTGCGACTGGCAGTCGAGCCTGTAGTGACGCACAAAGGTCGATGGTTGGGACCAGGTCGCCACACGGCAGAGTTCATGCAGGTCAACTCCTCGCAGGAGGGCCGCAGAAGTAGCCACAGCTCTGGTGGAGTGGGCTCGAAGCAGGACTGGCGGAGGCTTCCTCGCGAGCTCATACGCCAGTTCAATAGTCCTCACCACCCACTTGGAGAAGCGCTGGGTGGACACCTTGAGGCCCTTCCGACGTCGCCCATAGCAAACAAAGAGATGTGGTGTCTGTCGGAAGGAAGCAGTCCTGTCCTTGTAGAAGGCCAATGCCCGACGCACGTCCAGTGAGTGGAGGGACCGCTCCAACGGTGTCGTCGGGCTCGGGAAGAAGGCAGGCAGGATGATGTCCTGGTTGAGATGGAAACTGGACACCACCTTTGGCAGGAAGGAGATGTCAGGTCTCAGGACCACCTTCTCCCTGTGGAAGACCATGAAGGGCTCATCGGACCGAAGAGCAGTGATCTCACCCGCTCGCCTCGCTGAGGTCACCGCTACCAAGAAGGCAGTCTTCATGGTTAGGAGCCTGTCATCCGAGGTCGCCATCGGCTCGAAGGGCGGCTTCGTCAGCTGCGAGAGCACCAGCGAGAGGGACCACGGCGGTAGCGGCGGCGATACCGGCGGGTAGAGGTGATGAAGTCCTTTCAGGAACCGCTTAACGGTATCGTTCCTGAACAAGGCCGATGCCGCAGATCGTGGCGGTTGGTATGCCACGATTGCGGAGAGATACACCTTGAGGGATGGAAACGCCAGACCCTGTTGCCGGAGGTGCAGGAGGAAATGCAGGACGGTAGAGAGCCCCGCAGGCGATACCGGCTCACTCCTCTCGTTAGCGAAGGTCAGGAAGCGTCGCCACTTGTATTGATAGTTGCGACGGGTGGATTCCTTCCTGGCCGCGACAAGGACGGTACCGAGCACAGGATCGTCTAGTGCGATATCCTCCAGGCATGGAGGGCCAGGCGTGGCAGGTCCGGATGAAGGACTCGGCCGCTGGAGTGGGAGAGCAGGCCCGGCGTCGGTGGCAGCCGGAGCAGGTCGCCTCGTGCGGCTCGTAGCAGGGGTGTGAACCAGTGCTGCCTTGGCCAGTACGGGGCTACCAGGATCGCGTCGGCTCGGTCGGCGAGGATCTTCGATATCGTCCGGCCTAGCAGCGGGAACGGCGGGAACGCGTAGAGGAGTTCCCCGGTTCACGGAAACTGGAAAGCGTCCCCGATGGAAGCGCGATCGTGGCCCGCTCTGGAACAGAATCGGCGACACTTCGCGTTTTCCCTGGTCGCGAAGAGGTCGATCGATGGTTCGCCCCAGCGGTCTCGAATCAGTCTGAACGCCTCTCCGGAGAGAGACCATTCGTGATGGGATGAGGTGTCCCTGCTGAGGGCGTCTGCCGTGGTGTTCTCCTGCCCGGCCAGGTGAACCGCCACGGGATGCGTGTGCAGGCGAATGCACCATTCCCACAGGTCGAGTGCGATGTTGAGCAGGGTCGTGGAATGGGTCCCTCCTTGTCTGTTGATGTAACAGACGGCGGTGGTATTGTCCATCAGAACCAGGACCGTGCGCCCCGCTACGACGTGGCGGAACGCCCGTAGCGCTTTCAAGACGGCGAGCAGCTCCAGGGTGTTGATATGGAGAGCGGTCTCGTCATCGGTCCATCTGTCGCGGACTCTGAGATCGTCGCAGTGGGCGCCCCATCCGTACAGGGAGGCGTCGGTCGTTACCGTCACCTTCGGTGTCGGCTGTTGGAAAGGCATCCCTGACATCAGATTGCGTCGCGACTGCCACCATCGGAGGGAGGAGCGGACGTCTTCCAGCAGCTGCAGTCGGAGTGTCTGTTCGTCTCGCAGGGGGTCGAATATGCGAACGAACCAGTGCTGAAGAGGTCTTGCTCTTAGTCTGGTGAGATATGTCACAGCGGTCGTCGCAGCCATGTAGCCCAAGAGCTGTTGGACACTCCTCGCAGATAGAGTTGGGGCCGTGCGAGCGTGAGCGGCGGCCCGGATCAGGGTTTGAGCTCGAGTCTCTGGCAAGTACCCCCTGGCGGAGGTCGAGTCGAGCGTTGCCCCGATGAAGTCCAAGATCCTCGCCGGCTCGAGGTGGGACTTCTTCGGATTCACTCGCAGGCCAAGGCGAGTCAGGAGTGACAACGTCATGTGGACGTCGTGGTAAAGTCTCTGTTTGCAGGACGCTACCAACAGCCAATCGTCGAGGTAAGGGAAGACAGAAGCACCCATCGTCCGCAGGAAAGATACCACCGGGGCCATGCACTTGGTGAAGACCCTCGGGGCAGTCGAGAGTCCGAACGGCAGCACCTTGTACTGGTAACAGATGTCGTCGACTGCGAAGCGGAGGTACCGTCTGTGCTGCGGGCGAATGGCGATGTGGAAGTATGCGTCTCGGAGATCGATGGAGGCGAACCAGTCCCCTCGATGTAGGAAGGGCAGGATCGACTGTATCGTGACCATCTTGAACCTCTTTGGGCGGATGTAGTAGTTCACCCCTCTGAGGTCGAGGATCGGTCGGAGGGTACCGTCGGCTTTCGGTACCGTGAAGTACCTGGAGAAGAAGCCGGTGGTCTTGGCTTCTTGCGGGAGCCGCTCGATCGCCCCTTTCTGGAGGAGGGACTGGATCTCTTCCAGGAGGGCCGGACTCGACGGGGTGGAGTAATAAACGCCTCGAGGCGGAATATCGTGAAACTCGATGGCGTAGCCAAGACGGACGATGGAAAGCACCCAAGAGTCCGTAGTGACATGTTGCCACTCCGCGAGGTGTCGAGCTAGAGTCGGTCGGTCTCCGAGTGCAGGTGGTAGGCTGAAGAGTGGGTATTGGTAGGTCCTGCCAGGCACGTCAAAATCGAGACTTCGTCTCGGAGGAGGACTTCTTAGACGAAGCCGGGCGTCGTCTAACCGTGCGTCTGGCTGACGAGCCGGAGGATGGTCTCGACTGTCCAGACTGGGCCGAACGCTGGAACGACGAAGTGGAAGAAAGTCGCCAGGATGGGCGGAAGGCAGAGGTCCTGCGGGCTTGCGTGGCCGGCTGTAACCCGATTTTCTTGGCGGTTAACCTCGCCTTCACGAGATTGTCCAACGCTTCGTCGGTGGACGAGTTGAATAGGCCCTCACCGTCGAAGGGGAGATCTTCGATCCTCCTTCTGGTGTCCTCCTGGATGTCGGCCGGCCGCAGCCAAGCATGGCGGCGCAGGCCGATGGATCCCGCCATGACCCGGGAGGCAATCTCCACTGCGTGCCGGGAGGAGGCCATCTGCTGCCGAGCGATGGAGATGGCCTCGTTGAATATCACCGAGGAGGCTTGGCGGATGTCCTCCGGTACCGCCTCCATCGCCGGTTGAAGGCGATCGAGCACCTTTTTCAGGTATGCCGCGAGGCAAGCCTGAGTGTTGGACAGCCTGATCTGCAAGGAGGCGGCGGAATAGAACCTTCTTGCATAGGCGTCCAACTTCCTGCCCTGTTTATCCGGCGGGGTGGTGTGCTGCCTGCCGGAGCCTTTCATCTGTGCCAACTCGACCACCACAGAGTTCGGTGCAGGGTGATTGAAGAGATAACCGGCGTTATCCTTCTGCACCCTGTAGAGGTGTTCCAACCGCTGCGGTATCGGCTGCGCCGAGGCCGGCCTATCCCAGGCGGCCTTCACCAGTCTGGATATCCGGGGCAGGAGAGGCAGCGGGGCCGTGGCAGGTTGCTTCCCCTCAAAGACGGAGAAGACTGGATCGTCCTCCTCCGGCTCCGCATCGGCGATCTTAAGGCCGAGGGTAGTGGCCATGCGGAGCAGCATAGCAGAGAACTGGTGGACGTCCTCTGGAGCAGAATCTGGATCGGATCCCCGAATCCCAGCGGAGGAGACTCCTGAGAGGCCGCCTCAGACACCTCTGACTCCACACTCGAGTCGTACGACTCCGAGCTCGGTGAGTCCTCTCGCCGCTCGCTTTCCGGCTCCTTCGCAGTCGCCACAGGTGTTGCCTTCTTAGGCTTCTCTGCAGCCGGGACGGTGGTAGTGGCAGCGTCACGTTTGGGCTGGCTGACCACGGACTTCACCTTCTTAGTGGTGACAGGGGTAGTCTGGCAGGCTGACGTTGTCTTAGCCCGCTCAGTCACCACCGACTCCGTAGGGCGCGTCGCCGTTGCCGTGACCCTAGGAGGTTGCGATATCGCCCGATACCGAGGTGAAGGCTCCCTCGCCCTACGGTATCGAGGAGAGGGAGAGCGGCTGAAGGAGCGGCGGTCCGACCGAGAGCGGCTTCGGTGGCGACGGCCTCGTCCCCTCTAGGCGAGCGTGATTCGCGCTGTCGACGAGGTGACCGGGACCTCCGGAAGGTCTCCCAGCGACTCGGGTCACGATGGTACCGATCCCGGTATGATGGTGAATGTGACCGATAAGAGGCCGGGCGCTCTCTCCATTCAGATTCCCTCGCGTACCTGGCCACGTAGGACGCCGAGGTGTATCTGGAGGCAGACGAGCGAGGTTGTTCCTCTCTAGTCTCCCTAGGAGGCAGCGAGGCCACCGGACGCTCCGAAGAACGGGACCGGGACCTGAATGAGGTCGAACGCCGCTCTGGAGAAGCAGAGGGCTCTCTCTGCTGCAGGTCGGCCAACCTGCGACGGCTGGAAGGGCGGTGGTGCTCCTCCACCAGGGTTGGAGGGTCTGCCACAGGCGAGTCTGGGCGCTGTTGGGGAACATCCTCGATCTCATCATCCGAGAGATCGACGGACTTGCCTCGCCCTTTGGAAGGCTGTTGAGTCGGAGGAGGAGGAGGAGGTTGAACGTCCCCAGCCGGGGAGCGCTTCTTCTCCCTTCTTCTTCTTCTCCTTCTCCTTGCCCTTGTCTCCATCCGGAGCAGGGCGCTTCTTAGCAGGCGTCTCCTTCAGGGGAGCCTCAGCCTTCTTCGCCGTCGAGGATCCCTTCGCTGACTTGGCAGCCGCCGAGAGCTTCGGGATCCTCGGTAACGCCGAGATCGGCGTTCTCGCCGGTACCGAGCCCGATACCGACAAGGTAGACGGAACGGCAGCCGCCAATACCGTCGATGGCGTGGTCGTCTTCTTGTCGGCCATCTTTGAAACGGAGGTCTCGTCTATCGCCCGCAGAGACTGTTCCCAACAATAAGACTTAAGTCTCGCGGACCGGTTGCGGAGAGTCTGGGTAGTAAAATCTCGGCAAATTGGGCAAGTCCGAGTATTGTGGGACTCACCCAAACAGAAGAGACACTCCTTGTGGCCGTCGTTGAGGGCAACTTTGCGCCCGCAGGACACGCACTTTTTGAAGAGCGCGGACATAAGACGAAGAAACGCCAAACTGGAAATCCGAAATCACCAAAACCAAATGGGTAGTCCGAAGGGAGGTCAGAGACAGTCCAAGAAATCCGTAAAACCGTGAAATCAGCAAGCCAAGCACAAAAGTCAGAGGAACAAACCGAAGAACCTTCCGTATGCGACGGCGGACGAGAAAGAACTGAGGAGAGACCGTTGCTCGGCGGGAGGAGCATGCGCAGTACCGGCGTGAGGGAGGGGTTCCCGCCAAGCGAACAAGCTCTAGAAGTTTCCGAACGCTACCGCGCAGGCGCTAAAGCTCCTAGTGTATGAAGGCACAGAGACCACGAAGAAGAACGCGAGTTATCTCTTCAACCACCTTGCACCGAACTCTGTGATGGTCAAGTCGGCACAGACAAAAGGCACCGGCAGGCAGCACACCACCCCGCCGGATAAAGAAGGCAGGAAGTTGGACGCCTACGCAAAGAGGTTTTATTCCGCCGCCTCCTTGCATATTAGGCTGTCCAACACTCAGGCTTGCCTCGCGGCATACCTGAAGAAGGTACTCGACCGCCTTCAACTGGCGATGGAGACGGTACCGGAGGACATCCGTCAAGCCGCCTCAGTCATCTTCAACGAGGCCATATCCATCGCCCGGCAGCAGATGGCCTCCTCCCGGCACGCCGTGGAGATCGCCTCCCGGGTCATGGCGGGATCCATCGGCTTGCGCCGCCATGCCTGGCTCAGACCGACCGACATCCAAGAGGACACCAGAAGGAGGATCGAGGATCTCCCCTTTGACGGTGAGGGCCTCTTCAATTCTACTACCGACCAGGCGCTGGACAATTTGGTGAAGGCGAGGTTGACTGCCAAAAAGATCGGGCTCCAGCCGGACACGCAAGCCCGCAGGACCTCCACCCTCCGCCCATCCTGGCGACGATCTTCCACCTCGTCGTTCCAGCGCTCGGCCCAGTCCGGCCAGTCAAGACCGTCCTCTGGCTCGTCGGCCAGACGCACTTTTAGACGCCGTCCGGCTTCATCTAAGAAGTCCTCCTCGGACGCGAAGTCTCGATTTTGACATGTCTGGCAGGACCTCCCAATATCCACTCTTCGGCCTACCATCAGCGCTCGGAGACCGCCTGACTCTGGCTCGACACCTTTTGGAGTGGCAACATGTCACTACGGACTCTTGGGTGCTTTCCATCGTCCATCTTGGCTACGCCATCAAGTTTCACGATATTCCACCTCGAGGTGTTTACTATTCCACCCCCTCGAGTCCGGTCCTCCTGGAAGAGATCCAGTCCCTCCTTCAGAAAGGAGCGATCGAGCAGCTCCCGCAGGAAGCCAAGACCACCGGCTTCTTCTCCCAGTACTTCACGGTACCGAAGGCCGACGGTACCCTCCGGCCGATCCTCGACCTCAGAGGGGTGAACTACTACATCCGCCCCAAGAGGTTCAAGATGGTCACGATACCATCGATCCTGCCCTTCCTCCATCCAGGGGACTGGTTCGCCTCCATCGATCTCCGAGACGCATACTTCCACATCGCCATTCGCCCGCAGCACAGACGATACCTCCGCTTCGCAGTCGACGACACCTGCTACCAGTACAAGGTGCTGCCGTTCGGACTCTCGACTGCCCCAAGGGTCTTCACCAAGTGCATGGCCCCGGTGGTATCCTTCCTGCGGACGAAGGGCGCTTCCGTCTACCCTTACCTCGACGATTGGCTGTTGGTGGCGTCCTGCAAACAGAGACTTTACCACAACGTCCACATGACGTTGTCACTCCTGACTCGCCTTGGCCTACAAGTCAATCCGAAGAAGTCCCACCTCGAGCCGGCGAGGATCTTGGACTTCATCGGGGCCACTCTCGATTCAACCTCCGCCAGGGCGTACCTGCCAGAGACTCGAGCTCAAACCCCGATCCGGGCCGCCGCTCACGCCTACACGGCCCCGACGTTATCTGCGATAAGAGTCCAGCAGCTCCTCGGCTACATGGCTGCTACAACCGCTGTGACCTATCTCGCCAGACTGAGGGCAAGACCTCTCCAACACTGGTTCGTCCGCATATTCGACCCCCTGCGAGACGAACAGACCATCCGACTGCAACTGCCGGAGGACGTCCGCTCATCCCTTCGATGGTGGCAGTCGCGAAGCAATCTGATGTCCGGGATGCCCTTCCAACAGCCGACACCAAAGGTGACGGTAACGACTGACGCCTCCCTGTACGGATGGGGTGCCCATTGCGGCGATCTCAGAGTCCGCGACAGATGGACCGACGACGAGACCGCTCTCCATATCAACGCGCTAGAGCTACTCGCCGTCTCGAAAGCGCTACGGGCGTTCCGCCACGTCGTAGCGGGGCGCACAGTCCTGGTCCTGACGAACAATACCACCGCTGTCTGTTACATCAACAGACAAGGAGGGACTCATTCCACGACCCTCCTCAACATCGCTCTCGACCTGTGGGAATGGTGCATTCGCCTGCACACGCATCCCGTGGCGGTTCACCTGGCTGGGCAGGAGAACACCACGGCAGACGCCCTCAGCAGGGACACCTCATCCCATCACGAATGGTCTCTCTCCGGAGAGGCGTTCAGACTGATTCGAGACCGCTGGGGCGAACCATCGATCGACCTCTTCGCGACCAGGGAAAACGCGAAGTGTCGCCGATTCTGTTCGAGAGCGGGCCACGATCGCGCTTCCATTGGAGACGCCTTCCAGTTTCCGTGGACCGGGGAACTCCTCTACGCGTTCCCACCGTTCCCGTTGCTCGGCCGGACGATATCGAAGATCCGAGCCGACGCGATCCTGGTAGCCCCGTACTGGCTGAGGCAGCACTGGTTCACACTCCTGCTACGAGCTGCACGAGGCGATCTGCTCCGGCTGCCATCGGCGCCGGGCTTGCTCTCGGCCGAGTCCTCCATCCGGACCTGCCACGCCTGGCCCTCCATGCCTGGAGGATATCGCAATAGACGATCCCGTGCACGGTACCGTCCTCGTCGCGGCCAGGAAGGAATCCACCCGTCGCAACTATCAATACAAATGGCGACGCTTCCTGACCTTTGCTAATGAGAGGAGTGAGCCGGTATCGCCCGCTGGACTCTCCACCGTCCTGCACTTTCTCCTTCATCTCCGGCAACAGGGCCTGGCGTTCCCTTCCCTGAAAGTTTACCTCTCCGCGATCGTGGCATACCAGCCGCCACGATCTGCGGCATCGGCCTTCTTCAGGAACGATACCGTTAAGCGGTTCCTGAAAGGACTTCATCATCTCTACCCGCCGGTATCGCCGCCGCTACCGCCGTGGTCCCTCTCGTTGGTGCTGTCACAGTTGACAAAGCCGCCCTTCGAGCCGATGGCAACCTCAGATGACAGGCTTCTAACCATGAAAACTGCCTTCCTCGTAGCGGTGACCTCAGCGAGGCGAGCGGGTGAGATCACAGCTCTTCGGTCCGATGAGCCCTTCATGGTCTTCCACAGAGACAAGGTGGTCCTGAGACCTGACATCTCGTTCCTGCCAAAGGTGGTGTCCAGTTTCCATCTCAACCAGGACATCATCCTGCCTGCCTTCTTCCCGAACCCGACGACACCGTTGGAGCGGTCCCTTCACTCCCTGGACGTGCGTCGGGCCTTGGCCTTCTACAAGGACAGGACTGCTTCCTTCCGACAGACGCCGCATCTCTTCGTTTCTTATGGGCGACGTCGGAAGGGCCTCAAAGTGTCCACCCAGCGCTTCTCCAAGTGGGTGGTGAGGACTATTGAACTGGCGTATGAGCTCGCGAGGAAGCCTCCGCCAGTCCTGCTTCGAGCCCACTCCACCAGAGCTGTGGCTACTTCTGCGGCCCTCCTGCGAGGAGTTGACCTGCATGAACTCTGCCGTGTGGCGACCTGGTCCCAACCATCGACCTTCGTGCGCCACTACAGGCTCGACTGCCGGTCGCGCAGAGATGCCCGGTTCGGACGTGAGGTGCTGGCTTCCGTGCTGTAGGACCTGACCCGCCATCCGACCGGTAAGCTACACAGTCTCCTAGTGTATGAAGGCACAGAGACCACGAAGAAGAAGAACAGGTTGCTTACCTGTAACTGTGGTTCTTCGAGTGGTCATCTGTGCCATCATACACACGCACCCTTCCTCCCCTCTTTCTCAGGTCCCTGTAGGTTCTACGGCGGACGACAGAACTGAGGAGAGACCGTTGCTCGGCGGGAGGAGCATGCGCAGTACCGGCGTGGGGGAGGGGTTCCCGCCAAGCGAACAAGCTCTAGAAGTTTCCGAACGCTACCGCGCAGGCGCTAAAGCTCCTAGTGTATGATGGCACAGATGACCACTTGAAGAACCACAGTTACAGGTAAGGAACCTGTTCTTCCAGAGCCAAGCAGCTTGGTGGGAACCCTTCCCTACTCAGTACTGAGCATGCTCAGTCCCACCAAGCTAACGGTCTCTTCTCAGTTTCTTTTCATCTGCTGACCAGTTAGCAGCTCAGAAGTTTTCCTCGCTGAGCAGTTTCTGTTCCTCGGATTTTCGCTGCATTTCTTGCTTCCTCCTTCCAGGATAGAGAACTGTAAGAACTCTTTCCCCCTCTTATGTCTTCTCTCCAAGTTATGCGTGATCTGCGGCCACAAGGTTGCACTGTCCGATGCCCACTCCAAGTGCTTGTTCTGCCTCGGAGAGGGCCATAACATTCGGGCCTGTCCTATTTGTAAGGATTTCACCTCACAGACCCTCAAAAACAGGGCCTCTCATTCAAAATCTTATTGCTAGGAGCAGGCTCTTCGCTTAAAAGATCAGGCGGCTTCGAATACGGTGCTTTTTACCACCCCGGTTCCAACGCGGCCTTCGCGAGGTTCCTCAGCGTCGAAAATTTCAACCACGACCTCGACGGTGTCGACTCCTTCCTCAGTACCGACAACCTCGGTATTGACAACCTCGGTATCGACATCGGCTCCGTCGACTTTGTCACCCTTCTCCTCCTTGCTGTAATGTCCGCTGTTACAAGGATAAACTCACATGCCACTGAAGGTCCAGATAAGATAGGGTTTATTTCCTTCAAAGGCTCCAGCTGAGGATTCAGTGCAAGGCCAAACAAACACAGAAGCTTCTGCTCCTTAAATACCACACAGCTGGAGTAGAACTACAATTAACTTAAAGAGACATCACCCCACATCTCCCTTCCATAAAACAAAGAAAACTACAAATCAATTTACACCTCTTATCATAACACATTTCGACATAGTATACATATTAAATCTCATTTCAAAATAGTATAAAATAATATATTTCTCATACATACAAACTTCAGTACAGAATTATTTAAAAACATTACAAATAATTGAAACTATCAGTAGGAAGCCATAGGTCACCAGTATTTGGCACAGTGCTAAGAACAGTCTTTACCAACATCTTTCCTCAATGAACATACCTTTCTGGCAGAAATACAGGTCTGCCTCGAGATGTTACATATACTGGATGCCTATCAAACGATGACGATGTACGTGTCTCATAGGATCGATCCTGTTCCTCTTTGGCCTCTCCTATGTTACTCAAGGGATCATCAAAGAGCTCAACAATTTGCCTATTCTGGATTCTCTGAAGGTCCTGATATACATTAGTTGCAATCTTGGGACATAATAAATTGGTAATTACTGGAAGTTTACTTCATAACATCCTGTCCATTAACATTTGCACAGGTGAATATGGCATCCCTGTAATTGGTGTATTTTGATATTCTAACAATGCCAAATTCAGATCTATACATGCATCTCCTGCCTTCTTTATAAGCTGTTTTATACACTGAATTGCTTGTTCTACCATTCTGTTAGATTGTACATATCCTGGAGTACTGAAATATTGCTCAAACCCCCACTCTTTGGCAAACATTTGAAATTCCTGACTAGCAAAAGGTATATTATCACTCACAACTGTCCTAGGTATTCCATGGTGAGCAAACACTGATTTAAGCCTACCAATCACAGTTCTTGCAGTCTTATTAGGTAAACTTAGTACTTCTGGATATTTTGAAAAATAATCAACCACCAAAAGAAAAGGAGAGTTACCATATTCAAAAATATCCACACCCACCTTCTCCCATGATATTTCAGGAATCTCATGTGGTTTAAGCGACTCCTTTTGATTACTTGGAGCAAAACGAGCACAAACAGAACAGTTCCCAATAGCTGTCTCAACATCCTTTGACATACCAGGCCTGAGTTTTTCCTGAGTTAGAGATTCAACCATGTGAATATTGTCAACCCAACATACTAAATCCAACACCTCACATGCTGGTCTACCTAGTAATGGAATTATTGAACAATCTGTTACATAAAACAATAATTTAGCCATTCCTTTTGGGGTGTAACATTCAAATACAATAGTTCCCAATGGTTGTGTTCTTGCGCCACCATAAGCCACAAGAATTACATTACCTTCTTGCCTGGTATCTTACAAAACACAGTGAATGGTAAAACATTTGCTTCAGCTCCCGTATCTAACTTAAAATTAACTGAACATCCACGTATAATGATGTCAGCATACAATCCAGCACTTTTACTTACAGCTGCACCATTCGTCTCTGGATCCAACTTTCCTATTACTAGACTACTTACATTAAGCTCATGAATCTGTTGTCCACATTGTGCACTTTCAGAATTCAACCGTGTTACATTACATAGTCTGGCATAATGATTCTTCTTTCCACACTTATTACAAGTCTTTCCAAACGCAGGGCATCTTCAAGGCTTGTGAACTGTACCACAAAAATGACACTTGTTGTTGCTGTTCCACTTACATCTGTGCACTGTTGTATCTCTTCAGCACCAAGAGCTTGAACTGAAATTCCTGTGTTATCTTTATGAGCTTCTTGTAGCTCATATAACTCCTTGTTTGCAGTTGCCATAGTCCGCAGCTGAGTTCTTGTTATCTCATCAACACAACATATTTTCACGGCTTTCTCTAAAGTAAGGTCAGGTTCCTTCAAAAGCCTTTCTTTTAACCTAAGAAGCTTCTGCTCCTTAAATACCATACAGCTGGAGTAGAACTACAATTAACTTAAAGAGACATCACACCACACTTGCCAAGGATTCTGAAGCTTTCAAAAATGCCTGTGGCCCCATCTTCTAGTGCTGGGGACACCTTCTCCAGTCTGCAGCAGATGTCAACCCAGCCGTCTCATAAGGTGCCAACCTTGGCAGAGCGTAAGCAGGTTTCATCGTGTCATTCTTCTGTAGCTCCCAAGAAGAAAAAAGAAGGAGAAACACTGTTCTCCTTTGCCCAGTACCCATCCATGGCTTCTCTTGGTCCTCTACCAATGCCTCTGCCGATGCACCCTCAGACATCTGATGTGGAGGAACCAGAGGCTCCCGCTCTTTTGCCAGTGCATGATCCAATCCAACTGCCAGTACTATCACTCCTGGCAACTACTGACCTCATGTCCGACCCGGACTGTCGGCCTGTGCCGACCACTTCTCCATCAGTTACGTTGGGCCAGACTGAAGATGGGTCCTCCCAAACTCCACTTCCTCTGGCTGTATCTTCTGGCTGCCCTGAGATGGACCGTCCGCCTGTATCAGACACTACCCAAGACCGGCCTCGATCCAGTGTGGCCTGCTCTCCGGGAAATGGCGAAAGGGGTAGATCCCTTTGTCCTATGGATCACGGCTACCACGGCGCTCATGATGGTGCATTGGCCAGATTGAATTCACCCTTCTCATCGGCCTCCTATATAGCTCGTCATGGCCCTGAGCATCTTTGGAAAGAGCAGCCCAGCTCCTACTACTATTACTCACCAGCATATCGTGACCGATACCATCCCAACGTCCATCAATGGTCTCCATATCAGCCTTGAAGTTCTCACTCCCCATCGTATTCTCAATCGGAATTGCGCTACCATCGTCCAACTTGGTACCACTGTTCTTGGTCCTGCTCTTGGTCCCAGTCACCTTACTACTGACGGTCTCCGTCTCGGTCTCATCGCCAGTCCTGTGAGCAATCTCCTCACTGCCGGGCCGTCTCGGCTCCACCTCAAGTTACTGCAATGGTATCTCATCCTCCACTGGATAACCAGCCGGCGGCTATCGCTCCTTCTACTACAGCGGCCTCTTCGTTGATGCAGTCCCTCGTACCAATTTTGACTGTTCTACCAATTTTGTTGGCATCTGCGCCAGTAACGACTTTGGTACTGATCTCAGTACCTGCTCCACCTCCAGTACCGATCTGGGTTCCTGCTCCATCGGTAGTCCCTGATGCATCCTTGGCTACCTGAGCCCAACAGCCTCAGTCGCCTCCATCTTCTCCATCGTCTGGCTCTTATGATTCTGACGAGGATTCTACAGACTTGACTCCGCAATTTCACACCTCGTCTCTGCTCCTGTTTGGAGAACCAACTCCGGACTCTGCTCCTGAGGACGTGAAGCAGTTTTCTGACATCCTTATAAGGTCTTGACATCTCTGGCCTGGCTCCAACAGTACAGGACCTGGTCTTCCACTATGTTGATGTGCTTCCTGTGGTGATGGCTCCAATTCCATTCCTGCCAGTCTTACAGGAGGTACTCAAGCACCCATGGCTTCCTTTCAGTCGATTCCTCACTGGTTGGAACATCTTTACTGGACTCAGCGGAAGAATGTTGACTTTCAGTTCAACCATCCTAGCCCAAACTCCATAGTTGTTGAGTCCTCTCAAACAAAAGGTGGCAAGAGAACTCATACGACTCCTCCTGATCATGAAGGTCATCATCTGGACACTTTTGGTTACCGATTTTATCCAGCCTCTTCGCTGGTCGTCAGGATCTCCAACACTCAGGCCTGCCTGATGGTGTAGCAGTGCAATATATAGGATAGATTTTTCCCTCTCTTCTCTCATTTGCCTGATGACCACCGGGCTACTGCCATCCAGTTTTACAATGAATCTGTGGTGCTTATAAACCAGCAGATCCAATGTTCCCAACAAGCTGTTGAGGGGGCAGCGCGCATGATGGTGGGTGCGATCGCTCTTTGCCAATTTGCATGGCTTCGATCCACTGGCCTGACCGAAGATAGAAGGGGATCGAAGATCTCCCCTTTGATGGTCAGGGCCTTTTCCATGCCACTACAGACAATGCCCTGGCCCATCTAATGAAAGCTCGTCTAACAGTGAAGAAGATGGGTCTCCATCCATCGACCCAGTTGAGAAGATCCTTCTCGTTCCACTCTTCATGAAGACGCTCTTCCTACTCCTATAGGTCGCATTCTCCATGCCGCTTCTCTCAGCAATCTTCGTTGCTGGCTTCTTTATCTCATCGCTCCTTCAGGCACCGTCAACCATCCTCAAAGAAGTCTTCTTCTACTCTGAAGTCCCGTTTTTGACTTCCCTTGCAGGTTGCCACCTCTATCACTCTTCCACTTCCCAAGCCATCTGTCCAAGACCCCAGGTCTTGCTCCCCATTTCAACATCTGGCGCACCATCACTTCGGACTCCTGGATATTAACCATCGCCCATCTTGGCTATGCCATTGAGTTTCAAAATATTCCTCCTCTGAGCATCTTCTACTCCATGCCTTCCAGTCCTGCCCTTCTCAAGGAGGTTGATAGCCTCTATGGGCAAAGGGCCCATAGAACGACTGCTGTCTCCAGCCAAATCCACCGCTTCTTCTCCCGTTATTTCACTGTACCAAAGGCAGACCACACTCTCCAACCCATTCTGGACCTCCAGGCGGTCAACTCCTTCATCTCACCCTGGAAGATCAAGATGGTCACCATGTCACCCATCCTGCCTCTCTTCAGGTGTTGAGACTGTTTTGCATCCATAGATCTGCAAGACACCTACTTCCATATCGCCATTCACCCGCAGCAAGGAGGTACCTCTGGTTTGTGGTTACCAGTACAAGGTCCTTCCATTTGGCCTGTCCACCACACCCAAAGTCTTCACCAAGTACTTGGCTCCTGTGGTGTCTTACCTCCGCAAGAAACACGTCATAGTATATCCCTACCTGGACGATTGGTTATTGGTGGCACCCTGCAAGTAAAAATTATATGAGGGCATTCATCTTGCTCTTTCACTTCTCTCCGATCTCGGCCTCAGGATGAATCCCAAGAAGTCCCACTTGGAACCTACACACACCCTAGATTTCATTGGGGCCACTCTGGACTCCACTTCCGCCGTGGCGTTCCTGCCAATGAAATGTGTGTGGGTATTGCACTGAACCATGGCTGCCATTCTGCACAGTCCGTCTGTTTCCGCTCGCAGGATTCATCAGCTTCTCGGTTACATGGCAGCCATGACTGCAGTCACTTACCTGTCTCGCCTCTGTGCCCACCCTCTCCAACACTGGTTCCTCAGGAATTTCGACCCTCTCTTCGATGACGAGTGTCGAATCCAACAGATCCTACATCCAGTCAGGGATTCCCTCCGCTGGTGGCTGTCTCCATACCATCTGCTGTCCGGAATGCCCTTTGCCGAACCCCATCCGTCCCTCACCATCACCACCGACGCATTCCTCCTTGGGTGGGGAGCCCACTACAATAACCTCTCCATCCAGGATCACTGGACCAGACTGGAGAAACATCTGCATATCAATGCCTTGGAGCTCCTGGCAATCTTCAAGGCCCTCTGAACCTTCTGGAATCTCCTTGTCGGACAGACTGTCCAGATCCTGTCTGACAATATGACAGCTGTTTGTTACATCAACCGCCAGAGAGGTACTCAGTCGTTCATCCTGCTCCATCTGGCGTTGCAGATGTGGGATTGGTGTGTCTTGCTGCGGATCCACCCAATTGCGGTCCATCTAGCAGGATGAGACAACGCAACAGCGGACATGCTCAGCAGAGACACAGCGTGCCATCATGAGTGGTCCTTCTCTGATGCCGCTTTTCACCACCTAGTGTCCCGATGGGGCAACCCATCCATCGATCTCTTTGCCACTCACAAGAACAACAAGTGTCCCTGCTATTGCTCCAGAGCAGGAGTGGGGCACCACTCTCTAGGAGATGTGTTCCAGTTCCCTGGGGACAAAGGGTTCCTTTACATCTTTCCTCCATTTCCTCTCCTGGGCCGAGTGGTGGCCAAGATTGCCGCGAACAGGGCAGACGCTGTTCTCGTAGCCCTTACTGGCTAAGACAGCATTGGTTCGGTCCCCTTTTCACTGTCTCCTGGGGCTACTGGATGCAGCTGCCATGCACGCCTGACCTCTTCTCCCCCTCAGACAGTCACATGCTTCACCCAGACCTCCCTCGCCTCCACCTGCACACATGGAGGATAACTTTCTAGACTCTTCTGCCATCCAGGCAGTCCTCACAGCTGCCAGGAAGGAATCCACGTGTGGGTCTTATGACTACAAGTGGCGCAAGTTCACCGCCTTCGCAGATGCCCGTAGTGAGGCTCCTTCTCCGGCTTCCCTGTCAACAGTACTTTATTTCCTCCTGTCTCTATGGGAGCAAGGACGGGCCTTTTCCTCTCTCAAGTATATCTCTCCGCATTTGTGGCCTATCAGCCACGTGGTTCTCCTCCCTCATCTCTTTTCAGGAATGCTACAGTCAAGCAGTTCCTCAAAAGCCTTCAGCATCTCTACCCTCCTGTCTCCCTGCCTCTTCCTCCATTGTCACTGTCTCTCGTCCTTTCCCAACTCATGCACCATCCGTTTGAACCCATGGCCACGTCTGACGACTACCTCCTTACTCTAAAGATGGCATTCTTGATCGCTGTTACATCAGTGAGAAGGACGGGAGAATTGACTGTGCTACACTCAAACGAACCCTTCCTGGACAAGGTGGTCCTGTGCCCAGACCTCTTCTTTCTCCCTAAAGTCATCTCTGACTTCCATCTTAACCAAGATATTATGCTGCTGACTTTCTATCCTGACCCGTCCTTGCCTCTTGAGTGTTCTCTACACTCACTCAATGTGCGTTGGGCCCTAGCCTTCTACTTACAATGGACTTCGACCTTCTGCCTTACTACCCACCTTTTTGTCTGCTACGGTGGACGTCGGAAAGGTCACAGAGTATCTATCCAATGTTTCTCTAAATGGGTTGTCCAGATGATTCACTTTGCCTATGAACTCGCCGGGCAACCGCCTCCATCTCCATTCCACGACCACTCTACCAGGGCTGTGGCCTCCTTGGCAGCCCTTCTCAAGGGAGTTGACCTACAGGAGCTTTGTCACGTGGCTACATGGTCATGGCCTCTGAGCTTCGTCTGCCACTACCGCCTTGACTGCAGAACCCGACGTGATGCTCGCTTTGGTCGTGCAGTGCTGTCTTCTATTCTCTAGGACCTGACCCACCATCCAATGGTAAGCTACTCAATCTCCTATTGTGTGAAGCACAGAGACCACAAAGAAGAAGAACAGGTTGCTTACCTGTAACTGTGGTTCTTTGAGTGGTCATCTGTGCCCTCACACACGCACAGCCTCCCCTCTTTCAGGTCCCTTCTTTGGCGGACTTTGAAACTGAGGAGAGACAGTTAGCTTGGCAGGACTGAGCATGCTCAGTACCGAGTGGGGGAGGGGTTCCTGCCAAGCTGCTCAGCTCTGGAACTTTCCGAAACGCTACTGTGCATGCATGAAGATTCCCATTCTGTGAGGGCACAGATGACCACTCGAAGAACCACAGTTACAGGTAAGCAACCTGTTCTTACTAGCCTGTGCTTAGCTATGGGGACACAGCCTGATGCTTGTTCTGTTCTCTGCATTCACCCCCTCCCTAGCCATGCTCTCACAACACAGTATTGAGTCCTGGAGTGGGGGGCTTGACCCATTGCACAGAATGGAAGAGAATACCTCTTCAATAATAACAAAATACATAAATATAATATTGACTTGTGTTGGCATATGTTATTAATAGGTTTCTGCCAAGGGAGGGCAGGCATTTCTGGAGAAAGTAGAAGTTGTAGTACCATGTACAGTTGGACTGCCTTATTTCAGTATCCCCTTTCTTTGTCCACTTTCATGTCTGTTCCTTGTACATTCCAGATGTATGTTATGTACCTCAAATATCAAATAAAGGTACACACAAGGTTTCCTCTGTCCACTGAACATTCTGTCTTACGGAGGCTGGAATCTTCTTCATGACTTCATCTGGTGCAACCAGCACAAGTACCTTTTGGAACACTGAGGAAGGAGGCATTCAATACCTCCTTGTACAATAGCATTCCCTAGGCTATGCAGTGGAAACACAGATTGTATCAGGAATAGCTCTGCTCCTCCCTGACCCAACTGGCCACTGAATGACTACACAAAGAGGATGGCACTAGGAGATCTCTGTTGTGCTGTATCCTCCTGTCATGGACCTCCTGTGTCATTCCATCATTCCTATCAGGAATTTCTCCCTGCCAGGCCGCAGCCAGCAAGGGAGGAGATTGGCCTGGAGCACTCGGGGAGTCCAAATATACCAAACACAAGGAAAACACAAGCCGAGCCAGGTCAAGGTCCAGTTCAAAGGTTCAGGAGACAAAGATCCGTCTGGAGGGTTTCAGGAAGCAGGAGACACAAAAGTTGTGAGGGCCTGCTAATAATTTGCTGCAAGCAAGGAGCAGCCACGCCAGCATACTTAAATATCCCCTGTGAGCAGATGCTGCTTGTTATTGTTTCCTCAGCCTAGCCCAAGCAGCCTCCCTCTGAGCAGCCCGTTTCAGCCTTCTGCGTGATTGAGGGCTGATGGGCACAGCTGGCTGTAACTCCTGTGCATCACTGCTGGTTCTCTCTCTGTCATGAGCTGGCTGGGGCAACTCAGTTTCTGTTTGACCTTCCAGTGCAGGGTATGTTTGCAGATTGACTTGCTCACTCACTGGCTCAGCCCCCTGCACAATCAGTTGTTCCTCAATCACAGCATCATCATCTATCACAATTCCAGACCTTTAGCATTTGCACTCTGCCAGTGTGAAATATGGCCACCTCTAATCCATTAGGTAGTCAGGTCACTGGTGATAACCCTATCCATTTGGGAGTAAGCAAGGGAATCAGTCAGCGATAAGTAATAGCCAATGCTTATATGAAGCTCTTTCTGTGAAATGAGTCAAGGCTGGATATAATCTGTGCAGACTTTCTTTAAAGTGCAGCTACACTGGACACATGTGAGGGAGGACTTACATTGTGCTTAGGTTTTTTTCAGTGCTAATGGATATAAAAAAAGTAATGTTCCTGGAAGCACCTATAAATAGGCAAAATTAATGACAATCTGTTGCCAATACTGAGCCCCCTCAAACTTAAAGACAGTGCTGGAGTCACTGACTGTATTAGGCCAATTGGTTGTAACTCTTTCTTTCTTCCTGGACCCCACCAGAGACTGGAGGCCAATGGCTTTCAGATTGATACTGGTCTATAGACCACCATCTTGAGTAGCACTGCTCGTTATGAGTTGGAAAGAAAACACTGACATCCTACATTGATAAATCCCTTTAGTATGAAATGCCGTGAGGGCTGCAAGACTTACCACATCTTTAAAGGCCCCAAGTATGGCTGCTGTGACTATGCCAAGAAACAATCCAATGATGTTCAAGACAGTAGAAGACCAGAGGAGGCGATACAAGTGAACCACATCCTGACAGCTGTTCACACCAAGGAACTCATAGTAGCTGGGTGAATGTTCTGAGCTGGTGAGAGGAGGAGATTTTCATCAGCAGCAAATTTACATGGGGTTCCTTCCTCCCCCTGCAGTGACCAAAGCCCTCCCTCCCCCTGAAACGCCCCACATGCCTGTTCCATGTGTTGCACAGAGTGGGCAGGATCAGGAAAGCATCTGGCTGTGTTCAGGTAGCCAGATGCAAAGTGATCACAACAGCACCAGGACCTCCAGAGGACTCCAATGAATGTCAGCACTGATGTAATCATTTTGTGTCTGGCTAGGAGGACACCATCAGATACTTCTCTGACACTGAAAATGCATGTGAGGGAGCTTCAGAGGCTGTATGGTAACCCCTGGGGGGTGGTATATACTTTAATTTAGGTTAAGTCTGCAGGCAGCACTACTACAGTAAACTGAACCACACAGGATCAGAGCCAACATGTGCAACATACAGAATAAGGTTTAATGGCTATAACACACCTGTGTTACAGTATTCTGGAGACTGCTGTTTACTGCCTATCAGAGAGAATGAGCTAGAAATTCAAAGTCAGAACATAAAATAATGGCTATTCAATGCATGCATAACCAATGCCTCCTTGCCTGATTGTCCCCAGCCCACCTTAAAAACCAGCAGCAACATCTAGCAGCTGCTGATCAGAGTGCAAGGAAAAGGATGTTTTTGGGGCCCTGCTTTGGATTGTTGCAGGCTCACTTGCCAGTAGGAGCAGGCTGGAAATGCCCTCCTTGCATCCAGATTTGGCTGCTGAACAGAGCTCCTTTGCCTGATGCAGCTGCTGGCTGTTAAGGTCGGCTGGAGGGTATTTGTGTAGTTTTACAATAAGACTTAATACAGAAGTGTTGTGGATCCATAATTCTAGGTTACAGATCCAAAACTGCAATACCGAATGCCAGCCCACAATGTTTTGGGGTGGTTTTTTTTTAAATTAATGGCTGCATTTGAGCAGTGGCCCAAGTAAGCAAAGACAAAGTCTGTCTAAAATCTGGGTTGACTGTAAAGCCAAGAGCTTGGTGGAAACTTAAACCAATCAATTTTTCTATGAGAACAAAATTCACAATGCTACTTTTCAGCTGGCTTTTTATCTGTTGCAGATCATGACATTTTTGGTACTAGTGCTGGCATGCGTATCTGGGAGAGGATGTTTTGGGATAAAAGCTTGCATAGCAAGCAAAAAAGTAGTAGTTGCCTTTTCCACACTGAGTGTGTATTTAGTAACACACAATCTGAATTGCAGTAGAAGAGACCAAACTGATGTATTACACTGGCTCACCCACACTGGGTTTGTATTGAACAGCCAGCTAACACTACTGGGACACTTTATTATTCTTGATTCCAGACTTTCTGGAGAACATTATAAATACTTGTCTGCGTAGAAGAATATATAATGTGAACAGGAAGACTCCTCCTCTTCCTTCTTCCCCCCTCATAACTGCTGAAAGAATATTCTTGCTGGCATCATCCTGTGTTGCAAGGCTTTGTGTTTGTGACATTCTTAGGATTACATCAGACTATTTTCCTATAGTGGGTTAAGAGGCTAATCTTAGACTGGGAGGAGCCTTCTGATCAACTCCTCTCCATAGGTACTTACTTTTCACAATTGTACAAATCACAGCAGTAGCATGTGTTACTCTTCACTTTCAGCTGACACTTGCTGTTTAAGGTGTAACATGTCACCTGAAGGAAGAGGAAGAACCAACAGAGCTTTATTTCAGCTAGCAGACATTAAATATTCTACAGACACAGGATTGTCCTTATTTTCATACACTTTTTTTCTCAAAAGCTTGTATCATCTTAAGTTATGTAGGTTGCCTTATGATCTTCAGTATGAAAGATGTGAGAACTTTGAGTGCCATCTGTACAACCACTTTGAGATATATTAAACATACTTTGAAAACAGTGTATATATACATGTTGGCCAGGATCCTCATGCTGTATCAGAAATGGGTTTCAAAATTTTCCACCATGTGAAAAGTAGTTTTACTGTAGAAAGGGACTATATGTCCTTGTATTTTAATTCAACAAGATAGCAGAATAAAAGCCAGTTACTACTTACATTTATTTTTGCATATTTAGTAGTCTTCTTCTACATTTCAGTAGCCACACTAAGTCTTCTCATGCCTTGGTTATTATATCATTTAATTCTTTCAGCTGTTTGTTCTTAGGGTTTTGTT